>SCDZ01000210.1:0-282188 GCA_004143845.1 Drosophila lacertosa | reverse complement strand
TATTTTTAATCGATTGCTGGTATCAATATTAGTATAAAAATCCACTTTAAAAGTATTTTTGAGGGGGTCCATTTTTTTGTCAAAAATCATGCGAAAATCGGGTAAAAATTTGACATGTAAAGCTCCTAAGTCCATATAAAGTGCATTCCCCAGACTTTGAACCCCAGTAACTTCGCCAAAACTTAATCTATTTTCATGTTTGAGACCATTTTGATCATCGTTTGTTGTCTATTCTGATTCCACAAATCATTTTTTTCATTTTTTTTGGTTTTACCTTATTTTTGTTTTGGCAGATTGGCAGCTTTGCGCTGTTTTTAGGGTGACCCTGCTAGTATTCATACGAGCAGAACTAATACGCTCCATGGCAGCGAACAAAACGAATCTTGAAAATTGATAAACTGTGAATTTTCTCACTCTCATTTTTTGTTATGGCCGTTGCGCCCGAGCAGGGATCCAATGCTAATAACAGACTTGGCTTAGACTTGGTTTTGGCTTTTGGTTTTGGTTTTGGCTTTTGGGCAGCGGGTCGCGCGATGGCCATCAGAAGGGATTGTCGACCGTTTGTCGACTGTTGTGTGGGCGTTCGTGTGAAATTGCGACTCGATGTCCATTCAATGCTCGCATTTAAGCCACAAACGAGCCACAACAATGACAATGACACTGCAGGAGAAGTCGCTCTGTCCGTCCGTCTGTCTGTCTGTCTGTTTGTCTGTCTGATACGCCTGGTAGATCGTGTTGAACGCAGCTTGTTTAGCATGCCAATTAGGCAACTGCTGCCACAGCTGCGATCCAATCCCCTCCCCCCCCCCCTTCCCCCTTCCCTTTCCCCCTCGTTTCGTTCATCTGAAATGCAAAATCAGCTCGTGCAACAGCAGCAGGAGGCAGCTTGAAAAGGTGTTAATTTTGTCTGGCCAAATAGTTGCGGCCACGTTGTTATTACCAAAGTGTAAAAAAGGAAAAAGAAAAAGAACGTCGAGCGTGCTGGTTCAGCAAGGGTCAGCTGAACAGGCTCTGAGGTTCAACTCTGCTCCGAGTCGCAGACAATTTGTAGATGGATTTTCAAATCGTTGCCGGCACGAATTGAGCACCCACTGGGCCCTCGTATTTGTATTTGTATTTGTATTTGTATTTGTTTGCGAAATTTCGGGCTTTGATTTACCCCTCGAATTTGCAGCTAAAGCCTGTTTACACTGCGCAAAATTTGTATTGAGAGAGCTTAGAAAATAAATAAAAAACAGTTTTTAAATTTATTTTCTTTGCAAAACCAACTTTATACGGAAAATGCTAAGAAAGTGATTCAATAATGCGAAAAGAAGAATGATAAAATTATATTTAGTATATATTAAAATTGTCAGCAAAGCAAACTTTAACCTAGAAATTTAATTAAAAATTAATACAAAAATAAAAAATAACACAAATGTTTTTATTAGTTAGCCACATTTAAAAATTCTAAACTGAAATAAAATCAAGTTAAATTAGTATATAAAAATATTGAGATATCTCATAAAAAAACCAAATATAAATAAATATAATTTAATAATTTTGAAATGCATCTTCAGTTCTAAACTGAAATATTCACAAAAACATTTACAAATCTCATAAAAAACAACCAAAAAAATGACAAAAAAATCAAATTTAATTAAATTTAATAATTTCATCAAATTGAATAGCTTATTAAATTGAATCAAATGAAGCCCTGTTTTTTTTTTACTGTGTATGTGGATTTCCCTACCGCCGCTTATCGTGGCTGGCCTGGCCTGGCCGTGTACTGCATATGGGCGTGGCCTATTTAGCGATTGTGATTATGATATCAATGGGAACGGGCCGAACGAGCAGAACTAAATAAAAAGCCAAACAGCGTGCAGCTGCCACAGACTCCATAGTGTACTCTTCCCATTATAACACTTTCACGGCTCGTTGCCTGCCACATTGCTGCCTCATTGTTGCTGCTGCTGCTGCTGGATCAGCAACATCATCAGTGCAGATGATCAGCAGCATATAAGCCAGGCCAGCAGCACGAGCACACAGAGTTCTCTACTCTACTCGCAGCTCCAGTTCCAGTTTCAGATACATTCCTTCCTCATCCTCATCCTGCTGCTCCTGCTTCTCAATCCTTTTTCCCTGGGGGCGTTGCGCACTCGCAACGTTTGCATGCCATCGTGATTGGTGTGTGTCTGTGTGTGTGTGTGTGTGTGTGGATCAATCTGAGTCTGTGTGTGTCTGTTTGTGCACGATTCGACACCATCTTTCATTTTGGCCTCAACTTCTTAAGTTCTTAGCTGCTTAACTGCTTTTGCTAGCCGAGGCATTTTCAATTAATGGCCACACATTCCACAGGCTCCAATCGCTGCCTCCAAAGTGCTACAAATTCGCCAATGGGAGACGTTCTCTCTCTCCCTCTCTCTCTCTCTCTCTCTCCTAGCTCATTTAACTGTACGTCAACACTGTGCTACAAAATATATTTAATCAGAGTGTTTAATCTACAGTTTACATATATAATTAAATACTTTTAAAAGGTTTAAGTTTAATTTTTTTAATATGCTGGGAAATTTATAGTTTTATTTTATAACTCTTTAATCAAAACTAAAATTCATTGGTTAACTTTACAGCTTTAATTTAATATAAAGATCCTCATTCAAGTATGTTGGAAACTTGCCTTTAAAAGGATTTTATCTTTATATAAAAGTAGAATTCCTGAGCTTTCTGTTGTCCATATAAAAACTCTATGTTTTTGAACAGGGGCCTTAAAACTTTAATTGGAATTTAGGTAAAGAGCATTGAGGATCAAAGGATGTAAATCGGGTTTAAACAAGTTCTTCACAGTAACAATTATTGCTTAATAAATAATAAAGTATTTATTAATCTATTTTTTTTATTTAAAAATATGTATAACTATTTTAAAGAATAAATCTGGTTTCCCTATATTTTCAATATATAATATAAAGCATGGATGGAATAGAGATATTTGTATATACAAAATATAGTAAAATTATATTGAATTATTACTTGCATTATAAAAGAAAAACAACAAAAGATTATTTAAAAGTAATCTTAAAGCTGAATTATTTTATTTTAATTTATTTACTTAACTATAACAGATATAATAATTTTATTTAGTTTATGCTAAGCAGCTAATGGGAATAAAAGCCTTCTCTGGTTGCACAGTGTTTCGCCTAGAAGATCCCTTAATAGCCGCATGCCAAACAAATTGTTGCCCCCCCTCCCCTTTCTGCCCCTTGTGGCTGCCCCAAGTCAGTTGCAAGTCCGCTGGGGCTGCCCATCTCCGCTGCCATCTCAAGCAGGCAGCCATTTCCTGACCTGCTGCAATCGCTTCAACTAGCCAAACTTCTTTTTTCCCGCTTCCTCTTCCTCCTCTGCATCTTCTACTTCTTCTTCTTCTTCTGTGGCCGTGCACTTGGGACACGTTTCGTGATTTATGAGGTGCGAATTGCATTGAAATCTGTTTTGGGGGTACCCCGCCCCCTCCCCTCCCACCACCCCACCCCCCACTCCTTTCCTTTGCCTTGCATAGCTGCCATATTAAATTGATGCCGATTTTGTTGCCAGTTTCTTCGTTTTTTGGTTACCACAACAGCAACAACAACAATGGAGGAGATTGTGGCTGCATTTCCCTCGAGCTGGCTCTGATTGGATTTGGTTGCTGGTTGTTGCAGCTATTGTTGCAGCATGTTGCATGATAAATAATGATGGCAACGACAGCATTGAGGCAATAGCCGAATAAATTGCACTGCCAACATTTTCTATTTTTTTTTTTTCGCTTTTGGCCTCTAATTTTGGCCTGCCAATTAGCTGTTTACAGCTCATTTCTCACCAGCGCTGACTGCAATTCATATTTATTACAGTTTTGCCATTTTGGCTGTTATTTTTTCTTCTTTTTTTTTTTTTAATATTTTAATTAAAATATCGCGTGCAAGGCGCCCATCAAGCTAAGTCAGTTAACCAAGTTAGTTGGTTGGGGTTTGTTGTTTTGTATTGTTTGCTGTTGCTGTCTAAATACGCTACCAATTGGCCTGCATATGGGTTATCTTATCAGTTCCGCGCCGGCGCTGATATCTGGCGCTGATAAGGCGACAAGCTCTGCGCCAATCGGCTGCCAGCTGCGTCGCCATTTTGTTTTCACTTTTTTCCAAACTAACTGTTTTTAGATGCGGGCTTTGTGCATTTTTATTTGTGTTTATCTTTAGTTCTTTGCCTGGGCGATAATCCACACCAAAATCTACAAAACACTTGTTTAAACACATATCGCATAAATAAATATATATATATGAATATGTGTGTGTGTGTGTGTGTGTATATGTATATGTGTTTGCACTTATCGCTGGCCATATAAATTTGTGGGCGGACATTAAAAACCGCAGCAGCAAACCGAGCCGCAGATAACAACAACGATAGCGACACTGAAAATTTTTAAAAACTTTATATAAACACACACAGGAAAAAAGAGCATGAAGTTAAGCTTAAATAGATTGCTTGACTAGCAGTTACCCTGTAACAAGAAATGCCAAAGATAGTTAAAAAAAAAATTCTTTTTAAACTTGTCTTGGCAAAAAATAGTTAAATATATATTTCCATGCAATATTTGTTTTTTAGATAATTTTTATAAATTTTTCGTTCAATTTAAATTATTTTTACCAGTTCACAATTTAAACAAATCAATGGCTGATCAAATCTGAAATGCGCTTAACAAAAGCAAATGCAAAAAGAAAACAGCAACTAAAAAGTGGGCATAGGAAATCAGAGAGAACAGAAGAGAAAAACAACATGTTGGTAAATGTAAAATGGCGGCGTGCAGCGGAAGCTGACAAAACGCCATCGCGCTGACACTGACTGATGATGCAGTTGACTCATATAGAAAAAGTAGATAGACAAATATATATACATATGTATATATGTATATTTTTATAGTAAAAAAAGTAAGCACACACTTTATGTTAATTTTTCATGTTTGTTGTTATTGTTGTTGTTGTTGCCGTTATATGTCAGTTTTATAGCTGTGATATTTGCACAGTTTTTGCCGGCTGTTCCGCTGACAGCTGAAGGATGCGAGATTGCATCAGCCAGCAACAACAACAACAACAACACCCCCCAAAAAATGCCCTACACTGATTTATTTATATATAGATATATATGTGTATATATATATATATATTTACATATTCCATTCGCCTAAAATCGAATTGATTTCGTTTCGATTCGAATCGCTCTCCAAATCTGAACGCATTAACAACACATTTTAGTTTTAAGCTTTTAAGTTTCTTATCTGCCGAACGTTCGCAATTTCCATAAATTTCTAATTTTATTGAAATGCCCATTAATACATATTTATATATATATAAAGTTAGGTATATATATGTATATATATATATTTATATGTAGCTTGTGCTGTTTTTTGTTTGTTGTTGTTTGTCATGATAAAAGCCACAATGGTTTGTTGTTGTTGTCAGACTGTCGTAGCGCCGGACTGTCGATAAAATTCCGTATACGCAGCGTGCGCCGTCGACGTCGACGTCGCTGTCGCCGCTTTCAAGATTCGCCAGCGCGATAAAATTGCTTGCATATCTGTGCGTATAAATATTTTGTCTCGTAATTTATGGCATCTTGAACACACACACACACACACACACTGGCACACACACACACACTCGCACACCCATAAAGAGCATATGCAGATTGCGGCCTTAAGTGATTTTTATTTTCATTCGAGGTGTGATTTAAAATTCGTTTTGATTTTGATTTGCTTTTTGTTTCGCCTTTTTCGACTCTAATTTGAAATTGGCGCATGAAGTCATCAATTCTTTTTTTTTTTTTTGTTATTGTTGATCTTGTTGCTCTTCTTCTTCGGCTTCTTCTTCTTTTCTTAATCGCCACTTTTGCCTATCTTTTGTCAGCATCTGTGCCCAGTTTCCGAGCGGACCAGTTTGAGATCATCAGATAATCGAGCCGATGATCAATGAATTAACAATCGATTTGAATTGTTCGATTAGCAAACGTTGCTTGTTTAGCCAAAGAACTTAATTATTGCGGCAATTGATCAAGTTTTATATTTGTCAATAAAAATAAACTAGTTTTTGATGGCAGATTTATGTGAGCAAATATTGTTTTAAATGTATTTTAAATTTAAATTAACTATATCAAGTTGTCGTAAAAATGAGTTTTGTTTTGGAAAGCTTTTTTAAAACATTTGCAATTAATTTTTATAAGCTTAACACATACAAAGGTTAAATTTATTTTTTATATTAAAATTTTATGAAGTGTTTTTTTAAATTAAATTAAATATAACCAACTTTTTGTAACATTTTGAGTGAGTTTAAATTTTAATTTCAGCTTTTATTATCAAGCTATCATAAAAATCAATTGTGTTTTGAAATTCAAAAGCTTCTTTGAAACATTTGTAAATAATTTTTATATGCTTAAAACATAGTAAGGTTAATAAATAATAATATACAATTTTTAAAGTTTTGTATTTAATTAAATAAAATTAGCAGCTTTATTAAAGTAACTCTTGCTTATGGTAACTTTTTGAATAAATATATAAATTTTAATACTTAAAAATTCTGCAATAAAAGCTTTAAATTTATATAGTTAACAAGTTAATTTCTGCTAGTATTATATTAGGAAAGTATTTGATCTATTAAAACTGCTCTCGTGGACAATGCAAAGTACCTGAGAATTGAGAACTGATGCAGCTGATAATTGGCCAGGCTTAAGAGTACGAAAAAAAGCGACAACTACAAATGCAAATGCACAGCTCAAAGATCACAAACTGGTTTCGGCCACACGATGTAAAAAATATATATATATGTATATTTAAATATATATATAAGAAACTTGTACCAAGGAGCAAGCTCTCTGTCTGAGCTGGTCGCGGTCGTGTTTGTCGGGCTGGGAAAGTCTTCCTGCGTTCCTCTTGTCTGATCTGAACGCACTTAAAGCTTTATCGTCGCATCTGCCATCGCCTCCGTCTTCGTCTCCTTCTCCTTCCTCCTCTCCCTCTTCGTCTTTGTCGTGTCAACCATTTTGAATATCTTTTTTTCTTTCGTTTCGTTTATTTCCTGTTGACACTGGCGAACGAGGCGAGCTTTGCTCTGATTGGTGGCTCCCTGTTTGGCACCCAGTCTTCCGCTCGCTCTAGCTCCCTCTCTCTCACTCTCTCTGACTCTCTGTGTGGCGCCGCCCCAATCTGGTTTTACAGCCTACGTTTTTTTTAGTTCACTTTTTTCTGTTTAGTTTTTCAGTTCTTTGATTTGATTTCTTTTTATTTAAGCTGTTGAACAACTTGCGCTCGCATTATCAGCTCCAACACGCTCTCCCTCTCCCTCTCTCTCTCTCTCTTACCATTTCTGTAATGTTCTCTCTCTAACTCTCTTTTGTTTTCTCTCTTTTCGTTGCAGGTGAGACACTGATTAAACTAGAGTGGACCCAAAAACTGACGCGGCCAATCAGCCGTTGCAACGGCATCGACGTTGAATGTTGAATGTTGAATGCTTCGCGGCATGTTGCACGTATCGATTGCATTTCAATTCAAATCACAGTTGCACAAATATATACATATACATTTTTTAAATACCCTCACTAAAGGTCCTATGTTTTTCTGATCAAATGTGCAACGCCTTGGGGCACACCTTTGTTGCAACTTTAGATATATATACATATATTCTTTATCAGCTTTCTTAAAGGATTTTATATGTAAACATCTTTCTTTTTATATCAATATGAGCTCAATTTACGATATATAGAATAAACATAAATTCCTTAGGCTGCAGACATTAAATTAAATTTATTTAATTTAATCAAAATAACTTTACCGCATAGCTTTTAAAGGGACGATTAAATTATGTTTATATATATAAAAATCTTTAGCAAAAAAAATACATTTAACAAAACTAATTTTAATTATTTTCATTTAATACATAAGCAATCATTTTATATATTTTTTATAGGTATAGTAAAGAAAAAACTAAGTTATTATAATAGCGAATAATTGAAGAAGTTTAAAATATTTATTTTATATACAGACATTATATACTGATCATAGGAACAATCTTACTAAATTTATGTTTCCATATATCTAATTAGCTTAATCGACCCTTTATTTATTAAAGGGTATTTAATCAACGTTACGCCAAAGTCAACGTAATTTTTTTTTCGCATCATTTTTCGCAAATTTCAATTCAGTTCGCACTTTTGCTTTTATTTTTCAATTTCGCAGCAATTGTTGTTGTTGTTGTTGTTGTTGTTATTATTTTATTTTGTTGCTGTTGGATTTCCTTTGGCGCGTTGACAACTCGGCGACATTCGACAAGAACCTGCCCAACTGTTGCGCCTCGCATTGTTGGGGGGGGGGGGGGGGGGGGGGGGGGGGGGGGGGGGGGGGGGGGGGGGGGGGCGTGGCGTTTTGCTGCGCCTGCCGCTGACACTTTTTGTGTGCGCAAATTGAAAACGCTGACAATATTATCGGCATTTTTAAGTTTACACATCAGTGGGTTTAATTGCAGGCAGGCTTCCAGGACGAATGGCAGCAACTGCAATTGTTGCTGCTGCTGCTGCTGCTGCTGCTGCTGCTGCTGCTGCAAACGTCACAAATTATACTGCCGCAATCGACGGCAGCAATTTCGATTCTAAATTGCAATTTGATCAACAATTCCGCAATATTTTTGTGTTTAAATTCAATTTATATAAATTGCATATATGTATATACATTTATATATATATATATTGTTTATCCGATATAATCTATAATTACAACGAGCGCGCGCCCAGCTGCGTTTAGGCATTGTCCTGACGGGACAAATGCGGAGCCACCCACTCCCACATTCACTTGTCCACTGACTAACTATGTTGGAGTGAGTTTGTGAATGTGGCAATGAAAAAGGAGGCATTATAGAGAGAAGTTTATATAATTATAATACCAATTTTTTTCTATCATTATTATTTGAGCTTATTTAATTTTTTTTAATTATTTCTGCATATAAACATGCTTTTTTCTATATAAATTATTTATTACGTAGTTTACTTCATTAAGCAGCTATCTCCAGGGTAACTTCCAGTCTAGCAACCCCTTCAAAGTCCCTCCAACTTGTTAACATGTGTAATTAGCCAAACGACCAATGGCCGCGTCCACGTAACGAGCCGTGTTTGGATCTCATTTACGATTTTGATTTAGATGTTGTGCCTGTGTGTGTGTGTGTGAGAGTGTGTATGTGTGTGTGTGAGTGTGCGGGACACACGAAATAAGCGCAATCGGCGCATCTCATCTGCTGATTGGCGAACTTTTCAAATAACGAGCATATATGACTATAAAAATACATACAACTAAATGTATATATATATGTATATATGTGTGTGTGTGTGTGTGTGGTTGTGTGTCGCACAACAAATGCCATCATTTGCACAGCTTTGCTTATCTAACGAGCCAGCCCAGTTAGCTACAAAATATCCCCCAACTATTCCACACTCCAGACGCATATCCCGTTGCATGTGCTTGGCCCGTTTGATAAGACGGACGGGCGAAGCGGGGCGGGGGCGGGGCAGGGGCAGCCAGCGTATTATCAGTTACTTGCAAGCATTTTGCATCCTATTTGCCACCCTGCCCCTGCAGACCTAACACGCCTGCTTTGCTTATGCCACAATCATACACTCGAAGAAAAAGCACAAACTTTATCAAACGAAGGACAAAGTCGTGTGTTTGAAATTCTTACTTCAATATCATTTTATAATAACAAATTTAATAAATACTTATTGTTAGCATTGTTGTAATGTTACTAGAAAGCGTATACTTAATTTAATTTATTAAATAACTAATATTAATATTCAACAAGGCTTAGATACTGTTTACTTATATGCGATTAAGCCTACTTTTCTTTATCTAAGTGCAACTTTAACAGGAAATCACGTTGCACACTGTTGGCAGCCAAATGCGGCGTATGAGCAATATTACGTTACGTATACGCAGCAGCAGTGTTGGCAAAACTTTTTGGCTGCCACGCGCGTCCTTTTTTTTTCTTAACAACGTCTACGTCTTTATTGCGAGCTGCCTGCTGTATGCTAGTATGTGTGTGTGTGTGTGTGTGCGTGTGTGCTTTACGTGCCTGTTAATGCAATATTCAAGTGATTGCAGACGCTGCGCAGCCGCGCCCCCAGCTGCTCTGCCCGCCCGCCCGTCCGCCCGTTGCTGCTACTTCAACTTACAACTTCTTCAGCTGTCACACGAATGAGCAGCGCGCTTATCTCGTGTGCACTCGCTTGCAGCACATGCATGTATGTGTCTATGTGTGTGTGTGTTGGTGTTTGAGTTTTGTTTCCTCTTTTTACAGCAATCTGTGCTGCTATCAAGATTCGCATTAAAATGTATCATTTTTGCTGCCTTCCTTCTGCGACACTAACTACAACAACAACAACAACAAAGAGAACACCCCCTCTCCCTTCCTCCTAGTTGCCTTTAGCAACGTCTAAACTTCGTAATCAACTCGTAATGACGTTGCATATAATAGTTGCTTGCCTGCCTGCCTGAATGCCTTCTTGTCTGCTGCTTCTTGCTACTTTCGCTACTGTGTGTGCAGTGTTGTTGTTGTTGCTGTTTTCATATTCTTGTCTGACAGGATGCGGCATGTGCAGCAGCATCTTTAGACTTTGCTTATCGCTAGTTTTACGTTTCATAAAATTTTGCCCTCCTCCTCTAAAAATATACTTATTTATGCATTTATTTATTCTAGCTTAAACCCCTTTTTGCACAAACGTTGTCTCATGAATTATTATTGAGTTAGCAGCGCTGATTATGTTAAACTCGCCCTCTCTCTCACACTCTTTTTGCACGTTTACTTTTTTGTTTCGTTGTGATTTATCAGCTAAGCAAGCAGCAACAGCATTTCAAATAATATTCAAGAAGCTTATACGAAGACAATTGCGCGCGACAGCTTCGGTGCGAAAGCTCTCGCTTGCTCTCTCTCCCACTAAACAGGATAAGCACACACATACACGCACACACCTTTGCTGCTGTTGTTGCTTCTATTTTTGTTGTTGTTGTTCTTGTTATTGCTGCTTGTACTTTTTATTTGGGTGGGTGAGCAAAACATTTGTTGTCGCTGTTTTGTTTTGTTTGCCTTTTCGGCTGCGCGGCGCTCGCTGCCGGTCGCTGTTTACGTTTTGCTTACTTTGTTTGCTGACCGTATGAGTGAACGTGTGTGTGTGTATGTGTGTGTGTGCCTGCGTACGTTTGCTTGCTTGTGTGTACTCACTGCTCTGTTGTTGTTTGTTCGCTAATACAGTTTGTTGTTGCTGCTGCTGCTTCTGCTTCTGCTTCTGCTGCTGCTGGTGCTGGTGCCTGGTGCTGCTGTTGTTTCTCTCGCCGGCTCTGCTTACTGTGTGCATGTGTTTGTTTGTGTTTATTTGTTCTTGTGTTGTTGTTTATCTTTGTGGCCGCCTTGTTGTTATTGTTTTCATTTTTCTGTGTGCGCTCTCACACACTCGCACTCGTACACACACATTGGCAATTGCCTGGGGCGCCTTCGTCGTGTTGTTGTCGTCTTTTTATTTGCCTTTTTGGCGCGTTGTTGTTTTGCCGTTTCTGTGTTTTGCTGTGCGCCTGTTCCATGCCGGTCGCGAATTTCAACAAAAACACAAACAAAACGCGCGAGGAGGCAACAACAACTTCTCGACTAATCCGTGTCCTTCGTCCCGAGCTTATCAGCTGGGGCCCGCAACGTTGCCGCTTGACTGGCTGGCTTATCCTGCTAGCTGCTTGTTGTTGTTTTTGTTGTTGCTGCTGCTGCTGCGAGCAGTTAAATGGCGATTTTTCACTTGCGATAAGCGAAATTATGATATTTTAATATTTCTCGCTTAGCGCAGCACAAAACTGTTATCCTTGATCCTGTTTTGCGGGGCAGCTGCCGCCGCAGCTTTGCTTGATTTGTTGCTGTCGCTGACTTTGCGCTTTTTTGTGAAAAGTCTTTCATTTCGTTTTGTTGTTGTGTTTGTGTTTGTTGCTATGCTGCTGGCGCCTTTAGCTACAGATAACCCCAGCATTTCCCGCGTCTGGCGTCGCCATTAGCCGCGCACAAGTTCCGTTAGTCGCGCCGCCGCCGCCGTTGCCACAGCAAACGTAACGGCTAAAAGCAAATTTGTCAACTTTATCGATGGCATCCATCAATGCTCCAACTTTCATAGTTCATAAACTAAATTGTAATTAATTATGTGCCGACGATACGGCCCGGCCCGGCCATTGCCATCTCGCTCGCAAACGCAACACGGTCTCACCCACTAAATAGCTCGATTTGTCACAGTGGGGCCAACACTCCACTCCGTCTTCAATCGCCGCCGGCTGCCCGCTGCTGCCAGGTGCTCAGTGGCTCCGGCGTCTGTCTTTGTCTTTGCTTGGTCAGAGCGCTTTGCATTTTCATAAATCATTTTAATGAAAATTATTTCTTTTCGTTTTTTGTTTTGTGTTGTTGTTTTTTTTTTTTTGTTTTGTTTTTGCCTGATAAGATGAGCCGGGGGTTGGTAATGGGAACGGCGACGGAGACAACGACAACGACATCAAGACATCTCATCTAAGTGGCGCTCGAGTGCTGGCGCTGCTGCCGGCGGCTTCGTTTGATGCAACCCGCTGATGTTGCCGTTGCTGTTGCAACAACAACGCGCTGTCGCTGGCGTCTTCATTATCAGCAGCAGCAGCAGCGACGCAGACGGCGACGCCGTTTGATAAACGCCCCTGGGCATAAGCCCTGCAACAGCGACCGGCCAAGTGGAACCGCGTATTTGGGGCAGGTGTGGCAAGCTAATATGCTGGAAGTATATATACACGCAGAAAAAATATTAAGCATAAAGCATTTATATATTATATGTTTATATGTTATAGAAATCTAGGCATATTTATTTTATTTTATTTTTATAACTTTATTTATTTACAAGGGGAAATATTCATAGAGAATTTTGTTGACATGTCTATAATTATATAAATTAATTTAACAACGTGGGCTTAAAGTATTAAAATAAATAAAAAATAAACCTGTTTTAAGTTAACAATTGGCTTAAGTTGTAGACATCAATTTTGCTTAACTAATAACAAAAGTTTAATTAAATTTAAAATATATAAATAAAATTTATTGTTACTCTTATTGAGTTAGTTTCATATTTATTTCAAGGATGCAAATTTAGTACAATATATTTCTCTATGTGTATATTTAATGACTCGAACCCTTTGTTTCACTCATTTACACACACACACACACACAAATATATATGCGTTGACTTGGAATCAATAACGTTAACTTTTATTCAGTTAGCAGTTGCGGCTTAGCAGCTGCTGTTGCCGTGTGGCAGGATCCGATTGTGCCACAACCGATAAGCTGGCGAACAATAATTTCAAACATTTTATTTGTAGCACATTTCTCGCTAAATTCTACTGCCTGCCACATGCCCCAAGTTGCGGTTAGCAAAAGGTTTTTTTGTTGTTGTTTTTTTAAATTTCTTTTTGTTTTTTTTTTTTTGGGCTTTTCAACTTCTGCCATCGATTTGCTGACGAAACTTTTGTTTAGGCCACCTGCCTGCCACGCCCAAAATTGAAGCAAGCTTCCCTCCCCCCCTCCCCCATCCCTGCTCATCCCTTCCCTCTACGAGTTTTGTCTCGCTTTGCGAGCTTTATGCGATCTGCGCGCTGTGATTAATTAAGATTGATTGATAAAGCAAAGTAAATTCGAGTGTGTGTGCGAGTGTGCATGTGTGTGTGTGTGTGTGTCTATAAAAAGTATTTTTTTTTTCGTTGCCTTTATTGGCAAATATCCTGCTGGCAGCTACCCAGCTACACTCCCATTTAAGGCAACAACTCCCGCCAAACACTAAACCAAAAGATGCCCAGCGACGATAACTTGTTTCTGGCTTTCCCATAGATCCTTTGCCAGCGATAAATGCCACGCTGTGCACTCGATAGTCGTCGATATGTGTACCTGTATAAGTGTAAGTGTGTATATGTGTGTGTGTGTGTGTTGGCAGCCATAAACCAGAAGTTTATGACTCTGTTTGCTCATGGCACATTTAGTTATTTAGTCATGAGGCGCCAGCTCCGCACCAAAAGTCTCATCAATATTGAGCGATATTCGATGCCTTCGGGGGCCTTGTAATCGAACACCCAAAACAAACCCAAAACAAGCCCGAAACAACATCGAAATCAAATCACAAATATATGTGCATAAGTTATGGCAGTCGTAAATGAAATGAATTCACATAATTCCCCTCTCAACACGAGACCATTAAGTTTGGCTTTATAGCGCAAAAAAATATATAAAGAAGGTACAAGATCTTTACACTAGTTATATGGCCGTTGATTTCACACCCATAACCAAAATACATAGAAAGCTGATTAACATTTTTTTTTTTAAGCGTGGCAATAAAGCAAAAAGCGAGAGTCTTCGGATAGAAGTCAGCTCTAAAAATCAGGTCGAAGCTGTTAAAACGTTTGCGGGCCGAAAGAAAGGAAATAAATGCTTCCCAGAATAAAGTTGTTAATACTATTTGTTGTTTATATATATCGATTTTTTTGTCATTACAATTTTATTCCTAATTATATAACAGCTCAGATTGGCAAGGCAGTAAGTAAAGTATGCCAACTATAAATCTATTAATTGGCTGTTATCGATTGTTATCGATTTTCTTAATTTATACATCAGTTGTTTCTAATCAATTAGTCTCAAAGCAGAAACCAGTCATAAGTGTGAAATCAACTTTATATAATTACATACATAAATTTTTTTGCTATCGATATTTATCGATATGCTGTTTCTTATTACAAAACATCTGATATTGACATTTTTGAATATTAAAGAATCTCAACTAACTTTGAAAATGCTTGTAAATTAATTTCACTTTCGATTATTATCGATTTTTGCCAATAATTAATATATATATACAGAGCATCTCTGATTCGTTATGCTCTGGGATAATTATTCAACCATTAATGGAAGCCTATGGGCTAGAAGGTGAAGGGGGGAGGGGTGGGCCATCCACTCGGCTTATCATCAAAGAATCCATCAGTCGTATCGCCAGTTGGCATCGGGCCCAGCGCCGCCAGTGGGGAACATCGATTACAGCCAAAAATAAACGAAAAAAAAAAGAGGAAAAATGATTTCTTGTGGCAGCGAAGAAGACAACAAAATAATAATTTACAAACGAGCTGAACGATGATTAAGGGGCAAGCTGGCTGTCTCAGGGGAAGTGTTATCAATCAGGGGCAATCATCATTAAAAACTTGGAGCACAGCGACTGAGAATAAATCGATAACGATTAGTTTGCCAAGCCAATTGGCTTTTCTTCTCTATTTTTTTTTTGGCAACAGCTTTGCTAATTAGAGGCATGCAGAAGGGAAGGGGGAGGGCGGCAGATAGGTAATCGTGTCTAGCAGCTGTGCGAGAGCTAATCAAGAATTTCAAGCTAACTGCACGTGCCGCAAGCTGTGCCGAGTATCTTTTAGCGGTATGCGAAGCTCATATCGAGCACATATCAAACACGGCCAGCGCACACGTGTAGTTAACTTGATTGCGTAATCTGGGTCAACGAAATACCTGCCAACAAATGCCACATGCCGCAGAGCAACAGCTTGTGTGCACAACAAAGCGTGCGCGTGTGTGAGTGTGTGTGTGAGATACAAATGTATCTATAGCTGTAGCATTTGTATCTGCAAGCTGAGGCTGGAACAACAAGTCGGCATCCTGTTGCCGCATTTGCTGAGCGCCTGTTACGCAACACACATCGTTACACACACAAACACAACGCACACACAGCACGTGTGTGTGCGCGAAAGAGAGAGAGAGAGAGGGAGAGAGTGTGTGTAAGGGAACACAAACTGGGAAAATGGGCACTTGGGAACTTGGGAAGCGCCCCCAAAAAAGTATATACCAAAACCTTGCTGGCTCCTCTCTCCCTCTCTCTCTCTCTCTCTCTCTTTCTGCCCACCTGCCGCCTTTTGTTGAACGCGCTTTTGTATCACGCACGCACACAAGAAATAGCTGCCACCCCCCTTTGTCCTTCCTCCATGCTCTGCATAGAACTGAAACTAGTGCTGCAAAAGTGAGTCCTGCGTCCTTATATGTGCATGTGTGTGTGTGCATGTGTGTGTGTGTGTGTTTGGCTCGCTTATCGCTTGCCCCGAGCTTCGAATGGCTTGGCACATTCCGTAGCGATAAGCAAGGCTACCAACAGAACAACCAACCAACCAACCAAACCAGCTAACTAACACACACCCCCTCACCCAGCCCCTCCCCCCCCTCATCCCTTATCAGCCCCACTCTGCTTGGCTAGTGCAACTAGCAACAACAACAATAGGAACAGGAACAAGCAAAAGCAGAATCAATTTGAACGAATATTTAATACACTTTTTTAAGTACTTGTAAAGGTGAATAAATAAATGATTTTGATTAGACAATAGTCTAAGTTGTATTTATTGTATTGTTAATAATAAAAAAATAATTATATCCTTTTAAAAAAAATTTAAAAAAAATTAATTACAAGGTTATTCTAATACTTCCACATATGATTTATAAAAATCATGTTCTTTATCAATATATAAGTTATTTGCCTAGAGAAAAGGTTTTAATAAAAGTAAATTTAATTTAAATATTTGTCTAACTGACAAGCATTTATTAAATATTTTTATTTGGAGTAAGCTTATTATTATTATTGAATAGTATTGGATAATAGGCAAGAGCTATAATTTTTAATAGATTTTGATTGTGGCCAATAGAAGACCAGATTAGTAACCTGAAATCTTAAGAAGAATTTCACAAATAGTTTTTTTTAGTATTATTAATCAATAGTATTATTTTATTGTTAATTGTTTTCACAGAAATAATATATATATATTTTTTATATAAATATCTTAATCTATTTTAACTGTATGCGGACACATTCTTTATAATCTCACAAATGTTCGTTACACACTTTCTGCTTTAATTGCAATGCCCTTTCGCTAGGGTGTTTAATTTACTGGTGTGACTTAGTGTCCTTTCCACTTCCCCCCCCCCCCTTCCCCTTCCCCTTCCCCCTGTCCCAATTCGGTTGCCGAAATGTTGTTTATCATGGCCCAAACAGAAGCCGGTCGCCATTTTCACTTCAGTTAATTAAGTAAAGGCGCTACGTGGCGGCGTTAAATAGGCTACCCCAAAAAAGAGGCGCTCGTTGTGGGCGTGGCACACACGAGTAGGTTTAATCAATCGTCCCTGGCCGACGGCTTGCATAAAAGCTGTTCACAACGGGCCCCAAAATGGGGACAATGGGGAAAACAGCGACAAGCGAATCATTTCATTAAACAATTTCATTGAATGAAACGCGCATTTTCCAACACTGAAAAGGACTTCATTATGCCTGGCAAAATGGGCGCCCAGGCGCCACCCACCTGCTGTCAACTGGCTGTCATTGTTTCTGCTGAGTCTGTTGTCTCCTGTCTGTGTATGTGTGAGTGTGTGTGTGTGTATGTGTGTGTGTGTGTGTGTTGCCGATAAGCAACTGCGCCACATCCTGCACAGAAGGCTGCCTTTCAGGCGGCCAGGAACAACGGGTGCGCCCGCTGATAAGCGCCGCCAGCGACAACGGCAAGTGAAAATGTTCAAAACGCTCGCGTCATCGCGAACTGCAAATGGAAATGGAACTGTAACTGTTACTGTTACCGTTACTCGACGCCAAGGCCAAATGGGGGGGCTGCAACACCTGGACAACAGGCTGCACTAAAAGCTTAGCTAGGCAATGCCCACTGTGCCGCTTATCTCGACGAACAGTCGCAGCTGAAAATCCCCATCCCAGCTACACATGCCAAACCACCCAATCCACCCCCCACCCACCCCCACCCACTCACTGGTAGCTGCCTGCTGTGTGCACTCCATTTAAAATCTTTTTGCTTATCGCCGCTCGCTGCTCGCCTGATTGATGGCCATAGATAAGGCCCAGCCTAGCCCCCGTTTCGGGGCGGGCAACGGGGAGCTGCCATCTTTGCTCGCCTGTTGTGTCCTCGTTTATGTCCTTGCCAGCCCAAGGAGCATGCTCATTTAGTCACGACTTTCGCAACGCTTTTTTTTATATATTTATTTATTCTTTGAAAAGTATTTAATTATGCTGTTCATCTATATAACAACTTAAATTAAACTTATTAACTACATTTTAAATTCTCTTAGAAGAAGTCTGTTTTTATTAATTACGGGTTTACTTTAAGATTTTTTATGCTTAATATATAATTACAAGATGTACTATATTCTATATATACTATATTCAGCTTTGTGAAAAATAATAGCATAAAAATAGAGTTCTATTTTTAAAACCCTTTCAGTCTTTTAAATTGAACAAACGTTAATTTTTCCGGAAGCCCAAAATGTTTCCATTGTAATCCTAAAAAAAATCTTTTAGATTTAGACTTTTTCTTCTTGTTTTTCTTATTTTCACACAAATACTAATAAAAATTTGCAGTTCATAGAAATAGTTGTTTATTTTAAAATTTAACAAATTAAAGTAACTTAAACTAGTAATAATAATAAAAAAATAAATATTTATATATACATGTGTGTTCAATTTAATAGCAATTAAATTAATAGCAATTAAATCTTATACATTTAAATCTTCTAATTTTAAACTATTTATATTAATATTAATAATAATAATAAAAATAATAAAATAAATTTTTATATATACATACATATGCTTTCAATTTAAAATCACTTAAATTAATAGCAATTAAATCTTTAAAATTAAAAAAAAAATCAACACAACTTAAACTAATAATAATAATAAATAAGAAATAAATATTTATAGATGTGTTCATTTTAATAGCAAATAAATTAAATTGAACACATCTATAAATATTTATTATTATTATTTTTTATATATTTTTTTTATTAATAGCAATTAAATAAGCTTTAAATAAGTGTATTTAAAGTTCGACACAAGTCGAACACAAAACTGTGTTTTCTTGTTTTGTGTTGTCCTTGTTGTTAGCTGTGTGTGCGCTCTCTCTCTCTCTCTTTCTCTTTACCCCTCTCTCACTTTTAGCTGCATCGCCTGCTGCGCTGCTCCATTTGGCATTGTTTGGTCCCATTAGCGCGGGTGTTATCAGCTCCAGCTCCAGCTCCAGCTCCAGCTCCGAGTCGAGTCGAGTCGAGTTGATTCCTTTTTGCGCTTGGCTTTTGCTCTGTTTGTCGCACACTCTCTCTCTGTATGTGTGTGTGTGTTTGTGTGTGTGTCGCCCCCTTTGGCCCCGTTCCCGGCTGCTGTTTGGTTGGCTCTGCTGAATGGCTGAGTGAGAGTTTGCGATAAGAATGTAAAATATAAAATATGGCGCTTGGCTCTGCCACAGCTCTGAGGAATGTCCTTTTTGTGGCTTGGCCCATGCCCCGCCCACTTTTTGGTCTCTTTACTATCAGTATCTCCTCCTCGTTGTTGTTGTTGCTGTGTTGGTATTTTGTCAATTTAATGGCCCCGCGCGCACCACGTATGGAAACGCATCGGTTGTCCTTGCCCAGTTTTGCTTATCGCCAGCTGCGTCCTGCGTGCTCCTTGCAGTTTGTCATGCAGTCGCACTGAGAATTTATCATGGCCCAGTCAAACAGCAGCAGCAACAGTAAAAGCAGCAACAGCAGCACCAACAGCAACAGGATAAAGGATAAGCGATTTATGTGTGTGCGTGTTCAAGCTTGCTTTAATGAACCTGACCAGCAATACACCCACACAAACAAACACACACACAATTTGTAATTTAGCAAAATTGTTATTATCCTTGAAGTGCGAGTGTCCTTTTTTTTTATTTGGCTCACCCGATTTGAATCTGCCTGCTTAGGACGAACTTTAGCCGCTGACCTGCTCGCCATCATTTTTTTTTTTTTTTTTTTTTGGGGCCAAGTTGTCGACATAAATGGTTATGATTTTTACGATGCCGCCTGACACTTTCACACACACACACACACACACGCCTGCCTGCCACTTTAAGTAGCCTGCCCCATCACACACAAACACAAAGACACACACACACACACACAGCAGGCGACGCAGGCAACAATGCGAAACGGCAAAAGGAATGCGCCCTGATAAGCGACTGAGAGCAACGTTTCCGATGCGGCTCCCTTTCCCTCCCCCTCCACCCTCTTGAACTTCTCCTTTCCCTTTGCCTTTGCTTGCCACACATCTTGGCTGTCATCACATGTGGCGCACATTTCAGAGTCTTTTGACTGAGACATTGTTGTGTGCTCTTATTGACGGTGTCCTTTTACTATACAAATGTGTTTGTTGCTCACACAATTTATGCACGCCTTGAAGAAGAAGTCCTGTCGAATGTCTAATTTATAGAGAGGTTGAATATCTTAACTTGTTCTCTAGTTGCATAATTTATCTTTAAGTTTATTTGTTGTTCGCTTATTTAAGTCAGTCAATCAAATGATTGATTGGGTAAGCTAAACAATCAGTCAGTCATTCATTAAAAAGTCTTTCAGTTAATCAATTTGTTAATCAACCACTTTAAAATTCAATAAATCAGTCAGTCAATCAACAAGTCAAAAAGTCAACGAATTATTTATTAGGCCAGTCAGTCAGTCAATCATAAAGTCAACGAATTATTTATTTGACCATTCGGTCAGTCAATCAGTCATTCATTCACTCATCCTGTCAATCAGTCAGTTACTTAACAAGATACTTAATCAGTCAGACAGTCAATCAATCTATTGTCAAATAGAAGAATTTTATACAATTAGCCAGTCGCTCAGTCAATCAGTCAGTCAGCTAATGACATAGTCAATCAGTCAATTTCTCAGTCAGTCAATCAATCAATATTTTAATCATATACTCAGTCAGTCAATCAAACTGTGAATTAAATATTCACTCAATCAATATGTGGCTTAAAGAGTCAATTAACTATTCAATCAGCAGTTAGTCAGTCAATCAATTTGGTACTATTCAATCAGTCAATCAAGTTTTTAAGTCAGCTAATCAATAAGCTAAACTATAAACTATGAGCTATTCAGTCAGCAAGTTAGTCAGTCAATCAGTCAGCTAATCATTAAGCAAGTCAATCAGTCAAGTCAGTCAATCAATCAGTAACTAATGATTGCTTTTACTTTAATATCATTAAAATATTCTTCCTTTAACTCGGTGACTTAGTTAGCTATGAACTAAATTAAAAAAACAATATTTAATTTAACAAATATACAATGAAGTTTTTATTTAATGCCAAACCTAAATGGGATTCGAGTTGGAACAACTTTAAGTAGTATCCAGAAAAGGGTATGCGAAATGCGTTGCAAAGTCTTTCGCTTAATTTGGCCCGCCGTCAATTGACATCGTCGCCGTCGGCGGCGCAGGATGATCAAGCAGTCAGACGTGGAGACAGTCTCTCAGTCTCACAGTCATCCTGTCAGTCAGTCATTTAGTCATTTAGTCAGTTCCTCAGTTAGTCATTTAGGTGGCACCCCTCCTGGGCGGGCGGCTGTGGCAGAGGCGTGTGTAAAATATTTTTATTGCACCTTCCTTTTATGATGGCACTTCCGGCTGCGATTGCTCGGCGACGCCAGTTAACCGTTATCCACTCGAGATCTTGACAGACTGAAAAAAAGCAAGCAACCAGAGAAAGAGGAAGGGAGAGAGAGAGATAGGAAGGAGGAAAGAGAAGGAAGAAGCTAATGCAATTGTCTGCAGGTCCTTTGCCTTTGCCTTGATAGTCCACGGCAATTAGCTTTGGTTACCATATGTGTTCTATCTGCATCTTTGCATCCTTCTCTCTCTCTCTCACACACACCCTCTCTCTCTCTCTCTCACTGTTCGTTTGGTTACCTGGCGTCATTTGCTCATTTGATGCTGGCGACGACGCATCGGAAGCGTCCAAGAAAAGAAAAATAAACGTTTATTGTTTTACAAGCCACTTTTGAGCTCAATTTGCGTGCGGCGACGTCGGCGACGCTGACGGCGACGCTGACGGCGACGCCGACGTCGTCTCAATATCGGTTATAGGATCATTGACACTTTTGTCAACGTCGCGCCCGCAAACTCTGGCTACACTGCAACAAATTTTACTTACTTCTCATTTTGTGCTTTAAACTATTTTAAGTTAAAAAACTGAAATTTCAAGATTTCATTTAATTTCTAAATAGATGCTTAATTTTTATTAATTTCCTATATTCAATAAATTTTTTAAAAATTTACTTAAATTAGTTTAAGTGTCAATTTAAATGTTTATTTATGAAAATACATTTTTAATCCTTTTATTTTATATTATTTTTATTAATTTTTTTAATTGATTACTTTGTAGAAATTTCTCCCATTTTTATATATTTTAAGTCTACATTTTATTTATATTTTATTTAAGACATATTTTAAAAAGTGTTTTAACACTCAAATTTATATACATTTTTGTTTATTAATATTTAATTGGCATCAGTCTCAATTTATTTAAAATAATGTTTTTATATTAGTTTTTCCTGGTTTATAATTTAAATAAATTTTCTTTTCTTTTCATCTTTTTTAAGTCCGCAATTTTTTGCTTTGCACTCACAAGTTTTTTACAGTGCATACAATTCTGGCTCAGAGACTGACTCTGAATCAGATTCTGAGTTTTGAGTCTGGGTTTGAATTTTTATGACTGGATTTTTGTTTATTTTTTTTTTTTTTACTTTCGCTGTTCATTCGTGAGTTTCCAAATGGGTTTCCTCTCTCACTCTCTCGCTCTCTCTCTCTCTCTCTCTCTCTCTCGCTTGAAGGCTTTTGTTGTGCCTGCCTTTAACGACGTCAAGTTGACGCCGAACTAATTGATGCGATAACTCGTGTTTATCACTCACTTACGGCGACGACAGAGACGGGAAAAGGGAGATGGGAAATGGGAGACGGAAGAGTATTCAAAACAGGCGATGTCGATAACGCACAAATATTTCGAAAGCGGCGACGACGGCGACGGCGGCGTCTGCTGCCCCATTCGAGGAACGTTTCCATTTCCATTTCGATTTTTGTTCGTTATCGCGTTGTGTGCATTTCTGCTGCTGCTGCTGCGGCTGCTGCTGCTGGGCTTATCCAATATTTTAATCTCGCACTTACCAACGGCTGACTGAACCGAACCGCATCGAACCGAACCGAACCGAACCCAGTTGAACGGAGCTAAACTGAAAATGAGTTGGCATCGACTTTTTGGCTGCAAGGCCAAGCGGCCGGCAGATAACGCTTTACGTTTTACGTTTTACGACATTTACTACGTTCAAAATGGTCGAAAGGGGGCGGCGGGAGGGGGGCGGGGGGGAAGGCGGGGCACCCGCACCAGACAACACCCGCATAGCTTTAGCTTCCTGATGCATTAAGCATATTTTATGACCACTTAGAGAGAGAGAAAAAAAGAGAGCTCCATAAATGACAAAAACAACAACAAAAACTACCTATAAACAAATAAAACATTTGTAGACAAAATGAGTTCAATAAAAAACAAAAAAGGAGTCATTCAAATAACTAAAGGTTAATCGGAATGAATGGAAAGAATGAATCAAGCAATAAGCGAACTTCACTTAAGACTCATTTAAATATATATTTATTTAATAGTTGGCTTATTAAAATACTTTTCTTATAAAGAACATTTTGTACAATTATTACAAAAATATAAATAGCAAATAAATATATAAAAAAAATTAATTTAAAAAAAATTATATATATATTTTATATATTAGATAGCATGTCAATTGTTATTACACTTTATAACTTATAAGGAAATTTTCTATAACATTTACAAAAATAAAAACATATATTTCTAAGAAATTTGTTCATTGTTCTGCATAGAACAAAGGACAGCTAGCAAATAAAAATTAATTTAAAAAATATATACATATACATAAAAACATACATATATATATTTATACAATTTATAAAGAAATAATTATTACAAAAATAAAAACGTTTAATTTTTAGACATTTATTTATAGTTTTGCATAGTTTAGCTGGCAAATAAAAATTAATTTAAAAAAATAGATATGTATGTATATACCTATATATTTAATTATTCTTAAACAACTTTAAATATAAAGAAAATTTCAATACATATTACAAACATTTTGTTAGCTGGGAAGAGAAACCCAGTTGAGCTTTTATAGCCCAACTCGCAGTTTGATTGTTGTGGCTAAGAGGCTAATCTACAGTTTATATTCCACACCAGACCTGAGAACTAAGCTGGGTCTGCTTGCCACGAAACGCGGCATGAAATTCAAATCATTTTTGATTGATTGTGCGATTAGAAGAAAGAGAGGGAGAGAGAGAGAGAGAGGAAGGTGGTTGCCACCACCAAGACCGCCTTGGTTGGCTGGGTGGGTCTGAAGATGACAAAGTTAAAGGTGTGAGTGAGTCACACCTTGTCTTCATGTTAATTGATTTAATTTTGTTACAATGAAGTCATTCTCAGTTGTTGTCGCCTCATAAATATGCAAAATGGAAGCTGAAAGTGGGAAATTTTTCGTAGTTGCCAACTGAACGGCAACCTTTAAGCACCTGTCTATGAGATACTCTCCATATAATGATTAACATTGGGGCAAGGTTTCAAGTTACAAACCAACAATTGGAAGCAGCTGCAAACAACAAAAGTAAAATAAAGTAACAACAACAAGAAAATGAAAAAGAAGAAAAACTTAAATAGATTTATTTCATGATAAATGTTGTTGCCTGTTGTTGTTTTGTTTCCCTTTTTTTGTTTTTTTTTTATATGCTTTGCCACAACAACAACAACAGGCAAATGCTGCTTTGCTAATCTTAACGACGCATCTGCGAGGCGAACGAAATGAAATAACGCGACTCGGCAGCGTGTGGAAAAACAACAAATGCAACAGCAACAACAACAGCAACAACAACAACTGACGGAATAACCCCCAAACTGCGGCAGCGGCAGCGACGTTCTTATCAGCGCCAGGATCTTATCAGCTGGTTGCATCTGCGCCGACTTCGCTCTGTGAGCTCTCCGCGCTCAACTCAACTCAACTCAACTCAACTCAACTCTGCTCCAAGCCCGCGTATATCGAGGTCGAATCGGGTCGCTGTCGATGGTCTGTCTCTATGTGTGTGTGTGTGTGTGAGCGGGTGTGCCTACACTTGTGTGTGTGTGTTTTGCTGCGTCATTTGCAATTGCTGCAACAGCATGATTTGCTTTATTATTTGCAGCATATTTACACTAGGCCTATAAAAAGGGTTTTATGTAAAGGGTATGAAGTGTTAAGTTGTGCCAAGGAAAGTCTGCATATACCCTGTATTTATCGGCATACGCAACTGTAAGCTGTAATTGAATTTAGAGCCTATAAAGTATATATATATGTTTAGTACTTATCTCTATTCCAACTGAGTGAATTCTATCTTTAAATGCTCTTATTATTTTCCCTTTTTACTATAGAAAAATAACACAAAATTTCCATCCAAAATTTTATATTTAAAGTTATCATTATTTAAAATAATTTTATAATCAACCTACAAACAGATAAAGCTTTAAATAAAAAATATAAAAACATAAATTTTAATTTTTAATAATATTCCTATACATTTTCCACTTTATTTCTCCCAAAAGTGTGATAAAAAACGTTTTACTTAAAAATAAATTTATATAAAAAATATTACCAATAATAATAATAATAAATATTATAATACATACAATATTTATTATATTTTGCTACCAGGTAATGTCTATTTTTTAAACACAGGGTATTTGCACGTCTTGCATTTTTTCGTCTTTAGCAATTTTACTTGATTTGTAAAATGTTTTCGTGGTTTTGCCTTCGTTTATCAGCCAACGTTGATCTGACTTTGTTTTACCTGCATACATATTTATGCCAATAAATGAGCACGTAATAACAATGACACACATAGCCACACACACACAACACACACACACACACACACACACACATGCACACTATCTGATAGAGAAAACTGTACTTAACATAAACATAATTGCAAAACAATTGCCCAGCGTTGAAAGCAACTGCAGCAGCAGCAACGATTGTTGCCACTCCGTTTGTTGATAGTTCATCACCCTAGAAACAGCAACAACAACCAGCAACAACAACAACAACAATAAAAAATGTTAAGCGCATTTATCAAAAACCTTTTGCTGATATTCACGCATGAAGTGTTTATCGCTGCACAAACTCAAAAAAAAACACCCACCAAAATGTGAAAATGTAGACGAAACAACAAGAAAACGAGTGCTAAAAGATAAACAAAGTCGAAGTTAGAATACCCTTTAAATAGGTATTAAGTTAACTATTTAATTAAAAATATTTTAAATATTATTTATAGATTATTCTACTTTTAATGAAGTTTTAAATCGGAAAAAATTAAATTTTTTAAATTATTTAACTGCTTTTGCTCTCTGATTTTTTCGAGTGTATATATGTGACATAAGCTAAAGTCCTTGTGTATATTAAAAGTCTGCATAAATCTCGAATCTAATAAAATTCGAAATTCGAATTGTTGTTTGAAGTGGGCTCGAAGGACTCTTAAGGGTAAGGGTATGAGCTAAAGGGTATTAAGGCGGCAGGGCGGGGCAACGACGGCGGCAAGCGGCACGTTTAATGAATCTAATTAAAAGTCAACAATGGCAAACGAGATAATCGTCGTAAAAGGCAGCAGCAATAATGGCAAGGCCAGACGGGGTGGCTAACCAAGGCGAGGGGAGGGGGAGGGGGAGGGGGGTGGCGGCTTTAACGCTTGGCTACGACGCATGCGCAACATGCCGCAGCCAACAGCTGATAGAGAGAGCGAGCGAGAGAGAGAGAGAAAGAGAGACTGTGATAAAATCTGAAAAACGTTTTGCATCTGCAAAAGCTGCCAGGGAAATGAAATAAACCAAAACAGAGATAAGAGTCGCAGCTACAAAATAGACAGACAGAGTGAGCGACAGTGTGTTAGAGAGAGACGGGTATAGCTGTAGCAAACATTAAAATAGATCAACGCTTGCTGATAAACACAATGGAAACTGAAAAGCGACAAAGCCCCCAAAGCCAAAAAGTGTTTTGTGGATGCTGCCCAAATAGAAGGGGGTGTTAAGAGTGTGTGTGTGTGTGTTGCAGGTGTTGTGCCAGGAAATGGAACGCGCTGGGAGGCCAAAGGGTTGTTATACATACACATTTCTATATACTTAGCAAACATTTCTTGCAGTGCATGTGAATCGAAAGTAAAAAAAAAAAAACAAAACAGATACAGATACACAGATACAATTAAACACAAAACGCTTATCACTAAGCAATAATCAGAATTCCATTAGCCGTACGACGCGATATCGCACAAAAGCATCTACCAACACACACACACATACACAAATACACACTAATACACAGCAGCAGCGTTTGGCTTTGTTGAATGTATCTTTGTATCTGTATCTGTAAGTGCACAGCGCACAGCGCTCGAAATTGCAACTGTATGTGTGTGTGTATCCGTTTTGCTGCTGGTTGGCTGCCTCGGGCCATTGCCGGCTGGCTTCTCCTCCAACTGGTTGGCTACGTTGGTTGGTCGATGTTATCTAACTGCGCTCTGCGCTGCGCTCTTATCAGTGCTTTATCAGTTTTTGTTTCGAATAATTTCGAACGACGTTCGTTGTTTGGGGCGAAGGAAGCAACGAGAGCAGCAACCAGATATCTTATTTCACTTGGCAGTCAACCGGCGAGCTGTGTGTCTGTCTGTCTGTGTGTGTGTGTGTTCGGTTAAAGATACGACTGCCAGTTCGAATAGGACTGCTAGGCAGCCAGGCGGGCAGGGCAGACAGATAGGGCAGCAGATAGACGCAACTGACGCAGACTGCCAAATGAAAGATAAACAACTTTAACACAGGCACAGCCGAAAGAGAGAGAGAGAGACAGAAAGATAGAGAGAGGGAGAGGGCTGACAGGGTGTGGTTGAGGTTGAGGTTGAGGTAGAGAAACGTGGACATCTCGCAGTCATCAACAAACATCAGCTGTGCGCGCGGCAAGCAGCGACGCGACTGCGCTGCGACGTCGTCGTCGTCGTCGTCGTCGTTGTCGTTGCTCGGCTCGGTTGTTCGGTATCTCAACGTTTGTATCTCACAGATACACACACACACAGAGAGAGAGAGCGCGGGCAGACAGCAAAATTTCATTACTCAGCAGCGCTCAGTTAGCCGTAGAACGCGAAGCGAGCAGCAAGCGAGCTCTTCCGTGCAACAGCGCCGTCAATCAACACGCACGTCAATCACTCAATCAAAACGCGTGTGCCGCGAAAAATTACCTATGTGTGTGTGTGTGTGTGTGTGAAATAAGCTTAAGAAAACATGTGCAACAGTGTCAAACAAAGCTAAAGTTAACAAATTTTTAACTGCTTCCCTTTTTGGCCCCGCTCTGTGGATACTTTAAAGCGCCATGATCAGCAGCCAACCAACAACAACAACAACAATAACAACAACAAATGCAACGGCAACAATTAAAGGTGAGATGCGGCTAATCCGTGGGTGCAACAAGCAGTCACCGGACATAGCTACCCCTCAATCCACCTTCCTCCCCCCTTTCACCTCCTCCTTCCCTCTTTGAGCTGTGTCTCAACTCATCCAGCGTCGAGTTGAGTTGAGGCAGCTTTTCGGTTTTTGCTTATCAGTCGACTATCTACGCTGTGTGGCTACACATTCATTCCTGGACACACACACATGTGTGTGTGTGTGTGTGTGTGTGTATGATATCTACAATCTGGCGAATGAAGGAGAAATACAAAAAAAATATATATATATATATATACATATATACGTCGACGACGAGGAATTCTGCGGATTGTTGTTATTATTGTTATTATAATTCCTTGAAGTGAATATCAGCAAAATATAATCAAAACGAGAAAACAACAACAACAGCAACGAGTGTAGCTCTGGCTTGGACTTGGACTTGGACATGGTCTTCGTCTTCGTCTTCGTCTTGGCTCTGACTGTGGCTACTGGCCAACTGGCTGGCTGGCTGGCTTGGCTGGCTTGGTTTGAAACCTTGTGTTGCGTTGTGTTGTGCGTACTTAACAGATACGATGGCGATATGGCCAACAACAACAGCAACAACAACAACAACAATTGAACAAACATTGTTTTCACTTGAAGCAATTATTGTGTATTATTATGCATTCGCGCGCTTTATGAATAACATGTGGAGGCAACAACAACAAAATTACTTTGCATTCGATATTTTTATCTGTAGCCTGCACTTATCATAGATTTAGCCTATTTCCCGCTAAAAAAAAAGGAAACAAGCTGCACTTGGCAAAATTCAATGGAAGTTTGAATATGTTAATCGGAATAGTTTTTATAAATCAACAGAAAGAATTATAAATTAAATTATAATAATAAAAATAATAATATTAGTAAAGTATTTTTGAAATAATATTTGGATTTTATATATTGATAGAAATTTTTTATAAATAATATATCAACATTTTTTATATTCAATTAAATTTTAATATATTATTTCTATATATTATTATTTAAATATGTCAAATTATTTTTAACAAAATCAAAAACTTTTATATAGATATAAGAATACATCTTTAAGTCTAATACATGTTTGCTTTCTCTTTCTTTTATGACAATGTTTTGTTTATTAAACATTCATTTCTCTGAGTGTATTTTGTACTTTAACTCACTGACAAACTCTTCTTCTTTCGTTGCAGGTGATTGTTCCGATACCACAGAAGAGATGACCGTCGACAGCAGAGGTGAGTGAGAGTATTGAATGCAAAATTGTACCCCACCCACCCAACCACCCAACCCACCTCCCACCCCCCACCCACTACCCCTTTTGTGAGTAGTCAAAACTGTTATCAGTTCCCAGTCAGCAGTCGCAGACATGAAACTGTTAATGCCAAACATAAATTGCTTGACGTGTGTGTGTGTGTGTGCGTGTGTATTGGTGTGTGTGTTGTCGCCTGCTGCTCGTCTGCTGATATTTTGCCAATAAAAATTTAATCTGCTCTCATATCCAGTGTCAGCGCAAGCCATCCTTCTAATTTAATACCAATTTCTCCCACGTTTTTTTTTCTGCTGCTGCTGCTGCTTCGTTATCAGCCACGCCGCATGGCCAAAAGCGTTGATTGGTCGCCCAAAGCCAAAAAGCCACAAGCCACAATCCAGTCCAACCCTTGCCCCTTCTTTTCGCTGCGACTGCGGTTGCGTTTTTGACACCTCAAATAAGTCCGAACCCTTTTTTTCGGGCAGGCAACAACCCTGGCTGGGCTGCCTGGAAAGACAGAGAAAGTTGTCAACCCCATTTGGTATGCCCCGCTTTGGCAGGCGATTAAGGGTATATTGGTTCTACTTGATTAAAACTTAAATCAATCCTTTGTATATTAAGTATTAAACTCAGTTTAAGAATAAGTCTTATCCTTATTCAACTAGTTTCTCTAGAGAGTTTACTCCTTTTAACAGAGTATTACAAAGTCAGCTATATTTTTTTTTGACTCAGCACAGGAAATGAGGGAATAACCAAAGCAACTCGTCCTTTCGCTTTGCCCCGCTGTTAACCCCTTTTGGCAGTTGAAGTGCTGTCAACTTGTGCGTGTTTTGACTTAACTGGCAACATCATTGGCATCAATTTCATATCACTTCATAATCATCAGCAATGTCAACGCTAACCCTTACTCTCTTGCCCTTACCCTTATCCAGCTTGGATTGAATGGGCAAATAATGATGATGTTGCTGTTGCTTTTGTTGTTGTTGTTGATGATGATGATGTTCAGGTTGTTGCTGTAGCTGGTCAACCTGCGACCTTTGCTTCTGCTGCTGCTGCTGCTGCTGTCGTAGCTGGCTCCACATTCCACGCCATTTCGCTGCCTTCTCAAGCATTCATCATTAATAATCCCCACAGCCGGCGGGCATGGGTGCCCTTCCCCTCCCCCCTACCTCCCACCCTCTCTCCACCCCCTTTTGTCCACTTTTGTGCTGCGTCAGTGAAAGATTTGCAGCAGCCACAAACACACACACAGACAGAGAGACAAACGGACGGACAGACAGTACGAGTGGCCCAGTGGGCGTAACAGCGCGCCAAAAGTGGGCGTTTGTCTGCGCTAATCTTTATCTAGCTGTTGACACTCCATGGCAACGCAGCAGACCAACCAACCAACCAACCAACCAGCAACAACAACAACAACAACGAGAACAAACAAACAAACAAAAAAAAAGTGTGGCAAAGCGCAGAGTCACATTCCTTTTAGCCAACTCCTCCCCTCTGTCGCCTCTCCACTGTACAGTGGACATTCCCTTGTCTGATAACTGCTTTTGCCTTTTGTGTGTGCGCTTGAATTCTAACCTGAGAGTAACACCTGAAAGGGCATAACAACTAAAGCAAAAGCTTGGCTCAATAACAATTGCATTTTAAGTGCTGTTAAATGACAAAAATAAATCGCTACTATAGTTAACATTAACTATCGATTATAAGTGCATATACAAATTCATCGCCAGAACAATACATGTTGTTATCGATAGTGATATTCATTGTGCTTTCGATATGCTATTCACAGTGATGCTTAAAATAATATCGATAATGTTAACCATGAAGCGTGTGAGCGTAAATTTATATAAAAAAATTAAAATTATACAAATTTTAATAAGTAATACTATTTTAAATACCTTAATTAATGTAATACTTTTAACATAGTATTTTAACATTGCCTTTGTCTCTTACTTTATATTGCTTGCATTTAAGTCAGAGCGACTTTAAGTCGTGTATACCCTGCTGCCGCATTGCTGCATGTTCTTCGTTGTTGCCGTTTGCCCAGCCCCCTACGAGTGTTGGATGGGCCCTCGCCCAACGAGGCAACCTTGCACTGGTTGCTGTTGTTGTTGTTGTTGTTGTTGCTGCTGATGATGCTGCTCACTTTTGGCGCTGTTGTTGCTGTAGTTGCTGTTGCTGCTGTGCAATGTACTGTAAGCGCATCTACAAACTGTGTGTATCTCTGTCTCGCTCTCTCTATGTGTGTGTGTGTGTGTGTGTGGTTTTTATCTGTAAAATTCATGAATGCTTGGGCTTATCTGGCAGAATTGCATACTTGCAGTAAACCCAGCGCCTGGTCGTGCCTTAGCTTTTGTTGTTGGCAGCGTTTTTTGGTTGGTTGCTGCTGCTGCCGCTTGTCTTCTAATGGCGCTAAGTGAGCTGCCCGCCTGCCTGCCAGTCAGCCACCCCCTCTGAGGCCCGGGCACATTGGAGCGCCACTCTCTAATGGCATTTTATCTGAGGCATAATTTTTTATTATTCGCTTTGCGTTGGTTGCTGCTGCTGTTGTTGTTGCTGTGGTTGCTGTTGTTGTCTTCTTTTTGCCCTGGCTTAATGACAATCCAAAATACACACAGACAGCGAGTCAAATTGTTAGATAGCTTTTCGGCATGTAATTAATCATTTGACGGCCGAGTTTTTGTTTGCCTGTTTTGTTTTTTTTTTTTGGTTTTTGGTTTTTTGTTGTTTGACTATCGCGCTCAAGTTAAAGGCACCAGCAGCGCAAGTTTGGCATGCGGGACGCGGACGCATTTGCAGCCTGTGCTGCGGGCTACAAAATAGTCAACAACAGCAACAACAACAACAATCAGCAGCAACTGCTGCACCAAAAACAAAAAAAAACAAGTAAAATAAACCTAACAGCAACAATCGAGCAAAAGAGTGTGAGGCCAAAACAAAAATCCATTACGCGCCTGGCTTATCAGCAACGTCCATCGTCTCCAACAGCAGCAGCAGCAACATTTTACCTCACATTACGCATACGCACTGTGACCGCATTGGTAGCTCAACTGAACGGAACTTTAAGGCAACTTTCGCTTGTATCGAAACTGGCGCCTGCTCATATTTTGTATTTATGATTAAGTGCACAGCATGTTGTCAATGTGTGTGTGAGTGTGTGTGTGTGTGTTTCTGTGCTATCGCTGCCCAAAAGATTGCAAAGCAAAAAAACATACATACATATAAATTTATACCCTTGCAAAGGGTTTTGCGAATTTATTACTAAAAGTGTTGAATACTAAGGAAGAAGAATTATTAAAGGCGATATTTCTTAACATAAATGAAGATCGGTAGTTAAAAGTGCGTGTAATTATATATAATATATAGACAATCTTAGCAAAGGTATTTTTAAAATATTTATTTGTGCCTGACTGTAAATTGTTTTATCCTATATCCTTGAGTCTTTATATAATAAATTCTTTCAACTAAATTTATGTTTACCTAAGTAAGTCTTATATTCTAATATCAAGATTAGACTAAAATTACATAAAAAGAATAATATATTTATATAAAAAATAGTGGCCAGTGCCATTTAAAAGCTGTCAGTTTTATTTGATAACATAACTATATTCTCGCCATTATAATAATAAAATTTGATTATTATGTGTCTGGCGCAGATTTAACTCGAATATATTTCAAATGAACTCAGCTTCGCCCCGAGGCGAAATTAAATGAGTTATGAGGGTATCAAATGTTGAGCAGCCCCTTTTCGCCTGTTTCCTATTTTATTTTCAACTTTATTTAACGCTTTTTAGCTGGGTCGCCTGGGGTGGGTGTTAAATAAAATTTACTTTACTCTTTTAACAATAAATTACCCAAGGCGGCTCTGCACATGTGCCCAAATATTGACACACACACACACACACACACAGAGGGAGTGGGATGGGAAGGGGGAGGGGGTTAGCAGCCACTTGGCCTCGTAATCCTTTTACTGGCGCGCGGAGCATTAGAAATTTATTCGAACGCATTACCAACAAAACAAAAAAAAAAAAAAAAAAAAAAAAAAAAAAGCGACGCTTATCGCCGGCCACAGATCGCAGGCAAACAGCCAGCGGCCTAAGTCCTGCTCCTGGCCAGGACCACACAGCCAGCGCCTGCTGCTCCTCCTGTCTTGAGGTTGCCCCTGCTGATGATGATGATGGCTTCGACTTGGCCATAAAATGTGTGTGTTTGGGGTGGGCCTGGCCTTGTCCATGCGGTTGCGCAGACAAAGCCAACTAGGGCGAAGGAGGGGAAGAGGGAGGGTGTAGGGGTAGGAGTTGGGGTAGGGATAGGGGTAGCTTGCCCAACTGTCTGACTCGGTGAGTGACTTGGCTCAGTGTTGGCCATAACACCACGCAATCCTTTGGATAAATTTCCTTATCTTTGCCGGCCAGACGGCGATATTATTTTTAATGCAACCAGCCCCAAAAAAGCTCAACGCGTGTGTGTGTGTGTGGCTCATAAATGTGTGTGCGTGTGTGTGTGTGTGGGTGTTTGTCTGATTTATGTTGTAATTTTTTTAATATGTGATATGAGCCGCAGCATTATTATATTTTGGGTTGACTTTTCATCATTTTTGCAAACGCGTTTGAATAAAATTCTCAATGTGAATAAATTGGCATCAGTTGGAAAGCTTGTCGCTCCTGCTGACATTTCTCATTCTATGTCTGTGTGTGTGTGTGTGTGTGTGTGATGTATTTAAATGGCTGTCAATTAGCTAGTTTTGCGAGTAGGAAATGTGACAATTTCTGCCTTCGAATCGCAATCATGTTTTATCCGTTTGTGCGATTCATTTCTGTTTGGTTTTTGATCGAGTGACCCTCGTCAATTTGCTTGTAATATTTATTGAAATTGTTCAAGCTGCCACAAGTTGTTGTTGTTGCTCTTGCCTTATTTGTGCAACATCCGAAACGCAAACAACAATCGCAGCTGTGCTTTGTTTGTGGGAGGGCGGGGCACATAAATTGAATTGAGTTCGAATTGAATTCGAAGCCGCTTTTGAGCTGATTTGTTGAGTCAGCTCTGTGTGTCTGTTTGTGTGTGTGTGTGTGTGTGTGTGTGTGTTTGTAAATGCGAGATTAAGTGTTGATTAATGCCAAATGACAGTGCAGCTAAAGTTGCTGCACTTCAAACATGTTACATTCAAGACAAATTGTTAGAAATTAATATGAATTTTAGCAAAAGTGTTTTTTTAAATGTTTAAAAATAAGATAAAATATTTATATGTTAAAAAAACACTTTTATAACAACAATGGATATGCATTCAGTTTAACATAAAGATAACATTAAAAATTATTTACATGTTAAGATCTCAGTGTTGTGCAAGGGTGCTATAAAAAGCTTAACAGTTGATTATATGTTAGAGTATAACAAAAATCTTGCTGCCTAAACTTAAAATAATAATAAGTTTCTATAGCTCAAAAACCAACAACTTATTGCAAGATTAATTATTGCAATAATGCAGGCGAAGAGAGCACTGAAGATGATCTATACTCCAACCAATAGTTAGTGAAGTTATCGATAGCTATCGATTGGCCAACTTTGGTGTTGCCAGTGTTGCATAACATAAGCATAGCTCAAGCCATAACCTCTATCCTATGGAGCAATTTTTAACTGAAATGTAACTGACTGCGTTCTGCGTGCCAGGCAACAATTCTTCTTCTTCTTTGACGCCTCGTTAAGCTTTGCATAACAGGCGACACTTTGAACTCATTACAAGCTGTTTAGCGAGCACTTTGCACTTCATCAGCCGACGACAGGTAGGCCCAGCACAGGTAGACTCCACACACACACATACATACATAAAAACATATATGTATGCTCCAACTTCAACTTTGCTGCTTCTTGCATTATGGCTTATTTCGCCTCGACTTGTCTTGTCAGTCACTTTGCCCCAACTTCTCTCCCCCTCTCTCTCTCTCTTTCTGTTGCGCGTTGTAAACGTTTATTGTGCCACCAAAAGCGCCTCGCCACACACACACACAACACACACAAACAACACACACACACATGGCACACACGCGCTTTTGGGCGCCTAATTGGTAGGTAATGATGTGTCTGCTGCGCCGCTTTGTTAGTCACTCGAGCGCAGAGGCAAGCTCGTTGCTGCCGCATGTTGCGTGGCCTTTTTCTTACCTTCTTTTCTGCTCTCCTCTGGTTTTTTTTTTCCTTTTTTTTTGCCAGCTTGAATTGGTAGCTGGACTTGGCTGCTGTTGCTGCGTGTCGGCATTTCGCTTTGTACTGTTGTTAACTGCTTGTTGTTGCTGTTGTCGTTGTCGTTGCCTGCGCGCATCTTGTTAGCAACTTGAACGAGGCGACGCCTGTTTCTGCCCCCCCCTGCCCCCCTTCAGTGTGTGTGTGCGGTCCGTTTTTAATGCCCTGCACGCATTGCAAAATTAATAAAAATGAAGGGTATATTGCAGCAGGCAATAAACACAGAAGTTTATAACTAAAGTGCACAGGAAATGAAAACAGTCGCTGACGAAAGTTTGTATACGTAAGCACATAGCTAAACTGGCCACAGGGTATCTATCGGTCGTGCAGAGCACTCTTTGTGGCTTGTTGCAATTTCTGTGCGCGTTCTTTTTTTTTCACACAGCTCGCAGCAATGTTCGCGCCTCTTTAATTTACTGCTAACCGGACAAAGCCCCAAACTTCTCGGTCTCCCCTCTCTTTCTTTTCTCTCTCTCTCTCTCTGTTTTTGTCGTGGCTGCTTTTGTTGATAAACCCATCAAAGTCATCAAAATTGCCAAAGCAATGAAGTTAACACAATGCCAGACACGATTTCTCAGTTTGCAATTCCCCATTTTCCAACTCCCCCCCTTTCCCCGCCCCTTCCCCTTCACCCCTTTTACATTCTGTGCGGTCCTTTGGCTGCTGTTTTTTTTTGGGGGGCGTGTCGCCGCCCTCACGAATTTAGTGTAACTGTAAACGAGGGCAGCTGCAAATTTCATTTTTGTATTGCCGCCGTCTTCATTTTATGTTGCTGTCGTGTCTACGAATGGGCGGCGAACGGGGTAGGGGGCGTGGCAAATACACACAATTGAATTGTCAGCAATTGTCAGTTGTTGTTGCTGCTGAAATGTATTTGATTGATCTGCCAGAAGCGTGATTTGTTTACAGCAATTGCAATGTTGCTGCCGTGCTGTGTTTATGTTGCTGCTGCAGCTGCAACTACAACTGTTGCTGTTGCTGATGTTGCCAGCGTTAGTTCGGGCCGATGTTAATCCTAAACAAGCGGACGTTTATGCAAATGAAGGCCGTGTTTAATAAACGCAAATTATGAGACTGCCAGCAACATGTTGCTGCTGTGCCTGACAACAGCAGCAACATGCCCAATGCAATACACACGCGATTATAGATTAGCAACATTCAAACTTGCACTTGGGTCAATTTAAATTTGTGCAACAGTTGCAACAGGCACGGCAACAACAGCAACAACTGCAACAACAGCAACACACGAGATTGTGGGAGCAACAGCAGCTGAAAACTGCAGATCGCAATTGATCAGTCGAATGGGAGCGTCTGTATGTGAGTGTGTGTGTGTGTGTTGCTAACAGACGACAACTGTTGCTGTTGCTGCTTTGGTTGCTGCTGCTGCTGCTGCTGCTGATCAAGCGATCAAGCGCTGGCCGCAGCCAGCAACAGCAACAATCGACGCTGAGCGTGCTCACACGATATTTTCAAGTACTGCGACAATTTCTTAACCCAAAACCCTGCAGCCTGCCCCTTATCAGCATGCCGTGCGGCACTGGCAACAGCAACAGCAGCAGCAACAACAACAACAACGGCAGCAACACATCTCAACAGTTGCATCAATTGCTCAACATTGAACTCTGTGCACAGCTCCAGACAAACAGCTTTTACCCCTCTCCCCCTCCCATCCCCTTCTTCTACCCCCTCCCCCTGTCGCATCATTTGCACGTTTTTTAATTAAGACATCAAAAAGAGTTTGAGACTTGCTTGATTTCGAGGAATTGCCTGCCGTCCTGCAGTTCCGTTCCGTTCCGTTCCACATCTTCCATGCCCGGTGTGCCCGTGTACCTTCCATAGATCGCAGATAGAGTACATGGTGGTTACCCCCTTTATTTTTTTTTTTTTTTGTTTTTGATTTTGTTGGAGGAGTACTCCTTCTCCTCCTCCTCCTTCAGCTCCTCCATGGCTGTGACATCTACGCGAAGTCGCGCTACGTGCGCTAAATTAGTCGCCAGCTCTGAACTTTGAGAGCCAGGTCGAAATCTGAATCACAACTCGAGCTGAATAGGGACTTATGGAAAACTTTTAAATAAAGGTGGCAAGAAATTATGTCTAAAAATTATAGAGAGATTAGTTTTAATTCAAAATTGGCCTCTTCATTTAAAGTATTTATAGTCTTACATTGATTGACAAATTAAAAGTCAAATTGGTTACCTAAATAAATAAATAAATAATCATTTAATTTAATTTATTTAAAGTTAAGCAATAACTTTTAATCTTTGGTTTGGCAATTAATTAAATATATTATTTTATTTATAAATATTATTTTTTAACAAATTTATTTGGGTCTTATTACTTAAATATTTATATCCATTTAAGCATGAATTCAAACTTTCATTAAGGATAGGTTTTTTATTCTCGCTTAATCAGATCTGTATTTTAACCTGGATGCACAAAAAATATTTTAAAAAATCTGCATTCATATTTAGAATAATTCTTAAAACAATTTCATAAACTTAAATAACTTTTTCATTATTTGTGATTTTTTGACTAGATTAATTCCGCATATATCTTTAATTTATTGAGTAAAATCTTTTTGTTTGAGCTTTTGCCTCTTTAAACTTTAAATTCAAGGTAATCAAAAGCTTAGCTTAATAAATTCTACATTTAAAAACATTTGTTTAAAATGCATTTAAAAGCTTTTAAACTTGTCAAATTTTTTATGCATATTCTCTCTGCTCCAATAATGTCCATCTATATAAAAGTAACATTTTTTTAAAGAAAATGTGCAGAGAGCGTTTAAAGCGTAGAGAAGAACTGAGAAACCAAATTGCTTATCCGCAATGATCAAAGAATTTGACTGGACCGCCGTTTCCCATAGCGCTAAGGAGGTGCTGAAAAAAAAAAAAAACAACAAAAAAAATCAGAAATAAAAATAAAAATAAAAAATAAAGGCAACGCAAGCTGCGAGTAAATCACGAATAGCTGCCCCGAGATATGAGAATGTTGATTATTTGCACGGGTTAACGCTCAAGATGCAGCCGCAAATGCAGCAGAAAAACACACTTTAAGAATGCACAAAGACAACTAGTAGATACCCTGTAAAAATGTTTTTTAAAATTACTTTAGCTTTCTTACAAGACTCAACTATTGTTACCCTTATATATAAATATAACTAAACCTTAGTCTAGTCACAAGCTACCCTCTCTCTCTTAAGCTACAGGGTAGTTGCATTGAACTTGCAGTCAAAGTGTGAAATTAAATGTTGCGATTCTCTTTGTTGGCTCTTCCTCTCCTCCTCCTCCTCCTCCTGTTCCTCCTCCACCTTCTCTTTGTTGGCTGATTTGGTGAATTTAGCGCTCTCCGCATTTGTTTTTGCTGCCTTTTGTTGTTGATTAATAACAATTGATAAGCTAAGCCCAAAGCCAGGTCCCAACTGCAAGTGGAGCCAGTCCGTCCACTCCGTCCAGTCCAACTGGCTGCTGATGGCGTTGATTGCCACAAGGTGGCAACATTTTCGCGCGAAAATGAAGATTTTCGTTATCAGCGCGAGGCAGCCACAAAACTGCGGCAAGCTTCGCTCACCGATTGTGCAACTCACGTTTTTCAATTTGTTTTCTCTTATTTTCCTTAGTTTTTTTTTTCTTGGCTTGGCCGCTGGGAAAATTTGTTTAATTATAAGTACCTAAGCAACAAAGCGAGCGGCTCTTAGCACGCCCCCTACAAACATTACGCATACGCCCCGTTGCAACTGTTGCCAGCACCAGACCAACTGGCGTCGCCTGACCCTGACTAGGCTGGCCGCGTCTGCTGCATGCCACACAGAGATCACAGATTCCAACAACAAGAAAAACTCTTTAAAGCTCTTCTGCAACTCTTTAAGTTTTCTTAATACCCTGTAGATATTTAAAATGTTTAGTGAGAAGATATGTTGAGGCAGTTGAAAGGATATATACAGTGTCTCAAAAAAAGGCTTTATTTATGAACTATTGATCAGCTTGAACAGATTAATTAGTATAGCCATATTTTATCTATGGATTCTTTTCATTTATCATACATATAGAGTATATATATTTAACTAAAACTCTTCACAGTTGTCTACAGGGTATCTGCTGGTCCTTCTCAACTCGCTTGGTCTTTTTTCGCCTTTTATTATTTTGTGGGTTAACTGACCTTCGGCTCGCCAACGATTAGCCGCGATGGCGGTCCAGCATTCACCAGCGACAAATGAACAAAGGGTCGCTTCCCCCTCACTCACCCCCTCACCCTTATTCCCTTACCCTTTGGCACACAGGCTGGCCCTGGTTTGGGCCAAATTGCTCGATTGTTTATGGCCGCATACAACGCCCACCAGCAGCAGCAGCAGCGGCAACAATGCTGGCCAAGTGAGAAACCAGCAACAATAATCTGCCGGCTGATAAAGTGCAGCAGCCCGCAACCCTCCCCCCCCCCTCCCTCCTCGATCGCTGGGTCGCTTATCGGCGACGATCGATCGCAACGGCGACGGCAACGGCAACGGCGGCTCAGCTGATTTAACAAATTGATAAACAATTGTTGGCGTTGGCGATGCCACACTGCCTGCCTGCGTCTGTGTGTGTGTGTGTGTGTGTGTGTGTGTGTGTAGTTGTTGCTGCCAAGGTGTGCGCGTTACGAAATGGCTAAACAAACGATACGGCAACAACAATAAAATGACGCAGAGCACAGCTAATCCTCAGCAGCAGCAGCAGCAGCAGCAGCTGCTGTCGCTGCCGGCAGCAACTGCAGCTTTTTGGCCATTGTTAGCGTCTCGAGCTGGCTAAGCTTTGGCTAACCCGCAAGCTGCTGCTGCCGCTGCTGCTGATGTTGCTGCTGCTGCTGATGTTGCTGCCGCTGATGTTGCTGGCGTGTAGTCTGCACCGTAACCGGCAAACACTTTACGTGTGCTGCTTATCGCGCGCCAATCGATGGCAATAAATATCTTACAAATAAGCAGAATGCGCTGGAATGCCAGCCCAGTCCAAGGGTGAGGAAGCCAGCCAAAAAGGAGCTGCAGCCATGGGAGCTACAGTCTTCTTTTTTTTTTTTTTTTGGGTAGATGCTGTCGATTGTTCACGTGCAGCGTTTTGTGTGAATTCGTGAAAATCGACACTGCAATTAGGGCGACGCAGTGAATGCAGTGAATGCGGTGGGCGCGTCAATGCGTCGCAGGCAATCAAAAGACTGAGGCGACGAACTTGCGGCACAACAAATTACAGTTGCAAGCAAAGGTAAACCTGGTTAGCTGGCAAAGCTGGCAACAAGTCGCGCTGACATTTCAATAGCACACAATTGACAGGTCAACGCGCATTGGCGGCCCAAACGTGGGCCGCTTATCGGCGCCTTCGTATCTATTTTCAAGCCATGTTGTTGTCGACTCCAACTCCAACTCCAACTGGGACTTATCCGAGCGGATCGCGCTGGTCGTTATAATATTTTGTGACCAAATACAAATCAGATGTCAGGCCCGGTCAGCACCGCTCTAATCATCAACGTTAACTCTCTGGCCACCATGCGCTTTTCCACTCGCCGGCTTTTCCACGTAATCCGGCCAGCCGGTCGAGATGCGTTCGCGGATTAAGCGACCGGCCAAATGGCCAAAATGTTCGACTGGTTGGTTGTCGGTTGTCGGTTGTCTGGTCGACAACCTCGTCGCTTAACTTGGCTAAGCTTGGCCCCTTCGGCGACTTCTCGACTTGGACAACGTCGCATTGTTTTCACAGCTGCCTGTCGCTTGCGAGACTCTCGCACCGCTGACAATTTGTTCGATAATAATTGCTAACCTCTGGCCACATTTGACGCACACACACACACACACACACACACACACATTGGCCGATTTGGCCTGGCAGCCATTTGTTATGGCCACGTTGGGCGCCATTTGTACAAATTTGACTTTAATGGAATTTAAAAAAAATAAAGAAAAGATTGTTTATCTTAAATGGAATTTATATACAAGTTGTGATTCAATTATAGATAATATAATTATTTTTATTAGATTAATTATAATAATCTGTTTTTATTATATTTAATTTAACAGAACAGTTGAAAATAATATTCAAAAAGTTGCTTTCATTCAATTCCTTTTCTTATCCGAGTATATATAAACAGAGCTCACGTTGGGCGCCTCAAAACATTTATTCTTATATTAAATTATTAAACAGACACTTAAAATATTGTTTAAATATTCATTTAAAGAGATTCCCAGTCTTAACCTATCCCTAGTTCATCCTTTGAAATATAAACAGTTATTTTGTGCGCACACGTTGGGCGCCATTTGATTCACCTGGTTTATATTAGATTCAATTATTAAACATAAACTTAAAATATTGATTTTATTTCCATGTTAAGAGAGTCTCTTAATCATCTTATCCCTATCTCATCCTAGTAAATATAAAAAGCTGCTTTTGCTTTATTTATTTATTGCTTGCATATTTCTAATTTAATTTTTTTAAATTATTTTTTTAGATTCCAAAGATTTGGGCGCACACGAGCTAAGCGAGGAGAAACATCAGCCGCACCAGCCTCAGCATCAGCTGGGCGATCATTCCGAGGACGAGCAGTTAGAGAACCAAACGAGCAACTCCACCGACCAGCCGGAGGAGACCGACATGGAGCAGGAGCTGGGCGAGGAGGACTCGACGGCGGCCAGCGAGCAGCAGCAGCAAAATGTGGCCGACAGCTCGACGACGACGCCGCCGCGTAGTCCGACGCCAGCGCAGCTGGTGCCCAAGCTGGAGCTTGACGAGCAGCCGGCGACGCCGCCCTCGGCTGCAGCCACGCCCAGCCCGCCGGCAACGCCCACGCCGCCACCGCCGCCGCCGGCGCTGCCCAAGCTGCGGCTGAACGCGCTGCTCGCCTCCGATCCGGCGCTGAAACCCGACGCCAAGGAACTCAATCTGCACGAGCCGCGTCTGCTCGGCCCGCCGCCTCAGCTGGCCAAGCACGAGCAGCAGCAACAAAGTCTGGCCGATTCCAGTCTCGTGGAGCCGCTGCTGAAGCCGGCGCGCTTTATGTGCCTGCCCTGCGGCATCGCGTTCAGCTCACCCTCCACGCTGGAGGCGCACCAGGCCTACTACTGCTCGCATCGCAACAAGGATGCCGACGAGGAGACGCCCGCCGGCGACAAGTTGGCCGCCACAGCTGCGTCCGCGACCAACAGCAGCTCCAGCGCTGGCGGCGGCAACGGCGGCAGCTCCGGCTCCGAGCCGCCCGCCAAGGTGGCGCGCACGGGCAAACAATATGCGTGCACGCAGTGCTCCTACAGCGCCGACAAGAAGGTCTCCCTCAACCGGCACATGCGCATGCATCAGACCTCGCCGGCGGCGCCCAGCCTGAGCAGCCTCAGCAGCCTGAACAGTCTGCAGGCGAATGGTGTTGTTGCCGCCGCCGTTGCCGCTGCCGCCGCGGAGGAGAGCTCTAGTCAAGTGAGTTGGTTGAAGCCGCCAGGCCCTAAAAGTTCAGCCCAGTTCTAATCCTAATCCTTATTAACTTTGATCTCCACAGCAAATCGATCGCTACTGCAGCGACTGTGATATACGCTTCAACAACATCAAGACCTACCGCGCCCACAAGCAACACTACTGCAGCTCCCGTCGCAGCGACGGCCAGCTGACGCCCAAGCCGGAGGCGGTTGGTGCCGGAGCTGGAGCTGCCAACGCAGGCGTCGCCACCGCAGCCGCCGGCAAACACAGCGGCGCTCACAGTCCACAGACGCGCAACAAGACGCCCACCCCGGCCATAGTTGCGGCTGCTGCTGCCGCCGCCGCTGCTGCTGCTGCTGCGGCCGCCTCACTACAGGTGGCGCCACCGCAGCCTTTCCTCGCGCTGCCCACCAATCCCATCATCATTGTGCCCTGCTCGCTGATACGCGCAGCCACGCTGATACCGGGACCACTGTAAGTATTCCTAGCCAGAACTGCGAATTGTAGATCTTTGCTCCGAACTGAACTTACTTTATTTATAAACACATTATTGGTGTGGCTTAGAAGAGGAAGTTTAAGAATAGTTTACATACATGTATGTCTGATATTTATTTTAGTAGTGTTTATTTGACTGGTGTGGTTTAAAATACCAATTGAAGTATATACATTTAATACATCGTTCATTTGGCCCAATTTAAGCTCTTTAAATTATTTAACTTTACGCTGCCCGCGATTTTATTCTACGACTGATTTCTCTCCGATCACTAATGACCTATCGATAGGCTGCAGTTATCTAAATGTTAATTAACAGAATAGTGTTAACTTCTTGATGCCTTTACATTCTGTATATCAAGAAACACGTTACACACTGAAAATAAATTGATTTTCTTTACTATATATGAAAGTAATCGTTTTTTGACTAACTCAGTTATTTAATATTATTATTATTATTATAATTTAGCACCACCTCCACATCGGGCATTGTCAATCCGGAATCCACATGCTTCACCCTCGACAATGGCGCCCTCAAGCCGCTGGCGACTGCACTCAATATCAATGCACTAACGGGCAATGCCACGCCCACGCCTACACCAACGCCCATGGCGAGCATGCCCGCTGTGGAGCCGGAACGTGTGGCGGTCAGCAGCGTAGTCGAACCCGAGCCCAAGAGCAGTCCGCCAGAGCCCAAGCGCAAAGAAGCGGGCGCAGCAAGGTAAGAAACAGTCTATCAGACATGGCCAACAAGTGCTTACCCTGCTATTCCTTGATAATCCCCCTTAGAGACACCACGCCTCTGGATTTGTCGCTGCGTCGTTCGCCCATCTCGGCGCTGCTGCAGAGGCAGCGTCTGGTGCGCTCTGCCGCCGCGCTGCTCGACGCCGAGGAGGCACTTCTCAGCGCGGCAGGCAAGGAGAACGTGGAGAGCGGAGGCGGTGGCGGTGGCGGCGGCAGCCTGACGCCCGAGCAGATCGTATGCGCGCCCTCGCTGCCCAGCAGCCCCTCGATGAGTCCCTCGCCCAAACGACGCGCGATCAGTCCACGCAGCTCCGGTCCCGGCAGCGCCTCCTCCATGTCGCCGCCCGCACTGGGCGTGCCGCATCTGCTTGAGAGTCTGCCGCCGTTGCGTTCCATGCTGCCCGCGGACTTTGCGCTATCCGAGTCGCTGCTGGCCAAGACCAATCCGGAACTGGCGCTAAAGCTGGCAGCAGCCGCTGCTGCGGCCGTCGCAGGCAGCACCAGCGCCGAGCTGGCCAGCAAGCTGGGATTCTCGGCTGCGGCCGTTGCGCCGCCCGCTGCGGCCGCGGCGCCCAGCAACCAGCCGCAGATCTACGTCAAGCAGGGCGTGTCCAAGTGCAAGGAGTGCAACATCGTTTTCTGCAAGTACGAGAATTATTTGGCGCACAAGCAACACTATTGCTCCGCCCGCAACCAGGAGCCGCAGGGCGGCGAGGGCGACGTCAAGGGCGCCGGTACGCCGCCGGCAGTTGGTGGCGCCAGCAATGCCGCTGCCTCGGCGGCGGAGACGACGCCCGTGGCCTATCAGCAGCTCATCTGCGCCGCCTGCGGCATTAAGTACACCTCGCTGGATAATCTGCGCGCACATCAAAACTACTACTGTCCCAAAGGTGGCGCTGCAGCGACGCCCGCCGAGCCGCTACCCAAGGAGAAGTGCGGCAAGTGCAAGACACTGCACGAGCTGGGCCAAGCCTGCCCAGCGCCGCCGCCGCCACCACCGCAGCAACAGCAGCTGGCAACGCCTCCAGCTGCGTCCACGCTCGGCGCCTCGAACAGCGTCAACAAGTGTCCCGTTTGCGGCATGGTCAGCCCGACGGCGTCGCTGGCGCGCAAGCACATGGAGATGCACGGCACGGTGAAGGCCTTCCGCTGCAGCATCTGCCAGTACAAGGGCAACACGCTGCGCGGCATGCGCACCCACATACGCACCCACTTCGACAAGAAGACCAGCGACGTCAACGAGGAGCACTACATGACTTGCATATTCGAGGAGGACGCCAGCGCGATTGCAGCCGCGGCGGCGGCGGCAGCGGCAGCTGCTGCAGCGTCAACACCTGCCCCAACGCTGGGCCTGGAGCTGCCCGCGGAGCAGCTGGAACCGCATGCTGCGCAGATCTTCAACTGCGATCACTGCAACTACGCATCCACCTACAAGGGCAATGTGGTAAGTATTAGTAATCCAAAACTTGCTGCCTTCTCTAACTAAAGCGCTTTCCCTCTTCCTTTGCAGCTGCGTCACATGAAGCTGCTGCATCCACACGTGGTCATCAGCTCGCCCTCCATTTCGCCCGAGTCGCGCGAACAAGACGCCCATCCCGAAGTAGCTCTGGTTAATGGCGAGCGGGAGGCCGCTTCTGTGCCCAGGTAAGCGCTAGTCTGAAGATGAAAGGTTTAAAATTCTAAAAGCCTGTCTTTTTTTTCTGTAGTTTCCACATTAAATCGGAGCCGCTGGAGCAACCTGTGGCCACTTTGAGTCTGGTGCACGAGAACAACAACTCGCCTATTGGCACACCGCACACGCACATCAAAGCGGAGCCGCTGGACATGGGCATCGATGTTGCAGCCGCAGCGCTTCCACCGCCGCCCATGGCCAACTCACCGCTGGGACCCAGCGCCGCCGAGGCCATGAAGAAATACTGTTCCACCTGCGACATATCCTTTAACTATGTAAAGACCTTTCTGGCGCACAAGCAGTTCTACTGCAAGAGCAAGCTGCATCGACCCGAGGCCAACGATAGTCCCAGTCCGACGGTGGGCGGCGGCGGCGTCGCCTCCTTGCCGCTGCAGTCGCCCAGCGAGCTGATGTTGCTGCAGAAGAACAAGGAGAATCTGCAGGAGGCGGCCATTTGAGAGAGCCAGCTAATGTGGGAGGTGCAGCGCAAGCAGCTGGAATGGTACTACAAGTGCTTCTGAGCCAACCACAACAAAAAAAAAAGCGAAAAAAACACAACCGCCAACAACAACAACAACAACAATAAGAACTACACCACCACCGACACAGTATCGAAAGTATTTCCGGAGAATCTCCATCTGCCACCTGCCAAGACAAGCCACAAAAGCGCCCCTAGATAGAACCCAGGCACTATAGATATACATATATACATACCTAAAGACATACACATAGATGTACACACGCACATACACAAGTACGTATGTATGTATGTATGTGTGTGTGGGTGTAATGTAGAAATCATGACATATAATGCATGCCAAAGCTTACCACTTAGAATGAGAAACTACAATTGAGTGCAAGAAACTACAAGTTTTCGATATCTAGCTATAGTATCGGGAGGGAGTAATCTCTCTCTCTCTCTCTCTCTCTACCAATTACCAACTACCAACTTAACGGTAAATAATCCTAATAGATCCAATAATATGCATAATTATTACTGTAAATTGTGACGCGTCTAAGCGTGCAAAGATATATAGTATATATATATATAAATATAACAAATAAAACTGTGTAATTTAAACATATGCAATATATATACAAATATACATATGTATGTATATGTATTCAATAAGAGTGTGCGACAATAAAAGTAATTAATTTATTCAAAATAAAATAAAATAAATATGTGCAAATGTATATTTTTAAATTTCAGATTATAAGACTAAAAAAGTAAGTGGAATTTGTGAAAACCTTTTATTGAAAATACTTTTTATAAGTTAGGTATCTTATAGTTTTATTTATCCTGGCGAACATTTCGTCCTGGCTAAGGCTTCCTTCAGCTTAAAGCAATCAACATTATCCTTTAAGCAGCCTTTTTACTTTGATTTAATTCCTTCCAAAAATTTTCCAAGTGTATGATCCTTAGATGACCCCATTATCCTTAAATGCCAATCGATAGAAGAGGTCCTTGTGAACCTAAAGCACCAAGTCCTTTCAAAATCCGTTAGAAAACGGCCGAGTTAGAGCTTAATTAAGTCAAAGGACATCCGTTTTTAGGCCATAACTCCCACATATCCTGACCAATTTTGAAAGGGCATACCTTTTTGAGCTCACCCAAAGCAGGACTATCGAATTGCATTCCAAAATTTTCAGGATTCAATAAAAAAAATTTCGAAATTTTCACAAGGGTTTTAGTCACAAAATTTGGCCAAACACCAAAAATAGGGCTCTAACTTCCTTGTTTGAAGGACTACAATGATGTCCTTCGAACTGCAAGTACTACTGATCATTCTAAAACGAAATATGCAACGAAAAGGACGAAAGTCCTTTAAACAAAAAAGTTATTAGGAAACTTTTGCAAATGAAAATATGGCTATATCTCGGCTGTATCCTGGTGTATCCTGGCAAATGTTATGTCGAATGAAGCGTATTTAAAAGGCGCATCAGCTGACCGAATTACATTGAAATCGTCCTGTAATTGACCGAGTTAAAGGGATATTTGTATTTTCGACCAATTTCTTGGTCTGCGGCGAATGCAAATTTTTTGTTGCATACTTTTAGGGGCGGCTCTAAAATGTGTTGCGAATTTTCGTTTGCGCCAAGTATGAATTTCTTTTAAGCTGCCGTTTCCTTCTCACCAATACAACAAAATCAATTTTGAGTTTAAAATTTTCCCATTTTCCGTGTAGCTCGAAAATATTTGGAAATGTTGTCAACCAAGCTGAATTTCAAGCCGTTTTTAAATGTTTCTTTTGCGTGCCACGCAAGCAGACGATGACGTCAGCAGCTGTCTACTGGCCTTAGTTTTTTAAAAAAATTGCTAATGTTATTACATATACCATATAAATTTATTGAAACACAAATAATGCGCAAATTACAGTGCTGTGAAATAAGGAATTCTACATGATGTAATTGTAATTGTAATTTGTATGTTGTTTATATGTATATATATAATTTATAATTGGTGCAAACCGAATTCATATTGTTTTTTTTTTTTGTTATCTTTTAATATATTTGTAAATCATTTTAATTAAATCAACTTAAATGTTATTAAAATGTTTGTAATTAGAAGAGGCATTCACGAAAACGCCTCGCTCCTAAATGTTTTTGTTTGTGTGTGTGTGTGCGGGTGTTGTGTATTTGTGTGTGTGTTGAATGATCACTTGACTGCCTGCCTGTCCATAAAACGTTGATTTTTGTATGTGTGTTCGCGTGTGTTTGTTTGTGTCTTGTGTGCTTTCACGGAGAGTAGTGATATTTCTGCTGAAGCTGCTTGCTTGTTAAAAAAATTATTCGGTGGCAGCCATTGCGCGGGCTTGGGCACGTACACGCTTTTCGTACTCCAACCGGTTCTGACAGTAAATGGTGTACGCCTCCGCCTGGGCGGGATCCTTGATGTTGGGCTCGTTTAGCAAATCCTGAATGCCCAACAGAATCTGTTTGATTGTTATGGCCGGACGCCAATCCTTCTCCTCGTCGAGCAGCGACAGGCACACCGTGCCCGACGGATACACATTAGGATGGAAAAGCGGCGGTTCAAATTTGCATTTCGGTGGCGAGGTTGGATAGTCATCCTTGAAGATCATTCGCAACTTGTACAGGCCGCCCTCCCAAGGTGTCGATTTCTTTCCGGGAATAGCGCACTCCCAGATCATGAGGTTCAGTGTGCCGTCTGGATTTTTTGCCGGTCGTGCCACAAAACCAAATGGATGATCTTTTCGCCAAGCCTTGCGCTCCTCGCCCAAACGTGTTATAGCAATGCCAGACATCGTGTGTTTTGCGCCGTTAGTTAATTTTCAATGCGATCGCTCGCGTTTGCGAAATTATTTGCGATGTCTCCTTTTTGTCTCTGCTTCTACCTACGCTGTACACGCTGCTTGCGTCTGTTCGGAAAAAATATGTCAGCCATTAACGCCAAAATACTAGTGGCCCATGCATTTCAATGCGCATACATACCTTGGAGTTACGTTTGCTGCGTTTTGCAGCTAAATTGACGTTAAATTTTATGTTTTTTTTCACCGAACTTACAAATTTTTTACACAAAATTAGCGCAATTTGACGGCTTCGGCTTGCATTGGGGATGGCAGAAAATATCGATATATCGATACGTTGCAACTTTAAATAAAGTGTGGCCAAAACAAGTAGACCAGAAAATATCATAAAATACTGAAAAAAATGGGCTAAAGAAAACATTATGATTTCTTTTACATTCGATATACCGCAACGGGTATCCCATCTAGACTGTTTTGTGGGCTTTGGAATATTTCAAATTTATTATTGTTTGCTCTTAAACGTAATTAATTTTGTTACAGTTTATTTATATAATGTATGGACCTTTGATTTGGGTAAAAAATGTTTTGCAAATTATGTTCTCTAAGAATTTAAACCTAATCGAACTCAATGGTGGTTGTGCCTTGTCTCAAGGAACAGTTGTAACTAGTCAAAATCGTCTTTTATAGATTGTTTGCACTTAATTGCAATAAGCATAAGGAAGCTATTTGTAAAGTAAAGAAAACTCAAAGCAAAAAACTAGAAGGTTGTGTGCTTATTACTTGTAACTAGCCAATAATAAGAAGAAGACTTGTACGCGGGCTACTTGGAAATAACGGCACTTTAAATTCAGCCTGTGAACTTTACTTGGCCTTTTTCGACTCCTTTTTCTTGCTGCTGCTGCTCGTGCTGCTCTCGTCCTTCTCCTTCTTCTTCTCCTTCTCAGGCTTCTCCTCGGGATGATCTTCATAGCTGTGAAAGGGGAATATTAATGATCTATGGAAGAACCTCGCAGACAGTTGAACTCACGCAAAGAGCACCTTCAGCTCGCCTCGGATCAGTGCCACCAGCAGGGGCGTGCCCATGCAGGCGGGTACTAAATAGAGTAACGCCGGCTGTGCATGCTTAAAGACGTGCATCACAAAGATCGTGGCCATCAGACCCATGAAGTAAGCCGCTAACGTGGAGTAGAAATAGATGCGCGTCTTGCGCTTTTTGCTGTCGTCGAAGCGGAGAAGCAGGGCAATGAAAATGCCGGGAATGACAATATCGCCGAGGCCGAGCATGGCAAAGTTGGATGCATGGATGCCATTGTCAAGGATGTCCTGGGGGAAGACTAGCTTGATGGGCGCCTCAAAGCTCTTGGCCACCGTCACCATGACATTGGTGCCGAACACCCAAAAGATGTCATAGAAGAACAGTCCACTCAGCAGAATAACTCCCGTAACAAAGTTGTTCAGATGCAGCATCTCGACGCCATTGATGGCAAACGCCAGACCGAACATGTTGTTGGCGATCCAGTGCTTCTTCAGCAGATACCAGACGCCGATGATCGATGAGATGATCAGGCAGACAATGTCGTGCGTGGAGAACTTGTAGTTGACAATGTCCTCCTTGTGCTTGCCCTCGCCCTTGGTGAAGTGTATGTGGAATGGCACCTTTGGCACGGCGGCTGGCATCAGCGAGTTAATCACTGGACTGAGCAGATGGGCCAGCGCGATGACGCCCAGCACAAAGAAGTAGCCGGTGAGCAGCAGGTTAATGTGTTTCTTCTGGAAGATCTGGAAGAACATGTACAGGCCGAAAAGTGCCACGGAGGCAATCAGCGGGAAGTACATGGCATCCTTTTTGGTCATTGTGTCCGCTTTTTCGCCAGTCGACTGTGAAATGTGCAACGTTTCAGTGAAAGTGAATCATAAGTGAAAGCCATTAAAAAAACGAAGAGGGCTTACCTTTTTTAATTTGTGCAGCTTTACGGACCGTATGGAGCCAAAAATGATGGGCAACATGGCCATTATAACAAGACTGCCATACGCTACGGCGATGCCTTCCGGCGTCGATGGCTTCTTTTCATTTGTAATGGATTCATTTTTCGGACTCGCATTTGCGTTCACGTTCTCCAGTATACCTTTGATGGCGTTTTTGACGCTGCCAAACACTTCCTCCGCCATGACCACTTTTTTACGTACTTTGCCTCCGTAAGGTATTACTTGATTTCCTTAGTTGCCGTTTGACGATTCCGATTGAAAATCGTTTGGCTTGCGGTTTGGGGGTAACAATAGTGACACGCAGCCACACAACAACAACAACAACGACGGCAAGCGACGCACACGTCAACGCTAGAGATGGTCGATAACATGGCGACGATGTGATGTGGGCAAAAATTGTTTTTTGTAATTTAGTTGTTTGCTTAATGTTCTTCAATATTTTATTAAATGATTTATAAGTTTTTTAAGTACATTTATTTAATTTAAACTGTCCGTAATAAACATAGACAAGACAATTTTTAAAAATTGCAACATTATATTGTTGTGCTCAAAATGGCACTGTTAAGTTTTTGTCGTCGTAATGTTAAGCCTCTTGTTATCGCTATGTTAACACGTTATAGTCCGTTACATTTTGGTTTGCTCGTTAAATGTTTTTTTCGGCTATGTAAAAAAATTAGTTGCAATGTTCGTGTGGGCGTTTGCTCCACTCCATCCCACTACTTATTGTTAACTGCACGAGCCAAGCGCTTGCGTTATCTTTTATCCACTCGCTGGCCACAACTGTCGCGCCGCAGCTACGTCGCGCTGGCTATCAGAGACTGCAGCCATGTGCGAAACCTTCTCATGGCTCTCGAGCCACAGTTGACGCTCAGTCTATATCCAGAGACCGATGAGCGCACATTAAAATTAGAATAAGTATATTGCTGTTTTTGTATTTTAAGAACCCACTAAATAAGAACACTGTGAACTTGAGAAATAACAATGTCGACCAAGATAAAAATATTGATTTCCGGTCGTGGACTGCCGTTATTGTTGCTGTTGCTGGGAATGTTCGTTTCCGTGCCAAGCGCCAGATGTAAGTGCAATGAGATATAAATATGCATAAGTACATATACGTATATTTCTTATCAATTAATCATTTATCCATGATCAGCCGAAGAGAGCGATTCAAAGATAGCGAACGTCAGCGCTATCGAGCGCCTGCAGATGAATCTCTTCATCAATTACGATGTGAACGTGCAGCCCACTGTGCAGGGCGAGCCGTCGAACATAAGTCTCGGTCTCTCGGTGAACTACATAGATATCGATGAACAGAACGGCAAGATCTCAATGCACTGTTGGCTGAGTGTCGTAAGTAAAGGGGGAGAAATGTAACAAAGCTTCGTGTTTAGCCAGTTGATTTTTGCAGAGCTGGATGGACGAGCTGCGTTCGTGGAATCCACTCCAATACGACCACATTGACAAGGTGCATATGCCCAATAGCAAGGTGTGGAAGCCAGAGATAAGGCTCTTCAATGCCGCCGCCGATGAGGGCAACTATCTGGCGGACACGCAGGTCATCCTAACCAGCGATGGCAACTTTCTGTGGGTGCCGCCCGCTGTCTACACCGCCTACTGTAACCTCAACATGCTCAATTGGCCCTACGATAAGCAGACGTGCAAACTAAAGATTGGTACTTGGTCTCTGAACCACATTCAGGCGTCCTATAAAAAGCACACAGAGGCGCTGGACTTCGAGGAGCTGGTGCAGTCTACCGAGTGGGAATTTGTGGACGGCACCACTCAATTTGTGCGGCACGAATACTACAGCTATGTGGAGTTTACATTCACGGCACAGCGACGCTCGTCCATGTACACGGCCGTCATCTACACGCCCGCCTCGTGCATTGTGCTGCTGGCGCTGTCCTCCTTCTGGCTGCCACCGCAGATGGGCGAGAAGATACTACTCAATGGCACACTGATCCTGCTGATTGCCGCTTTCCTTATGTACTTCGCCCAGCTGCTGCCCGTGCTGGCCGGCAATACACCGCTCATTGGTGAGTTTTGGAGCATTTGATAGCCGAAATATACCCTGTACTAATGCACCTTTGCAGTGATATTCTATAGCGCCAGCCTGTTGCTGCTAAGCATCACCACAATTATAGAAGTTTTGGTGCTTTACCTGGCCACGGCACAGCACAAGCGTCGAGTGCCGGACTTTCTGAAGCGACTGCTGCACGGCAAACTGGGCACTTGGCTGCTGCTCTCGCACTTCACCAACGAGGCGGAGACATCGACGATGGCGGGCAATGGCCAGCCCAAGGAGCTGAACGAACATATCTACGATAATGCCGACGATATGACCAGACCGCTGGACATTAATCCCAGTGAAATGCCCTCGGCACGCGCCCTGCAATTCGACTGGGTGCTTCTCGCCACGGCCGTGGATCGCATTTGTTTTGTTGGCTTCAGCGTGGTCTACATTGTGCTGGCCATTGTCTACTCCGTGTAGATGCTTACCTTGCAAGTTGAACAACTACACTCAGAGAAGAGCTAAATAAGATAATCAGCAGAGTATATAGAGTTAAATGTATTTTAATTTCTATTTGTGTATTTTTTGTATTGTTTGCTTTTCATATCCAATTTGAATGTGAACTTAGAATTATATATATATAAAAGTAAATGTAAAAGTAAAACATGTAGGCTTAAAAGCGACAGTTAACAGACGTTGTAACAAATTAGCTCCGGGTTGGCTCCTGGTTGCCACTCTCCTCTTCATCTTCTTCTTCTACTATTTGTTGTATTGCTTTATGTTTTTATCACATACGGAAAATGGCGCAATTAACCCAAAAGTAGCTAGTATTAAGTGAAATTACCTTTTTACAGTTGGCCCCAGAGCGGGTCAGGCCAAAGCAAAATGGAGCGGCCTTTGCGCAGCGGGCGGTCCTTGCGCGCAGGTCCAACCCCCCACCCCCGCCCCCTCACTGGACGCACTAGTTCAACCCCTAACAAATTGGGGTTGCCATTTCAATTAAATGCATTGCTGGGCGGGGAGCGCTGCTCATAGGTCGACGTTCCGGTCGACGTGGATGTCGGCGGCTCGATTGACTGGCCCGAACCGGCGGGCACAGCGGCGGCAGCTGAGACGCCAGCATAGGCGCCCAGGCCGGCGAACACCGAACTCACTTGGCCCGGCGAGGGCAGCGACGAGGCCGTCGAGGGCGAGGGAAAGCCCAGACTGGAGCAGGTCGATGCGGGCGATGTCAGCTCGCCAGCGGCTGCTGCATGTGGATGCAGCAGCTGGGCGTGCGTATGATGCGAATGCACGTGTCCATGATGACCATGCGGATGATGCGCCAAGTGATGCGGCAGATGCTGCGGCGGCAGCGCATGTGGATTGCCGCCAGCGGCAGCGGCAGCTGCGGCGGCATGATGATGATGATGCTTATAGGAACTGATCATGCTGCTGGCCGGATCGCAGCCCTGCGCCTGTGCCTGGCAAGCGGCCATCAAGCCATGGAAATCGAACTTGTACGCATAACGCTTCCCGTGCACCTTGGTCATGATGTTCTTGTCGTAGTAGTAGCTGAAAGGATTAAAGGACACAATAATAAAAATTAAAATTATATAGCAAAAAGCAGATCTCTGATGTGGGTCTATATAATATTTTTGCAATACTTTAAATATATATTTCTAAGGTCAATGGAAACAGACTGTCTTTCGATACAAATTCAACTCAATTTTAAACCAATTCTTTGTATAAGAAAAACATTGTATAATAGATTAATTTAAATTGTATTTTTTTTAAAATAATATAATAGTACTAAGTTTTGTATTTACTGAATTTGGGTGGAGTTATATTGAAAAACTAAAAGCTTCTTCATATAAATCCCCAATTTTTAACCGATTGTTCCCATAGGAGCTATAAGAATTATTGGTCCAATATAAAAAAGATTTTGTACGTATATTAAAAGCATATTAAGGCTTTTAATTGCTGAGTTAAATTATGATATCTTAAAATATAAAATACTTTTTTTTAAAAAAAACTTAAGTTTTGATAGATTGTTCCCATGGGAGCTATATAAATTAGTAGTCCGATTTAAAAAAGATTTTATTTGTATGTTACGAGCATATTAAAGCTATCAAATACCAAATTTCGTTAAGCTAAATTGAAAAACAAAAAAGTTATAAAGAAAAAACTAAATATTTTGCTAATTGTTCCTATGGGAGCTATATGATTTAGTATTTTAATTTAAAAAAGATTTTATTCAAATTTAATATGTTTATTTAGGCCCCTATTAACGAAGTTTGACAGAAATATCTTAATAAACAAAAAAAAATGTCATACAAAAATAATAAAAAAATAAAATAAAAAATAAAATTAAATTATGAATATTCCCCCGGGGAGTCAAAATTATAAATATAACTTTGCTAACGTGTTAGCTCCATAATAATGATTAAGCAAATGTCTGCTATTTTTAGGCTTTGAAATTCTTAAGAAACCAAGTTGTTCATCAATTCGATTTCTAAGTAATATTTTTTGGCGATTATTCCCATGTCTGCTATTAAATAGAGTAGCCCAATTGCTGATAAGATTTGGCTAGTATATAATGCTTATACACAATTAAAAATATAATTGCTGGCTTTGTGTTGAATATCTAAAAGGTAAATAAAGTTTTAGTAACATAAAATATAGGATAATATTTATAAGATTTGGCAAGTTTGTTTTTGTTTTAAGGCTTATCTATTTGAAGATAATTTATTTTTAAAAAATTACAAAAGTTTAAGTTTATAAAAAATATGAAAAAAAATATTGTTATCAGCAAACAGTTAGGTTTAAACTGGCAGCTTCTACTACTTTCACCATAACTGTAAATCAATTTCTCATGCTCTTGGATATGAGTGCCCCAAACGTTAATACTTTCAGCTAGGCAACAACTAGTTGGGCCAGCTTGGAGTTGGATGAGTCAGAGTGCAGATATTGCCACAAATGGCAAATAGCTAAAAGAGGAGGAAGGGGGGGCAGACACATAAAGGGGGGCAGGTTTATCTACTCACCGTAGTGCTCGGCTCAGCTTGTCGTAGTTCATGTTGGGCTTGGCCTTGCGTTCGCCCCAACGTTTGGCGACCTCGTCCGGATCGATGAGCCGGAACTCGCCCGATTGGCCCTCCCAGCTGATACAGTTGGCGTTCGACGAATCAGCGAGCAGCTCCAACAGAAATTGCCACAGCTGTATTTGGCCCCCAGAGCCCTGGGCGACCAATCGGTGCGACGCAGCGTTCAGCAGCTTATACGGATCTAAAAGCAAACAGAGACAAACAGATTCGAGTCAAGCAACAGATACACACACAAACACAACACACACACAGACTGGAGAGGGGCACAACAACGAACTTGTATTAAACGAGATTTTCTGGTCAATGGCTGAGTTGAAGCCGTCGGCAACGTGTGGCAAACTCAAAAGCCAACTTCGCATTTCTACAGAAAATCAACCGCAAGCGAACATAAATCCTCCAGCGAATTGAGGCTAAAAAAAGCTGGGGATATTCCCACTTTGAAGACGTGCAGCGCCTAGACCAGGCTCTTAAACTGGCCAGCTTCAAGGCTGCACTAGGCTTTAAGTGGGGGCTGCTAGACGCTAAGATGCCCTGTACAAATATAAATTATATAAAAAGGTAGTTCCTTTACTTTATTCTTATTCTTTTCTATCCAAACTATATGAGAGCTTTCTTTAATTAAATCTTAGGTACTTATTTAATATAAATTTAAAATTTTCAATTCAAAATCTTTATTACCAAAATCTTTGTTGTATTGATTTTTAAATTATTTTTTTTTTATTAAAAAGCACTTAATTTTTTAAGTCTCTAAAATAAGCATGTTTATAAAACAGACAGACTGATAAACATATATAATTAATATTTACGCGGTTTCTTTTTAAATTAAAAGTATTGTCAAAATAGAACTTTGTCTATGCAAAAAATTAAATGGAATTAAATAAGATTAAATGAGATAAATTGGGAATAGCTTATATAGATATAGATAGAAAAGCAATATTTATAGATTTTCCAAGAAATGATGAATGTGAAAAATAAGCTGATTGTGCTATTAAAATAAATGTACTTCTATAAATATAAGTTTTTAAGATTGACGTATTTATTTAAAAGGAACATAAAAGGTTAGATAGATAAGGGGAGGGATCCGCTAGATTATGATTATTTTAAATATAGCTAATGTGTCCTTCAGTTGAGAATTATATATAATAGAGAATATAATATTCCAGAAGAACTAATGGATTATATTTATATAGTATGTCATATAAACAGCGGTATCAAATTTAATAGAAATAAGGAATGGTTTCCAGAATCCCAATTTAAACAGGGGATACACTTTAAGAGTTCTTAGAGTTTAAGCATAATTATAAAATAGAGGTAAAAACCAAAGAAACTTAAACTTATCTTCATCTTAAAAGTTCTACATGTCTATTAGGATTTACTATTTAATTAAATGTTTATCTGCATGCCTTGGAAGCTGCCTCCTTCTGCCTTTTACATACACTTAAACACTTTCAATGCACCCACTTAATTACAGGGTATTCGCTGTATTGCCCCCACATTAAAATGTTGTCTGCAACAGACGCGAAAACAACAAGCAGCCAACCAGGTGACTCATGGACTCAACACCAGCAAAGACACTCGCAAAGAGAGAGACAGAGAGAGAGAGAAAGAAAGAGAGATCGAGATCGTTTGTGTTAGGAATTTGCTTCCTCTGCTTCTATTGAACTCGTGTCTTATTGCTATTCCGGTCCGGAAATACCAGAAAGAAAAAATCGCCCAAATACCGTTGAAGATCATTGAGGAGCCGGCGGCGTGTCCGTGTGCGTGTGGATGGAGATGCTGGTGGTGGGTCTGGTGGTTCGGATTGTGGTGCTGCAGGTGCTGCTGATGATAATGATGCACCGCCGCCGTATGGTGGTGCGAATGATGATGGGCCGCCGTCGGAGCCGTTGGCATGTGCAGGCCAAAGCGGCGATTAAAGTCCTCCGAGAGGCGCCACATGACGCCCACATCGACGCTGACGCTCATCGCAAGGCGCTTAACGGTATATATTGCAGAACGCTCAACTAAAGTTTCACATTGACATATTCGACGAACTTTTATATAAATATTTTCGAGTGCGAAAGTTGCGCGGAATTGGCCTTAATTAAAATGCCTTGTATATGATTTTCGAAAGGGGTCACTTGAACTTAAGTTGTCTATAAGCAATATGCGGTATTCCCGTTAAGCACTTTTATTTATATTTAATTTTTATTATTGTTTGTGCCACGCACGAATGCTGAACCGTTTCGGGCTAACTTCATGTGGCAACTGAAGCCAAACAAAGCGACGGCTTCTTATCAGCAGCTATAGAAATACACACATATATATATATATAAAAAGAAAAAAAAAAAAAAAAAAAAAAAAAAAAAAAAAAAAAAAAAAAAAAAAAAAAAAAAAAAATACAGAAACAAAAAGGCCACGTGCAGCCACTCAACCCCGGGCGAACTGGGCTCCAAATTCCGGCAGAGCATTCCGCCCGTAAGCTGTGCGAGGACAGCATGTAATCCTCGTTGGCATAAAAAACAAATCAATTAAATTGGCAGCGCGTTTTAAACATATGCCCGCCGCACAGGAAGGATGCAACGAATTGAATATTTTCCTGTGTGCCCCGCCCCCTACCCTCGGACGAACTGGGCGGTTGGGACCGCCCGCTGGGCTGTTGTCACTGCTTCGGGCGGCTTTGAGCTCTGACTTTGCGACTTTTGGCGACGTCGGCGCTTGGCGGGGATTATTTTGATTTTATTATTAGATGCCACATCCTGTGAGAAATTATCATATTTACATCGTTTATTATTAAGTTCATCACTCGAGAAGCAAACGTTTACCCCACCCACCCACACACACACGCACACACACACACACACACAGACAGAAAGCACTCACACTCCTACACGGGAGTTAATAACTGTCGAGCTGGCGAAAAGTGTTGCATACTTTGCGGGCGTTTTCCCGCGAAGGCGTTTTCCCAGCGATTTACGTTTATGGGCCGCAAAAGTTTGTAAGCCACAAGCTTCAGCTCAGTTTGCACAGAAACAGGTATATATATAGGCATATATATATATTTATATATAGCATATACAGCCTCCGTTCTCTAATTAAAACACTTTCTTTGAATAGCTGCTTTTGATGCTCAAATACAAATAGTTTAAATATCTGGTTGAGCTTTCTTTACTTAAAACTATTATTTATATATATATATATATATATATATATAACATTTTATGCCCCTACAAATATATTATTAATTAAAAGACCTGCCAGTAAAATCTTTTTTATATGCATATATTTCCTATATGCATTCATTATTTATAGTTAGTACTCTTGTGGTTTAATTATAATAATAATAATATTAATTTAAAATTGAAACAATTCAATATTGATTTCGAGAGCTCAAGGTGTAAATCCCCATTTCCAAATGTGATTAATAGCCTAGACAAAGCCCCTTTAATGAAAATTACACTTAATATAGAAAAGGTCTAATTTAAATTAAATACACAGAGTTAAGGTACAAACCAGAATAAAAATTAACCGGTTTAAACTGTAAATAATTAATTAAAATTTTTTTTAATTTATGCTCCAATATAGTGGCTTTAAAATTCAGAAGGATCTTAGTCAGAATGTTATTAATAGTCTGATTTAATCTTAAAACAAACAAACATAAAGTAATCCCAAAGAAAGATATTTCATCTTTTAATTAAAAAATAAATAAATAAAAAAAGCGAACGAAAAACAAAGTTTTTTTAAGAATTGAAAACTTAAATATGTTCCGCTTAAATTAAATATAATGGAAGGAATACAAGGAAGATATAAACCAAACCTAAGGACATTGCTTAAAAGGACGAACTAAAATAATGTTTAATAAAATTTAAGCAAACATTCAGAAGTATCCTTTTAATCAAAGAGCACTTTGTTGTCTAACTATAATTAAAAGTTAGCTTATAACTGAATGAAAAGAATATAAGCTATAGTTGACTTAATTCACTCACACTAATCCACACACACAGCACACACCCCATTGGCCAAACTCATTCCCCATTGCCATTAATTTCACGCCTTTATCAATGGCAAAGTATTTCTTATAGAGAATTGTGTTTGGTGAGAGGAAGGGGAAAGGAAGAAAAACAATCAATGCAGGACATAAGTAACGTTTCTATCAGCGCCTGAACATCTTAATCAGTTGCCATTAAGGAGCTGCTGCGAAAGGATTCAATTGATGGCGCTGACCACAAAGGAGAAGGCGCACTCAAACAGGACCTTCGGCTGATAGTCGACATCCGATAGCCGTTTGACCTTAAACGTGCCGCGGGGAATAAAACCGACGTGCTGCCAATTACAAGCAGTCCAATCGGGATCACGATTTATGTGGCCATAGATTATTAAATGCACTCACTTGGTTCGCTATCGTTCAGCATGGGACTCGTCTCACGGCCGGTGGCGTGGTACAGGCTCAAGGCGAAGTGCTTGGCGAGCAGGATGCCGCCGCGTCGGGAGCCCGCACAGACCCAGAAATCGGCGCGGGTCAGCTGGCACAGCTCGTTGCCATCTTTGGGAAAGCGGGTGATGTCCGGTTCCGGTTCGATTTTGAACTTGCGCGTCAGCCACTTCACCCAGCTGGCAATGTCCTCGGTGCTCCAGGCATGCGGATCCACAGGCACCACCACCGGTGTGCCCGGCCCACTGTCCGTATCCGAGTCGTCCGGCGCGAGGGCAGCACTTGCGGGGGGAGGGGAATCGACGACGCAGGCAGGCAGCGACAATGGCAACGGAGCGGGCAGGCGGGAGGCGCTTCCATTTGAGTCACTGCTGCTGGAGGAGTTGGTCCTGCTGCTGCTACTGCTGCTGCTGCTTGAAGAGGAGGAATCTGCGTCGGAGTCGGAGGATGTGGTGGTGCTGCTGCTGCAGCGACGGCGTCGCCTTCGTTGGCGTCGCGGCGTCGCCTTTGGGTCTGTTTGCTGTGCTGTGGAGGATGCGCCGACACCTTTGGGTCGGGCATCTTGGTGCATGGCATTCGAGCCCAGGACCTGCCCCGGCCACGGCCCGTACACGTAGCCTTCGATGGCTTGGTTCACGATCTCACTGTGGCTGCGGCTGCTCAGTATGGCCATGGATCTGGGTGTACACTGTAACACTTGAACACTGTCCAACATCAGCCGCTGGTCGTTGCTTTTATTGCTGTTTTCCGAGCGGTTGTCATTGCAATTATGCTGGAAAAACCACGCGCTAAGGTTCCGCTTGTTCACGGACTTAGGATTGAAAGGCAGACAAAAAAGTGATTCACACCTTTTATTTATTTATTCTTTTTTTTTTTTAGCACGCGCGCTTTTATCAGTCGAAGGGGGTTTTAGGAAATTTGTACTGTTTCAAAAGCCGGTTGGGACCGAAGTCCAGTTCACACGATGAAAACGTGATGCTGGAAAAACACAGGCTTTGGTTCACTTCAACACGGATTTGAGGATTGAAAAGCGTTCGATGATTCACAATTATTGATTTTGTTTTTTGGATTTTGGAAATTTTATTATATTAAAGCGGGTTCACGCGGCGAAAAGCAGCTGCGGGAAAACACAGGCTAAGGTTCAATTCGAAACGGATTTGAGGATTGAAAAGCGTTCGATGATTCACAATTGTTATTATTAATTTAAATAGAACACGCGCCTTTTTTTAAGTACACTGCAAGTGCTTAGGAAACTTTATTATTTTGAAAAGCGTTTTGGAAAATTCTTTGTTGAATAACGGTTACAAAGTCGCTAAGAGATCGTCGAACGCGATCGCAAAGCATCCGCACAGGTTCGCGTATGACAAGTTAATGATCAGCACAATTGAACCGCGATAAAGTCATGACGAAATCAACAAGTCAAAGCTTTCGCTCGCAATCCAATCGCTCTCCCTCTCTCTCTCTCTCTGTCCAAATCGCACTCTCTTTTCCATGCGCTCTCACGCTGCCAAAAAAGAACCGACTGCCCCATGTGCAATTTACTCGCACCGACGCTTGGCTTCGTTAAGCGAAACCGGTTTTCGCACGCTATGCGCCATGGGGATCGCGAAAAAAAAAAAAGCTTTTTAATCTACGACGCGAGCGTCGTACGCTCGTTTATTCGCTTGTTCGTTTACTCGTGCTCGTTATCTCGCTGGCAGGCATGACGTCGTCACCCGCATGGGTGACTCACAAGCAACGGGGACAAACAAACAAGCGCAAACGCAATTGAGCGACGTCGACTCATGGTGTTCCCCAAGCACAGGTTTGTGAGCCAAAGCTCTTGGTGCAGTGCAGGGCCGGCTTGAGGGGGGGCGGGCGTGTGTGTAAGGTCGTTTGGCCGGCTGCTGAATAAATTCATTCATTCATTCGTTCGCGCGCTCTCTCTCTCTCTCACTCTACCGTTTCGGCACGTCATGATTCCTGGAAAAGCGTTGAGTCTTGCTCGCTGATCTCCAACAGTGGGCAGCGCTATGATTGGGCGCGTCGATATGCGGCACATTTTTGGTCAACCAAGTGTAGTTGACTGCCGCCAAGCGGAGACACCGACTACCCGTCGCAATATTTTTTTGATCTGGCTGCGATGCCGACTGCGACGCCGGCTGCGACGCCGGCTGCTCATTCATGGGAATCGCGCATTACGCGTCCAAAACCGGAGCATGCCAAAAGCATTTAAAGAGAACTACACTCGAAAAAATAAAACCTTTCGAAAGGAGAATACAACTAGCAGATAGTTTAATTAAGCTATCTTCTGGCACCTTCGTTATTTATTTATGAATCACGCTTAGTTTCGAATGGGAACGTAAGTGTTAGAAAAACAGAAAAAAGGCTGCGCTCGAGTAGAAAACAATTCAAAACAAAAATTTGCATATTAAAAATAAATACATAATAATTAAAACTATTCTAAGCTTGTTATTGATGTGAATTTAAATGTAATTTAAAGCTCTTGAAATGTTTGCTAGCTTTTGTCAAAGCTCTTGATCTATTTTTAGTTCAATATTTGTTTTTCGGAGAGTGCACAAAATTTTTGTATTCGCGCGCAACAAATAGACGATTGCTCTATTGAAATTATTTGAATTCAGCTCGTAATTCCGAGAAACAATGCTGATTTCATAGCGGAGGACGCATTTAATGCATGTGATTCATTTAACCGCCGCCGGCCCTTCACTTTTCGCCTCTACGCTGGCGCCAGCCAGAGATATTTGTATTTGTATTTATTTTGGTTTTTCGTGTGGGGGAGATACGCGATACGATACGGCATACACACACATATATATATATATATATGTATATATAGTATTACGTATAGCGTCGACCTGTTGTACCGTACAAGCTTTTACTACAATACGAATACGAATTTTCATTCATAAGCTGATTGTTTGGTCTGTAGGAAAATAGTATGGGTGAAAGCTTTACGTAATCTTGAGAAATTCTTATTGCTCATTCATAATTCGCTGATCGTTAATTATAGTTGTTTTTAGCTGAGACCTATTATGGCCAAAGGTATTATTATTTTGGTCACATAATGTGCATTCTAGAAGAATTAATTGAGTTAATGATCTCAGCTACGTCAATCATGTCATGTAATTAAATAACTATATGAACTCAGCTCCCAGTGAAGCGATCTTAGTGATACTTGTTGTATATATTTATATTTGCTCAGGAAAAAAACATATGTTATAATCGATACGATAAGAAATATAATTGGCTAAGGTCAGCAAACTTAAGATTCGTAAGGGTTTGAACTGAATGAGAAAGTTGTCAAAAAATCATACCAAAATTAAGAAAAAATTTGACGTGTAAAGTTCCTAAGCCCATATAAAAGGTATCTCCCAGACTTTGAGCCCCAATAACTTTGCCAAAACTTAACCGATTTTCATGTTTTAGACCATTTTGATCATCGTTTGTCATTTTCCTTGATTCTACATTTAAAGTTTCCTTATTTTTTAACTTTTATTTTTTTCGACTTTTTTCGGAAAAAACACTGTACTCCCCCCTTATGAATTTTGGAAAATTTTTTTTCTTCAAAATTTAGAATCTTCCAATTTTATTTTTAATCGATTGCTGGTATCAATATTAGTATAAAAATCCACTTTAAAAGTATTTTTGAGGGGGTCCATTTTTTTGTCAAAAATCATGCAAAAATCGGGTAAAAATTTGACATGTAAAGCTCCTAAGTCTATTTAAAGTACTCCTCCGAAACTTCAAATTCCAATAACTTTGCCAAAACTTAACCGATTTTTATGTTTGAGACCATTTTGATCATCGTTTCTCCTCTTTATTAATTCTACATTTAAAGATTCTTAATTTTTTTGGGATTATTTTTTTCGACTTTTTTCGGAAAAAAACACTGTACTCCCCCCTGGTGAAATTAAAAAAAAAAAAATTTAGAAAAATTTAGAAACCTCCGATTTTATTTTTAATCGATTGCTAGTATCAATATTAGTATAAAAATCCACTTTAAAAGTATTTCTGAGGGGGTCTATTTTTGGGGCAAAAATCATGCGAAAATCGTGTAAAAATTTGACATGTAAAGCTCCCAAGTCCATATAAAGTGTATCTGCCACACTTTGAACCCCAATAACTTCGCCAAAACTTAACCGATTTTTATGTTTGATACCATTTTGATCATATCTGTTTCCCTACTAGCAAACGGATGTTTAATGTACCTCATATATAGATCTATACATATATCTATAATCTATCTATTATTCAAGTTAAGAAAATTGTTATTCATTAATTAGTTTTAAAAGCAAAGATTTTATTTATGACTTTCACTTGAACTTACGATTTGAATGGAGAGCACTCAAAGAATGTTTTGTGGGTTACCCTGTTGATCTAACGTAGGTTTGTCATAGGTTGATTAGGTTTTATAGATTAATGTGGCTTCCTCTCATTACTCATAGTCAGCGCTGTGGCTGTGATTTGTTGCTAGGTTTAGTGTAGCTCTTCCCTGATTTCCTCGTCATCGGCCTCGTCATCGCTGGCCGTCGCCGTCGTTGTTCGTGATGTTGTTGTTGTTGTCATTGACATTGTGGTCGCCGCCGTTGCCATTGTCGACGATCCCGCTGCTTGCCGGCCCGAATTCCAGATCAGCTCAAAGTCCAAATCGCACTCCTTGGCCACACGCTGCACAAGCGCCCTGTCCACCAGTCCCCACGAATTGTCCTTGACTGCCAGCTCCTTCAGTGCACGTCCTGCCTCCGGATATTGCTTGGCATAGACCAAAGCGCGCACCAGCATTGCCAGGATGTGGGCGTGTCGAATGGGCGGCTGCTCGGGCTTGACTGTAAATGAAAATGCTATTAATAAATTCTGAATTTATAATAATAATAAATCTATTTTTGTATTCCTATTAGTCAACGACAAAGAAAGCTAAATTGGTAACAGAAGTTAACCTAAATAAAGATTAGATAGGGCTGTTATAATATTAAGTAGACTAAAGGGTACCAAATAGTCGTATACAATAATTAATTTTAAATTATAAAATTAAGCATACTAAAGGGTATCAAACAGTCGTATATAATAACAAATTTTATATTCAGACTTTAGGGGAATTATAAAATGAAGCAGGCGAAAGGGTATTAAATAGTCGCATACTTGCATGTAAAGCAAACTAGCTAACTAATTAATTTTAAGTATAAACATTAGATAAGGGAATAATAAATTAAGCAGACGAAAGGGTATTAAACAGTCGCATACTTGCATCTAAATCAATCCAACTAATCAATTTTAAATTCATTGATTAAGACGTGAATCAATTGAATATGAAAATGGGAAAATCAATCACGGCTAAATTAATGTGTTTCCCACAAGCAGGAAACGGATGCAAAGCGGAAAGACAAACTAAATAAAAATTTAAGCTTCCCCCCTTCCCCCTTTGTGTGAACTCACTCAACATGCTGCGACAGGCTTGGATGACGGCCAGGTTGTCGCCGGCACGCAGCGCCTGCTGCATTTCCAGGATGCTCTTGACGTCGGCAACGGTGCGCTGCAGATTGTTGTAGGCGTGCTGGGCGTGGCTGAGCTTCTCGAGGCACTTGGCCGCCTCCTGCATGGCCGTCAGAGCCTTGCCATAATCCTGATACTCCTCGATCTCGATCTGAGCGCAAATCGCATAGAAATTGGCCAACGAATCAAAAGCCTGCGCCTTGCCATAAAAGCTGACGATGTGCTTCAGGATGTTGTTGTCGCTCTGCCAGTCCAAAGCCTGCAGATAGTTGCCAGCCATTATATAAATCTCGCGCTGACGCGACATTGTCGCAAAGAAAATGATCTTGTCGGTGTTGCCCGACTTGAGCAGGGATTTCATGGCGCGCACTTTGTCGCCCGCCTGGGTGAACTTCTTGGTGGCGCTGTGATAGTCGCCCTGCTGCTGCAGCAGCTCGCCCAGCTGCACCAGAATGCCCGTGCGCACCGCCGCATCCTCAAAGTCCGCCTTGCCGGGCGTCAACAGCTCCGCCAGCTCCTCGGTGACGGGCACGCCCTTCTCCAGGCAAATGTTGAGGGCACGCACCAGATGCTTGGTCTTGGCCAGCAGCTGGACAGCCTTCTGATGCTGTTCGATGCTGGTGAAAAAGTCGGCACAGCGATTGATCAGCTCCGCATCGGACTCGGCATTCAGTTCCGTGGCAATGATCTCCAGTATTTCCGGCTGCTGCGACTCGAAGGCCATTTCCAGGGCCTTGTGGAGCATGCCCGCCCGATGATAGAGTTCCACGGCATACTTGAAGTTGCCGCACTCCTCGAAGTAGGCGGCGGCGATGGCCTTGTCGCGACTGCGCGAAGAGCTGGCCACCGTCCAGAGCTCGTCCTGGAAGTCGTTCTCCTTGCAGATGCGTATGGCATTGCTGAAGGTCTGGGCGCGCGTATAGAACATGATGGCCTCCTGGAACTTGCCGACGTTCTCGTAGTGCCGACCCAGATGATAGCAGGCGGCACGATCGCCCGACTGCCTGGCAATGGCATCCGCCTTGGAGATCTTGCCCAGATAGCATAATATTTTCACCTGCGAAAACCAATCCTCGGCCTTGCTGTAGATCGCCAGGGCGGCGTCCATGTCGCCGGAGCTCTCCACGTACTGGCCCCACCACTTGAGCAGCTTGGGATCGCTGGTCGTCTGAATGTAGCGCTTCATGGCCAGCGGATTCTCCAGCAGCAGCTGCGTTATATTCTGCACTGGATTCTGGGTCTTCTCGTAGTACTCCAGGGCGCCTTTGATGTCGCCGGAATCGCGTAGAGATTGCGCCTTCTGGAAATAGGTGTGCTTGAGATGTATGCGATCGTCGTGCTCGGCCAGCTGCAGTGCCTCGTCCAGCTGCCCGGTGGACTGGAGCAGCTTGTTGAGCAGATCGTGACGCTTGCAGCGCTTGTAGAGCGCTTTGGCCTCCTCGAGCATGCCCAGCTCGATGGCCAGGACGGCGACCTTGGCCTCCGGCTCGAGATCGGGGTCGTCCATGGCCTGGCGCAGGGCGCGCACCGAACGCGCCTGCTCCAGATGACCCATGCACACCTTGGCCACGTCCAGGCGACTCGTGTGCACGCACATCCTGGCCAGATTCGTCCAGATGACCTTGGACTGAATGGAGCGCACGCAGCGAAAGGCCAAATCCATTTGTCCCTCGGCCACGTGCAGACTAAAGTTGAGCACCTGCCGCCGGGTCGACGCCTCACATTGCTGCAAATCCACGAAATCCTTTAGGGGCTGCTCCTGCACTGAATTCAGCTGCAGACAGACGACGCTGGGCACGCACAGATTGATCAGCTGGGCGCCAGCGACGAGCGCCTGGGATTCCAGCACATTGAGACGACCCGCGTTCTTATCCGAGTAGAACATGACCAGGATCTGTGATTCCACGTAGTGACTGGGACTGGGCTGCTTGGGGCTGGGCTTCTGGGTCAGCAGGACCATGGACTTGATTTCGGCGGCGAGCAGACGCGGCTCCTCCGTGTCCCAGAAGAGACGCACGGCCAGACTGGACTTCGACTCCGACTTCGCCAGCGAATCCTGCTCTTGATCCTGTTCCTGATCCTGCGCCTGTTCCTGCTGCGTCAAGCTGTACTCGAAGAGATTGTTGCGCTCAAAGTCCCAGCAGTAGATGGATGCGCAGGGCGTGAAGCTGCTGTTGGCTATGACCAGGGCCAGGTGGCTGCCCACGCTGTTGCACTTGACCAGAATGAACTCGCCAAAGTCATCGAAGATCTCGTGCCCGGACTTGCTGGGAAACAACAGCTTGGGATCATGGCGGGTCACATCGTACGCCTTCACGTAGCCATTCATGGTGAACAGCGTCAGATAGCAGCCCGTCAAATCCATGCCAATAATCTTGCCCTCGATGTCGTTGCCCAGAATCCGATGCAGGACCACGCCCCCCACGGAATAGACGACTATGTCGCAGGCGGTGAGACAGAAGATGTTCTGATTCTGCAGGCACAGCGCAAGGCACTCGGCGGCAAAGGTCTGCATCAGGCGGACATTTAGAGCGGGTGAGTTTTTGACGGAGGCAGCGGAACCAGCGCCAGAGGCTTCCAGTATTTCATCGAATTCGTCCAGGCTCTGCTCGATCTTCTGCAGGCTGTAGGAGGAGATGGAGCGGCCGTTGCTGACGACCAGGCTCAGGTCGTTCAGGGCCAGCGCAGTCACCGCAAAATCCACCTGAACCGTGCACTGGCGTCCGCTGCAGTGCGTCAGCTGAACGCACTTGGCCGAGGACTGAACGGCCCACAGACTGCGCGTGTGGCAAGCGAGCAGCGGCTGCTCCTTGAGCATGAACACATTGGACAGACAGTTGACCAAAATGCAGGGCTTGGCCAGCTCATTGTAGCCCCAGGTGCAGCTCTTGACGGCGCCCTGACGCGACAGCGTCGATATATTGCCCAGCTGCCAGGCATCCTCGGGCGCGCTGACAAAGCAGCTGACCGTGCGCCGCCACGTATAAAGATTGCCCAGATTGGTGGCCGCGCAGAGCGTCTGGTTGCTGCTGCTGTAGGCGAGGCAGGTGAAGATCTCGCCGGAGTTGAGCTGCGCGTACTTGGACAGCTTGCGCGGCAGTTGATTGTGGCTGTGGACCTGGCTCAGGCTGTTGCTCTCCACGCTGCTCTCGTGACTGAAGAAGGCATTGCCCAGGCTGGACAGGGATGAGCTCGCCTGGCTGCCGCTGGTCAAATTCATTTTGAGCAAATAATTATCGCTGCGCTCGATGTCCCAGATGCGCACCGAGAGCTCGCCGGTGATGATGGCCAGGCTGTTGCCCGTCCAGGCGATGGCGCCGTGTTTGCTGCTGCCGCGACCGCTCAGCTTGACGCGATCCAGCTCCGTCAAGATGCCCGTGGACTCCACCAGGTACAGGATGATGGTCAAGTCATCCAACAAGCAAATAACTGCGTCCCTGAAAGATATATACAATTAGAATTGATATGCCAAAGAGGAGCTGACTTTGTACTTCTTGGGATGCCAGAGCATCTGTAGAATGCAGGGCTGCTGTGGGCCGCTCTTGAGGATCTCGCTGCAGCTGCCGCCCTGGTTGATATAGTAGGCAACGCCGCTCTGGGTGCACGCGTAGAAGCAGTGATTGTCCCGGACGCCGGAATGGCCACGTGCCGCGGTCCGTGGCCGCCAGTTGGTGAGCGTATCCAGAGCATTCTCATCGCCAGCAACCGCTGCCTTGGCCAGGTTGGCAATCTCCTCGCGCACCTCGCTCTCCACGGTGCGGCGAAAGCAAATGAGCAGCAGCGCCTCGCGCAGATCGTGCGAGAACATGGTGAGGAACTGATACTGGCCATCGCAGCGCCAGCCTGTGACCAGGCCGAGCGCATCTGCGGTGACCATGCGGCCGCCCTGTTCGCTGAACTCGAGGAGCACAATGGCCGCCTTATGGGGACCGCTGACGCTGGCAAATTCGCGATGGCCGGCAAACCAGACGTGTATGTCGCCGTGCTCCCAGCCGGTGGCCAGCAGCGCCTTCTCCGGATGCCAGCACATGGCCGTGGCCTGCGAGCTGGCGTGCACGGGATATGTGACATCCCGTTGTGGTTCGCCCTGTCAAAAAAACAGCAAACAATTAGAATGATAGATTTGCATATCTTTAGAAGGACTCACTGTGTCTGCAAATATGGTCACACTGCCGCCGCGTTCCTGACTGTAGGAGGCCACCGCGAACAGCGGCTCGTTGGGATGCCAGCTGCTGATGGTGCTCACGGCATCCGAGTCCAGGAACTCGATTTTCGTATCGAAATAGAGCGTCATGTCCTTTTAGTGCGCCGAAAGTCCTTCGTTTTGTTCCAAAACAAGCGCTGGCCACAACAACCAACGGTTGCCATGGTTCCTTCGCCTTGGACACCATTGTTGCAGCCCTGGGTGAATCAGAGTTCAATTAGTTAATTCTAGAAATACTTGTAAAACAACTACGAATTTCGCAATCAGAAAACTAATTGCATAGCTCCAATCAGATTTACGGTCGATCGCCCCTCTCAAATTCTACGCACATGATCACTTAAAAACAAATTACACTATGCAACAAAACAAATGAACGGTTCAAGTTTAAACTGAACTTGATGTAAATGATTAGTTTGTACAATATTTTAAGACTCACACTATGCGACAAAATATTTATATAAAATACACTTAGTAAAAAATGTGTTTTTAAATAAGCTGTTAACATTTTGTTCTAGGCGTTATATAAAAAATTATGCCTTCATTACATTCCCTTAAAATCTCTTATTTATCAAATAACAGCAATTAAATTTCTCAGCTTTAACACAGAAATCACCTAAAGCCTCAAAAAACTTGTAGCACAGTGCTGCTGTGCAAAAGTCCATTATTTGTACACAACACACAATACACACAAACGCACACGTACACCATTAGAGCGAGCAGACAGCAATAAACTTAACACACACACACTTGCGTATTGGATATATGAAATCACCGGCAAGCAAAGCAGTTTTTCACTATTGCGACGCATTTGTAGACTAGAAACAAACAGTTACTTGGAGTGCAGCGCTGGAAAAGCATCACACAAAACGAACAACAAAATGGCTGAGGAGAACGCAACAAAAACTGCATTGCAAATAGCGGGTGCCGTCATCTTGCCCAATCTGGGTGGTATTGTCAATGGTCAGTTGACGCGTAGACATCTGAAGAACTGGTATGCGAACCTCAACTTTCCCTCGTTCAAACCACCAAACTGGGTGTTTGCGCCCGTTTGGACATCACTGTACGCCGGCATGGGCTACGGCTCTTACCTGGTGTGGCGCGACGGCGGCGGCTTCAGTGGTGATGCCCAGTTGCCGTTGATCGCCTACGGCACACAGCTGGCGCTGAACTGGGCGTGGACACCGATCTTCTTTGGCAAGCATAGCATCAAGGGCGTAAGTAAACAGTTGGCTTAAAGTGCCTGTTCCTTATCTAATGAATGACAACCACAGGGGCTTATTGACATTGTTGCGCTTACGGCGACGGCGGGCGCATGCGGTGTGCTTTTCTACCGTATCAACAAGACGGCGGGTCTTTTGTTTGTGCCGTACATGGCCTGGTTGGGATTTGCCACTGCCTTGAACTATGCCATGTGGAAACTGAATCCGGAGAAGGAGGAGAAAGGTGAGCAGATGGCGTCGGAGCGCAAACAGCAATAAACGCGATGGATTACAAATCATTGGTCAGCGTAATTGTGTTAATTTTTAAATTGTTTATTTTTCAATAGAAAATGTAATCGTCACAAAATAAAATCGAATCAGCGTTATCGATAAACTGCAGGGCTGCATTTGCGGCAGCCTGTTGATCGAACTGCTTCTTCTTCTTGTTCTTCTACGTCGATCGTTGCCCTTTTGAAAATGCATTTTGAAACCACATTTAATTGGCGCTTCCACCGCCCTGTGCGGGTGCTGCAGCTGCGGGGCTGGCATTGGTCGGTGTGCCAGCCTTCGGGGAGGTCGCCTTGGGCGATGCACCCGCTTTGGGTGATGGCGTCGCCTTGGGGGAGGCCTGCGTATTGGGCGTATTGGCCGGTGTCTTAGGTTTGCCATCATTCTGCCCGCCAGCCTTTTGCTGTGGATTAGCTTTAGCGGGCTGCTGTTTCGGCGGGGATGCCTTGTTGCCTTTGCCCTGCTGCTGCGGCTGGTGGGCTTGCGCTGCTCCGGCGGGCTTCTGTCCAGCCGGCTTAGCTGCAGGCGTTTCTGGTTTGGGCGCGACTGCGGGCTTGGCCGCCGCCTGCTTTTGCTGCTGTTGTTGTTGCTGCTGTTGCTGCTGCTGTTGTGGTTTGTTGCCGCCTGCATTGGCTTGTTGCTGCTTTTGAACTTGCTGCTGTGCCTGGCCAGACTTGGGCTGCTGCTGCTGCTTGGGTTTTTGGCCTGCTTCTTGTTTTTTACCGTTTGCGGTAGCAGCTGGCTTCTGAGCAGGAGCTGCTGCAGGAGCTGCTGCTGGGGATGCTGCTGGGGCTGCTGCGGGAGATGCTGCTGGGGCTGCTGCGGGAGCTGCTGCTGGGGCTGCTACGGGAGCTGCTGCTGGGGCTGCTGCAGGGATTGCTGCTGGTGGAGCAGGAGCTGTTGCTGGGGCTGCTGCTGGTGGAGCAGGTGCAGCAACAGGTGCTGGAGCAGGGACAGCAACAGGTGCTCGAGCAGGAGCTGCTGCTACAGGAGCTTCAGCTGGTAAAGGAGCAGGTGCAGCTGCTGGTACTGGTGCTGTTATTGCTGCAGCAGGTGCTGCTGTTGGTGGCGCAGTTGGAGCTGTTGCTGGGGGTGTAGCAGGAGCTGTTGCTGGGGGTGTAGCAGGAGCTGTTGCTGGGGCTGCTGTTGGTGGAGCAGGTGCAGCGACAGGTGCTGCTGATGGTGGCGTAGCAGGAGCTGCTGCTGGTAGTGCAATGGGTGCAGGGGCAGAAGTTGGTGCTGGAGCTACTGCGGGAGCTGCTGCGGGAGTCGCTGTAGGTGCTGCTATAGGAGCTGCTGTGGGGGCTACTGCGGGAGCCGCTGTGGGGGCTACTGCAAGAGCTGCTGCGGGAGCCGCTGTTGGAGCTGCTGCGGGGGCAGCCACTTTTTGCTGTTGCTGCTCAACAGGCTTAGGCTCCGCCGGCGGCGTCACTTGCTTAGCAGGCGGAGGCGTCACTTGCTTGGGTGCAGCCTGTTTCTGCTGCTGAGCGGGCGCTGCTTTCTTTTTGTCCTCCGGTTTCTTCACTTCAGCAGCTTTCGCCTCTGCTGGCTTTGGCTGCTGTTGCTCGACTGGTGCCTTCGGTTCAGCGGGTGGCGTCGCTTGCTTCGGTGTCGCCTGCTTGGCCTGCTGTGGAGCAGACTTCTGTGGACTAGCTTCCTTCTGCTTTGGCTCCGGCTTCTTCTCGGGCTCAGCAGTGATGGCTGTGGGCGAAGCTGGTGCAGCTGCAGCTGGTTTCTGCTCCTGCTTAGTTACGTTGGCTTCTGGCTTCGGTTCAACTTTAGCTGGAGCAGCCGCCGGTTTCTGTTCGGCCACAGGAGCTTCTTTCTTGTCAGGTTTTTGTTCGATTTTCTCCTCGGCTGGCTTGGGCGGCTCAGCGGCAACAATTTGGGCCAGAGTCTGCACAGCTGGCGGTGTCTTTGCCTTGGCGGGTGGGGCAGGAAGCGGGATGGGAGCCGCCGCCGCTGGAGCTTGACTTGGCTGCTGTGCTGGTGCTGGTGCTGCTGTGGGTTGAGTCTTGGTTTCCACTGGCTTGGGCTGCTCTGCTTTGGGTTCTGCTGATGGTTTCTTGGGTTCCTCTTTTGTCTTTTGATTGTCTGCAGCAATTGTTGCTGGCTTTGGCTGCTCCTTGGCTACATCCACCTTGTCCTTATTGATCTGTGGCTCGTTTGTTTTTTGCTCCACCTTTTCTTGCGCCTTGGGCTGAGCTTTCTTGTTGTCCTGCTTGTTTTTGGGCTTCTCGTTCTGGCCCGCATTCTTGGGCTGCTTGTTGGCTTCCTGCTGGGGCTGTTGTTGTTGTTGTTGCTTCTTGCGTTCCTGCTTGCTGGGCTGTGGCTGCTTGTTGTCCGCCTTGTTTGGTTTCTTTGGATCCTTGGGCTTCTCCTGGGCAGGCTTGGCCTGCTGTTCCTGTTTCTTGTCGTCCTTGCCGGCAGCTGCTTGCTCCTGCTGCTTGTTGGCCTCCAGCTTGGCCACCTCATCGAAGTCGCCCACCAGCATGGGCACCTCATCGTCCTGCTCGCCCAGACTGGGCGCAGCGGCGCCCGTCTCGCTGGCCTTCTGATTGCCGGACATGGCGTTCGCATACATGCGCAACTGGACGACTGTCTCCTGGCCGAGCTGTGGCAAAATGTCGGGCAGCATTTCGACAATCTTCTTCGTTTCGCCGTGGCCGGTGACGGCGAACGTGTTCGCCGAGAGCGATGCCTGCGCCTTGGGATTGTTGAAATGTATGACCGTCAGGTCATCCTTGATGATGTTCACCTCCTCGATGCCGGGTATGGTGCTAACCGAGAGTTTCTTGAGGGAGCTCTGCAGCTTCTTGTCGTCGGTGGCCGCCGTCTGGTGCATGACCTTCTTTTTGCGACGGGGCGTGCCCTTGCCACCGATGCGCACCTGCGCCTGCAGACGCTTCAGCTTCTCCACATTCATGCCGGCTAATCAAGTGCGCTAGAAAAGATTACGTTAGCATAATGGATGCATATGAGTATTACATAAAAATGGCCAGCAACATGTCAAGAGATTTTACCTTAGTTTTATATATATATATATAGGTATATATATAGATAGATATATCTTTCTGTTGCGATGTCCGCGCGACGATGTGCAACTCCACGGCCGAAATAGCCAAGTGCGAATAAATGCAGCAGCCGGGCAAACCGATCCACGCCAGAGACCCAGTCGAAGGCAGCGCTGCTTTTATTAATAACGGCCAACGGCGAATCTCTCGCTTTTCTTTTCTTTTTTTTTGCATTTTTCGTTTTTGAGTACACGCCACGCAAAGGAACAAAAATGTCGCCCCATCGCACTTATTTATAAATAGCAACCAGAATCTCTGCCCGAGGCAGTTTTGCCTCTGCTATGTTTGAGTTCTCTGTGCAGCAGCAAAAGCAGCGGCAGTAACAGCATCAGCAGCAGCAGCAGCAGCAGCAGCATTAGCATTAGCATCAACTCGACGTGTGGCTGCGGTTCTCGCATCCTCATCTCATCAACGGCTGTTGAACTATTGACTGGACTCTCGTCAAAAATAGAACTAAACTATAAACACTCTGCGAGTGTGTGTATATATGCAATGGGTATTCAAAAAAGATTCACACAGAGCTAGCTAGCGAAAAAATTCGCATAAACGAGAGACAACAACTTTGTTTTGAATAAATATCACACGAGCTGAGAACTAAAGCGAAGGCGTGTGCATTTTTATATTGATATATGTATGCAAAAAAAAACATACAAAACATTCTTAAACATATATCAAAAGAATTAAAACTTATATTGATGTTAATCTGATTTAATCTTCTATAAAAAAGTTGGCGCTTTGCCCTTGCATCAATAGTTCTTAAGGTCGTATAAATTTCTAATATACACATTTAAAACATGAGGCTAAAATTTAACGAGGTAGAAAACAAATTGTGTTTTATACATAAATCTATTTCATGTAGTTTACAAAATGCATACAAGTTGATTTTTGACAGCTTGTTCTAATAGGAAGCTATATTATCTATGAGTTATATGTTAAAGGCAAGTTGGCTTCTACGTAAAGAGCAAGAAAACGCTCACATTTGCCAAGTTTGAACCGGATATACATATAAAAAAAAAACAAAAGTTTTTTATACAAAATCGAAAATTTGAGCGATGTTTTCTATAAAAGCTATATGCTATATTGGTCAGATATTCACAATAACAACTACTGTTGTTAAGTTTGGGCAAAATATAAACAGAAACAAGAACATTATACAAATATTCATATAAGAACCGATTGTTCCTATGGCAGCTATATGCTATAGTGTTCTGATGTTAACAATAATCTGCATTCATTTTAAAAAACATAGTTGCGCTTTAATTTGCCAACTTTGGTACAGATATATAAAGAAACAAAACAGTTTTTTATACAACAACTCATATTTAGTGATTTGATCAAGTCGAGTTTTATATATATGCTGTCCTTAACATAAATATAGTTTAATGTAAAGTTTCATGGATATAGCTTGAAAGCTAATGGAATAGTTTGCTCAAAATCAGCGGGATATAGGGACATGTATAATTATCATGGCTGTTGTAACTGATTTAATGTATATATACATTATAGAGTACCAGACAACATTCAGACAACATTAGAATACCCTATGTAAAGGGAACTATCCAAGAAGCTTTTAATACTTCCAAGCTTGCGCATAAGGATTTATGTTGCCTTGTGCACAGCTGGACATATACAAATATATATATTAAACAGGTTGCTAGCCCTTTTGTGTGTTACTTACATAACTGCTAAAATAGTTTAACTACCTAAAAACATTTTAGCTCCCTTAAATATATAGCTAATATAACGAATTAATTACTTAATGCGTCTCCAAGTCATCTACAACAGCTGCTGATCCTTTGCAATATGCGTGGCCAATTTGTGTATCTGCTTAATGTCCGAGTTGGCGCAGGCAGAGTAAATTTGCCGATGCATATCCAGCTCCCTTTGAATCAACGGATCCATGGCCGTGAATTTTTCCTGTTCTGCCTCCAGCTCGGCCAACATGGCCAAATTCTTGGGTAAGACATTTCCGTCAGATTGGATAATGATAAATAGAACATTGCTATATGCTTACCTGCCGATAGCGCAGCTTAAGGTCTTCTACCTCGGCGGTCTTTGCTTCCTCCTCCTCGCCGGAGAACTGTTGCTCCAGTTCGAAGTCCTTAATTTGTAGAACATGTGGCGGCATTTCAAAGTTGCTTTTGTCCACCTCGCGCAGTCGATCAAGTTTCACCTGGCAGGATTCCATCATTAGGCTTATGACGGCATCCTTTTTCTTATTTAACAGAGCGGATGTGGCGGGTGTTTCAATTTTCTTGATTGTTGTCTCAACAGCTCTGCCAATTAATGTTTGCACCAGAGTGTCGCCTGGAAAAAGCATATAAAAATTAGGATATTGATTTTTAGTTGACGATAAAGCAACGTACGTTCTGCGGAAATTTGTTCTGGCGTAAAATTAAAGAACTCCAAGTTGTAGGCGCTTTGATTGAAATCCATTTCTATTTGAATAATACAAATAACCAAATATTTTAAAACAGAAACGTAAACAAATGATGCCAAAATGGCGCGACGGAAGTTATCGATATTATTAAGTCAATAAGCAGTGTGGCCAGCCCAGTTGAATTTAAAAAATACCAAAAACACCGCTTTTGTTCAGTTGCTATTGAGGTGCAACAAAATTAGCTTAATATGTAAATTAGCTTGTGTTATTCAATGAAAAACATCTAAATTGTTGTTGGACTTCAACAGTTAATTCATGTCATTTGTTTATCTTTGTGTTTAATTAAGAAACATAGAAAAATACTAAACTGAATGCCCACACCAATTGTTGCATGGTGCGAAGGCAACAGCTGTTCATTTGACCCGCCAGGTAAACACATTTCTTATCACGATCTCATCTAATTTTAATTGGATTATTAAAGTTGTGTGAACATTTTCAGCATGAAAATTGCCTCAATATAAACCAAAATTTCACCGCCGAAAATCGTTAATTCATTGCGCACTAACAAATGCTTCTGCAGCAACGTTCCGTCCACGCCATTCGGGCGCTCTTCTCCCGCGCTTTCTCCGGCAAGCAGCACATTGTTGTGCATCCGGATATACGCCATGCGCTGGATCAGAAGCAACCGATTGTCGCCCTGGAATCAACGATTATCACGCACGGCATGCCCCTGCCGCAGAATGTGGAAACAGCGCTGCAGGTGGAACAAGAGGTGCGCAGCAAGGGCGCCGTGCCGGCCACCATTGGCATAATTGATGGCTGCATCAAGGTGGGCCTAACGGAGGCGGAACTTCTTTCGCTGGCACAGAAACCACGCGACCAGGTGATCAAGTGCTCACGTCGGGACCTGCCCTATGTGGTGGCCACGAGGCAGAGTGGCGGCACAACTGTGGCCGCCACCATGATTGTGGCGCATCGCGTGGGCATCCCGATCTTTGCCACCGGCGGCATTGGCGGCGTGCATCGTGACGGTCACGTTACGCTGGACGTGTCCGCTGATCTCGTCGAGCTGGGCCGCACGCCCGTCGCCGTTGTCTGCAGCGGCGTCAAGTCCATTTTGGACATACCTCGCACGCTGGAGTACCTGGAAACGCAGGGCGTGTGCGTGGCCAGCTTTGATAGTGCCGGCGGCGTATTTCCCGACTTCTACACGCGCGACAGCGGCTGCAAGGTGCCCTACAATCTGGCCAACGCGGCGCAGGCGGCGGAACTGTTGCGCTGCTGGCGCCAACTGCAACTAGAGTCGGGCGTGCTCATTGGCGTGCCCATACCAGCGCAGTTTGCCGCCGACAAGTCGGCCATAGACGAGGCAATAAAAGAGGCCAATGCAGAGGCACAGGCACAGGGCATCAGCGGCAAGGAGGTGACCCCATTCCTACTGGCACGCATCGCGCGCATCACCCAGGGACGCAGCCTGCAGGCGAACATTGCACTGATCCGGAACAACGCGTCGGTGGCTGCACAAATCGCCTGCGAGTTGGCCAAAGGTCGCCAGATCACGCCAAGTCGTAGTGTGCCGAAGAAACCGCTGGTCGTGGGCGCCTCCATACTCGATCTGTCCTTTAAGGTCAAGGAGCAGCGGCACATGAAACTGGACGGCGCCACCTACTCGTCGCGCACCAAGCTGACAGCTGGCGGCGTTGGTCGCAACATTGCCGAGGGCATCTACAAACTGTATGGCGATGTGAATCTCATCTCGGCGGTGGGCAACGATCAGCTGGGACATATTCTGCGCCAGCTGATGCCAACGGCGCTGCAGCGCAGCCTCGTTGTGGACGAGACGCACGCTACGTCGCTCTGTTCGCTGATCTTCGATCAGATCGGCGACTGCAAACTGATCCTGGGCGACATGGACGTTCATGACAGCATTGCGCCCGAGGTGTTGGCAGCACGAGAGGAGCTCTTCCGCGAAGCGCCGCTCGTTGTCATGGACAGCAACGTCTCGGAGTCGGCCATGGCCTGCACGCTGCAGCTGGCGCAGCGCTTTCAGGTGCCCGTCTTCTTTGAGCCCACGGACATGTTTATTGCCGGCAAACCATTTAAACTTAGCCCGCAGCTGACGCAGCACATTCGCCTGCTGAAACCGAACATGCACGAGCTGAAGACCATTGTGGAGACCATTACGGGTCGACACGTCGACTGGCAGCCGGACACCAAGCTGGACCGGGCACAGTTGCTGGCGCAGGCCAAGCAGCTGCTGCAGCAGATCGAGTCGCATTTCAATTGCATCATCGCCACGCTGGGTGATCACGGCGTGCTGTTGAGCTTCCGCTCGGACGCCGAGTGCGATGCGGGCAAACTGTTGTCGCTCTCGCCCAGCTGCGCACACATCACGCGCTTCTATGCGGCGCCCAAGGTCAAGGACATCATCAATGTGTCCGGTGCCGGCGACAGTTTCTGCGCTGGCTTCATAACGGCTCTGCTCAAGAAGCACACCCTGGACGAGTGCGTCGCCGCGGGCTTTGTGTCCGCCGAGCGGGCGCTGCTGTCGGAGTCGGCGGTGCCGAACACCTATTTCCACGATGTGCACGCATTTGAGAGCAGCTTCCGACAGACGCTGAAAACGCTGGAGCGACAGAACATCTAGAGACTGACACACAAAGAGTTGAACTCAGGGTTCTCACTTTATTGTTTAAATATATATATAGGTGTATATATCGATTCTATGTGTACAAAGGATGCTCGTCAATGGGCCCATCTGCAACAGAGTGGCAATAAATGTGATGTTAAATATGCTTTTTATAATTGCTTGGATTTTATGCTACTCACAGCTTTATCACCTTGTCCTTGCCGCCGGAGGCTACTCGTGAGCCATCGGGCGCCCAGTCCACGCCGAAGACTTCATCAGCGTGTCCAGGCAGCTCCTGCGCCAGTTTTTTGCTCTGAACGCTCCAAACTAAAATAGGCAAATCGAGCATTAATCAAAGCCATATAAATAAACGCTTGTATTTGGCTTACCCTTCAGCGTGGAATCCTTGCTGCCGGAGACGATCAAACGCGAATCCGCCGACCAGGCCAGCGTGTACACAGCCTGCACATGGCCGCGGAATGTGGCTATAAACTGACCGTCGTGAGCGCGCCACAGACGCACGGATTTATCGAAGGATGCGGAAGCGATGAGCTTAACATCGGGCGAGTACTTGACATCGTTAACCACATTCTGGTGGCCCGTCAAGCGGTTCACGCACTTGTTCTGGTTGTTGCGCCACAAGTACAGTGTGTTGTCATCCGAGCAGGAGACCAGGGATTCCACTTCATCCGGGCAGACAGCCTGGTAGCGCTTCAGAGCAGCTGCGCGCAGTTCCTCAGCTAAAAATGGGAATGTGATAAGCTCGCATTTCGGGATAAGTTCAAACTACTCACTGTCCGCGCTGAGCGGTGCCTTTTGACGATCCTTGACGGGCTGAAAGGGTCCCGTGCGCAGCACGTAGTCCGTGCTCAAAGCAATGTTGTTCACCCAGTGCGCATGGCCGGAGAAGGTACGGCACAGTATGCCATCAGCTGCGCGCCACATCTTGACCGTGCGGTCCTTGGACGAGGTATAAATAATGCCAGCGCCGCCCCAGCGCACGGCTGTGACCGAATTTGTGTGCCCGCCAATATTGAGCAAGCACTGGCCCAGCTTCACATCCCAGATGCGGCAGTCGCCGTCGCTGCTCGCCGAGGCCAGTTTGCGGCATTCGGGATTCTGATGATAGGGCTCCCAGCTGAGACCGTTGATGTGCTTCCTGTGGCCGGTCAGTGTGCGGCCCACTTGCTGACCCGTCTCGGGATCCCAGATGATGATGTTGCCCGCTTTGCAAGCGCTCGCCAGCCGCTTGCCATCCGGCGCCCAGGCGACGCACAGCACCCACTGTTTGTGGCCGCTGCAGGTGAAGTGTGGCGTCTCTGTGTTGAGATCCCAGAGGCGAACGGTGGTATCACCACTGCCACTGGCCAAATGTGCGCCATTCGGGCTGAAATGCAGAGAGACAATCGCCTCTGCATGGCCCGGCATGGAGCTGGTGCAACGCGTCACGGGACGCACCTTGAAAACAGCTTGCGGCTGATACACGATATCGATGACATTCTCAGTGTCCACTGTGCTCAGATCGAGTGTGTCCTCCAGCGACTTCTTGATCTCATCCTCGCCCACGAAGAACAAATACGGGGTCGCCTCCTCGTTTTTGAGCAGTGCATTGCAGATGAGCCCCAATTGTTGTGTTGTGATGCCCGAGGGCAGGTCTATAGGCGGCCCCGCTTCTTCGCCTGTGTCGGATATGAGGCGTGCTTGCAATGTGTGCGGCGTAGTCACCATTTGTTCGAGTTCCTTTTCCATTTTCTGCTTTTTAGCCAACATTTTGTGGGAACTCGCGGAAAAACACGCACAGAAAGAAGAATAACAAAAAACAAAACACGTGCACTGCTGCTATGTTAATTTAACAGTGTGCTCACATGTTATCAACAGCGCAAAATAATTGTTACTCAAAAATCGACCATAATTATTGCAGCATTCCTTATCAAATAATATTTCTGCGATTTTCAGTTTGAAACCACAAGAAAAGTTTTATTTAATAAAACGTTGTATAAAAAAAAAGCAATTGCAATAACAACTTTTAAATTACCCGGTACTATTGCCTTGCAGCGCCATTTGAGCAACCTCATAACACTGTTATCGATACCGGCTGGAAAATAATTTGGTGCTGTACAACGCTTTTTGTATGTAACAAATTCACAGCACTGTCGCACAATTTTCATGTACGCGTTTTTCATACGTTTGTTGCCTAAAATTTGATAAAAATGGAAAATATTCCGCGTACTCATGAAGGTAAGTAGAAATAAAATATAAATAAAGTGGAAAACAAATCAAATGAATAGTGGGCTACAGGGAAGACACGGAAAGCCAACTTTTAAGCGTTTGAGTTGTTTTTGCTGTTCGTTAAGAAAATCAATTTTAATGTAAAATATTTATTTCACAGACATTGAGGCGCAAATATCGGATATACAGGCCAAAAAGACCGAGTTGGCAAAGAACAATGCAGCGGCAGCCGGCGTAGGGTTGCTGGAGAGCGGCGGCTTCTTCGACACCGATCTGTACGACGAAGAGACCGCGGCGGGAAAGGGGGCCAAAAGTCGCTATGAGGGCTACAACACATCCATAGCAGCTAACGATGACGAAGGTGATGAGGATGAGGAGGACGACGGCTTCCCAGTGCCCCAGAAACGCACCACATACACGGCGCCCACGTCCGTGCTGAAGGATGTGACGCAAGGCAAGGAGGACGTGGATCCCATGGCGGATCGACGGCGGCCGACCATTGCGGATCGCGAGGATGAGTACAGACAAAAGCGACGTCGCATCATCATCTCGCCGGATCGTGCCGATCCCTTTGCCGATGGCGGCAAGACACCGGACGTGGGCTCCCGCACCTACACAGACATTATGCGCGAACAGATGCTGAAGGGCGAGGAGTCGGAGCTGCGGCGTCGCATCATGGAAAAGTCCAAGGAGGGCACACTGGTCAAATCGTCGAATGGTGAAAGTGCCTCCAAGGAAGGTGGACGCAAGCGTGGCCGCTGGGATCAGACGGTCAGCGAAAGTTTTATACCCGCCAAAGTGGCAGCAACGCCCAGCAGCGCTGCAACGCCCACCTGGGAAGACGTGAGTACTGATAAAATAGTTATTTGTCTAAAGGAAGAGCTAAATTTCTTTGTTTGCTTGCAGAAAACGCCAGGCGATCATCGCTGGGATGAGACGCCCGGTCACAAGGGCAGCGAGACGCCCGGCGCTACGCCCGGCTTGGGCACACGAATCTGGGACGCAACGCCGGCACATGCAATGACGCCCGGCCACGAGACGCCGGGCCACGAGAAGTCGGCGCGTCGCAATCGCTGGGATGAGACACCAAAGACAGAGCGCGAGACGCCTGGACACAGTGGCTGGGCCGAGACACCAAAGCCAGATCGCACCGGCAGCGGTGCTGGCGAAAGCATTTCCATCGAGTCCACACCAGGTGCCTCCAAGCGGCGTTCGCGCTGGGACGAGACGCCCTCGAATGCCACGCCCTCGATTACGCCCAGCAATGCCAGCGCCATGACGCCCAGCATGACGCCGCATGCCACACCTGGCCATGCTACGCCCCTGATGACACCCGGCGGCAGCACGCCCGTGGGCGTAAAGGCTATGGCCATGGCCACGCCCACGCCGGGCGCACTGGCCGCGATGACACCCGAACAGCTGCAGGCCTACCGCTGGGAGAAGGAAATCGATGAACGCAACAGACCGTACACCGACGAGGAGCTGGATCAGATGTTTCCACCCGGCTATAAGATACTGCCGCCGCCGGCGGGTTACGTGCCTCTGCGTACGCCGGGCCGCAAGCTGATGGCCACGCCTACACCCATAGCGGGCACGCCCGCAGGTTTCTTCATTCAGGTGGAGGATAAGAATGCCAAGTTTATGGACAACCAACCGAAGGGCCAGAATCTGCCGTTCATGAAGCCCGAGGATGCGCAGTATTTTGACAAGCTGCTCGTCGACGTCAACGAGGACGCGCTGTCGCCCGAGGAGCTCAAGGAGCGCAAGATTATGAAGCTGCTGCTGACCATCAAGAACGGTTCGCCGCCCATGCGCAAGTCCGCGCTGCGCCAGATGACTGACAAGGCTCGTGAATTTGGCGCCGGGCCGCTGTTCAATCAGATTCTGCCGCTGCTCATGTCGCCCACGCTGGAGGATCAGGAGCGTCATTTGCTCGTGAAGGTCATCGATCGCGTGCTGTACAAGCTGGATGATCTGGTGCGTCCGTTCGTTCACAAGATTCTTGTGGTTATCGAGCCGCTGCTGATCGACGAGGATTACTATGCGCGCATTGAGGGCAGGGAGATCATCTCCAATCTGGCCAAGGCCGCCGGCCTGGCCACCATGATCTCCACCATGCGACCCGACATCGACAATATCGATGAGTATGTGCGCAATACGACAGCCCGTGCCTTCGCCGTGGTCGCCTCTGCTTTGGGCATTCCCTCGCTGCTGCCCTTCCTGAAGGCTGTCTGCAAGTCCAAGAAGTCGTGGCAGGCTCGTCACACGGGCATCAAGATTGTCCAACAGATTGCCATTCTGATGGGCTGTGCTATTCTGCCGCACTTGAAGGCACTAGTGGAGATCATCGAGCACGGCCTAGTCGACGAGCAACAGAAGGTGCGCACCATCACGGCGCTGGCGATTGCAGCGCTCGCCGAGGCAGCCACGCCCTATGGCATTGAGTCCTTCGATTCGGTACTGAAGCCCCTCTGGAAGGGCATACGAACGCATCGTGGCAAAGGTCTGGCCGCCTTCCTCAAGGCCATCGGCTATCTAATACCTTTGATGGATGCCGAGTACGCCAACTATTATACGCGTGAGGTGATGTTGATTCTCATCCGCGAGTTTCAGTCGCCCGACGAGGAGATGAAGAAGATCGTACTCAAGGTGGTGAAGCAATGCTGTGCCACGGACGGTGTGGAGCCGCAGTACATCAAGGAGGAGATATTGCCGCATTTTTTCAAGTTCTTTTGGAATCATCGCATGGCGCTGGATCGGCGCAACTATCGCCAGCTGGTGGACACCACTGTGGAGATAGCCAACAAGGTGGGCACATCCGAGATCATCAATCGCGTCGTCGACGATTTAAAGGATGAGAACGAACAGTATCGCAAAATGGTCATGGAAACGGTGGAGAAGATTATGGGCAATCTGGGCGCGGCCGATATTGATTCACGTCTCGAGGAGCAGCTGATCGACGGCATTCTGTATGCCTTCCAGGAACAGACCACCGAGGATGTGGTCATGCTGAACGGCTTCGGCACCATTGTCAATCAGCTGGGCAAACGTGTAAAGCCCTATCTGCCACAGATATGCGGCACCATTCTCTGGCGCCTGAACAACAAGTCCGCCAAGGTGCGCCAGCAGGCGGCCGATCTCATCTCGCGCATCGCTGTCGTCATGAAGACCTGCCAGGAGGAGAAGCTGATGGGCCATTTGGGCGTGGTGCTGTACGAATACTTGGGCGAGGAGTATCCCGAGGTGCTCGGCAGCATACTGGGCGCCCTCAAGGCCATTGTCAATGTCATTGGCATGACCAAGATGACGCCCCCCATAAAGGATCTGTTGCCCCGCCTAACGCCCATACTTAAGAACCGGCACGAGAAGGTCCAGGAGAACTGCATCGATCTGGTCGGCCGCATTGCCGATCGCGGACCAGAATATGTGTCCGCCCGCGAATGGATGCGCATCTGCTTTGAGCTGCTGGAGCTGCTCAAGGCGCACAAGAAGGCCATTCGACGCGCCACGGTGAACACCTTCGGTTACATAGCCAAGGCGATTGGACCACACGACGTGCTCGCCACGCTACTAAACAATCTAAAAGTGCAGGAGCGTCAGAATCGTGTCTGCACCACCGTCGCCATTGCCATCGTGGCCGAGACGTGTCGCCCGTTCACCGTGCTGCCCGCCCTGATGAACGAGTACCGTGTGCCCGAGCTGAATGTGCAGAACGGTGTACTGAAATCTCTATCCTTTCTGTTCGAATACATTGGCGAGATGGGCAAGGACTATATCTATGCGGTGTGTCCGCTGCTGGAGGATGCGCTAATGGATCGCGATCTGGTGCATCGCCAGACAGCCTGTTCGGCCATCAAGCACATGTCCCTGGGCGTCTATGGCTTTGGCTGCGAGGATGCGCTCACCCATCTGCTCAACTATGTGTGGCCGAACATCTTCGAGACGTCGCCGCATCTGGTGCAGGCCTTCATGGACTCGGTGGACGGACTGCGCGTCTCGTTGGGCTCCATCAAAATATTGCAGTATACGCTGCAGGGTCTCTTCCATCCGGCGCGTAAAGTTCGCGACGTTTACTGGAAGATCTACAATTCGCTGTACATTGGCGGCCAGGATGCGCTCATTGCGGGCTATCCACGGATCACCAACGATCCGAAGAATCAGTACGAGCGCTACGAACTTGACTATACGCTCTAAGTAGCCACGCAACAACAATAACAACAACAACAAACAAGAACAATAGCCCCTAATTATACTGTAATTTTGATAAGATGAATACACAAATATAACGCGAATGTACAAAACGAGTATTTATTCTAAATTTTAGAGTAGCTGCGCGAGAAACGTAACTACTGTGGACCAGAGATGAGAAATCGACGATTCATTATATGGTAATAGATTTCTATAACCAGCGATTACCATGACAATTACTTGAGTAATGGTTTATAGTTAGTATGAACTTGGAATTACTAATAGTTAAATAAATATAAATACTTTTGTATTGTTACCGATTTCTGAGCAATTGCAATTGTAATTTATAGTAATTCTATTGTGGCTTTTATTATTTAGTTTAATTACCTTTTAATTACTTGCAACTATGTTGATAATTAGATAAGTTAGGTTAGCAATTTACTGAGCAAATGTAATCGCAATTAAATACGAATTAATGCATTGCAATTATTAATACCAGATACTTTAATTACTTTAGTTACGACACTGAGCTATGTAATTGTAATTAATTACTGAACATAATTAATTACTTGGGTAATTCACATTTGCTTTTGAGCAGTTGGGAAGGTATTTGTGATTAACATGTAATTAGACAATGGGAATTTATGTTTGCTATTTTGAAAATAAAAACTTTGAAACGCATTTGAATTATCAGTTACAAATACTTTAGTAATTATATTTTAGCACAATTTTGTGTTGGTAATTCAAGTTCATTCATTGAAATACTCTTTTTACTAAGCTGTAATTGCAATTAATCACAATGTCACTTTTGGCTTATTGACTAAGCAATTGAAAAGGTAATTAAACTAGAATTACCAAGTAATTGATAGTGGAAATTGTCTTATCGTTTTTTTTCTCTTTTTCTTATCTTTTCTTTTATGTAACGACAGCTCTGCTGTGTACTAATCTTTTGGCTTAGCGTTAATACAAATGTGTGTGGGGCCAGCAGGATGAGTCTGCTGTGTTGCCTGCTATCGCTGGAGCAGCGCTTCCACAATATCGATGAGGCTCTGCAGTCCAAACATGTAATTATGATCGGGCTGTGCTTCCTCCGCTGGAAAGATGTGCGCAAAGTCAATGCAACGCACACGGATCCATTGATTGGCATTGGTGGCGGTGGGCGGCACGTGATCTGGAGCTGCATCCGGATGGTAGCCATTGTGCAGCGGTTTGACGCTGGCGCTGGCCAATCTTTGCAGCTGCTCGTAGTCGTAGCAGATAAGCAGGGAGCTGGCGTAGAAGTGGAGCAGGCGCTGTCGCTTGAACCAGCTGCGTATCGAGCGCAGCTGGCGCAGCACCTCGCGTAGGAGGATCTCTGTGCCATTGTTCTTGCTCGGACCGGAGTCGGCATTGAAGAACAGTGCCATGGCCTGCCGGAAGCCCTCGACATCCAGACTCTTGCCATAGCTGCGTCCGTGCCGGATGAGCTGGCCATCCTGTTGATACACCTGAAAGCCGGGCAGGCACAGGCCCAGATTCTGTTTGCACACCACATACTTTTGCTCCTCGATGGCGCGCTTCTGCGGCGACGACATCGGATCCCAGGTGCGTCGGCCGATCTTCACATCCATGACGCATGGTTTGGTCATGCCGTGCGTGAGGTCTTCCAGTTGAATGAATGTGTGCTCGCGCTGATTCACAACCAGTTTCTCCTTCCCATAGTAGCGGGGAACGTGCGACGCCAGCGCGGCGAGCAGCACGAGATCCGTTTCGGCTGCTGGGCCCTCACCTGTGCCGCCGTTAAGGTTATTGACAGCGGCGTTGACGGCCGTTGCACCGCTGCCAGCTTGTGTCGCAATCGCCGCCGCCAGTGACTCATAGAAATTGAGTTCACGCACGCCGCACTCCGGTTTGCCCAGCGGCTTGAAAACACGGCCTTCGCCAGCAACTTGGAGCAGGCCGACGGCGGCCGCGTTGCTCGGCTCGAATGTGTGTCCGGCTACCTGGGTGCCCAGCTGGCGATAGCCCACGGGCACGGCCGGCACTGCTATCACTTTTTCTTGTTCCTTTTTGGCCATTGTTGTGTCTGTCTGGGCTGTCGAAATCAAAAGCTGCATCAACTGCACAACAAAACAGCGCTAAAACAGAAACAGTGTTGCACAGCGACGCACTGATAATAATAGTGGTTTTTTATGGCTGATCAATTAGACTTTAAACGTTTAACAATATATACAAAGTAAAGTGTTGAAAATATTTGGAGCACTTGCAATTTATTTTTATGTGTAAACATATGTAATTTAAGTACTTGCGCTCTTTGGCCCAACTGAAATGTACTCACTTGTGGCGGCACTTTATGAAAATCAGTGCTGTCAACGCCGCACAGCAACTTGTTGTGCATTAATCGTTATCGCCTATCGCTATCGGACGCTTCAACTAGAGGAGTGGTTGTCGTTTTTATTTCTAAACAGCTATTCAGTTTATTTACCATTTATTTATTGCTATTTTCTGACTGAGCTGTACGGCATTTGTTGAGAGTGTCGCAATGAAATCGTGGCAAATAGCTGTACTGGCGCTGGCGGCCGTTTATCTGTGCGGCCAAGGTAAGTTTGTAAAAAGGCCACACCTTAAATAATAACAAATTAATCGTGACACATGTGAAACGCACTTGCAGTTGAATTTGTGCAGGGACTGGAGTGTTATGTGTGCTCCAACCAGACGGGCAACACCGAGAAGTGCCTGAACACGATCAAGACCTGCGAGCCGTTTGAAAATGTCTGCGGAACCGAAATACGCTGGGGCAGCCAGCCCTATTTCTCGGAGGGCGCACTCAAGCAGTATTATGTGTCCAAGCGCTGCATGACCAAGGAACAGTGCCAGTCAAAGCGACGCAGCTATATGCGCAGTTTCTGCACGCACATCTGGTACGAGGATTGGGCGTGCAACGAGTGCTGCAAGGGCGACAGATGCAACTATTTTGTTATCGTAAGTGGGGCGTTGTCTGTGGCACAAAAACATCAAATCCAACTTATCCAATCTCTTGCAGAGCGGCGCGGGGCGAACAGAGACACATTACCTAACACTTCTAGCCACTCTCTTGAGCTTGGGCCTCTTTATAGGGCGTAGCATCACGTCCTAAAAATGAACCACGAAACTCAACTTTGATTCTCTTTCTAAATGCACACAAACATTCCAAGGAAGCTAAGTAATTGTATTTGTAATTGTATTTGTAAACGTATATCTGCAACATCCGTCCATTAGTAAGTAGTTAACACTGTGTGCCGTCCATTTATGTATGTATTGTATGTATTTAACATAGATCAAGTGCCTTGAAATCTCCCTTTTGTCTAATTAAGAACTGTTTTATAAAGTTTTAGTTTTGTTTTTAAATTTCAAAGATTTGGCAGGCATGTCCTATATATATATTAATACCAAAACATGTATGTTTATATAGCAGACACTTTTAATAATCCACAATATTTGTATGTTGAAAAAAGTATAAATACGAACTCTGTCCATAGTGCAAGAAAGATTGTATAAGTTTTGTGCATTGTCTGTCTGTATGTCCATCTATAAGGAAAGCTTTTTAAATACCTGGCAAATCTTTGAAATTTTTAAAGAGAAACTAACAACAACAAGAAGCTCATTTTAGCCTAAGTAAATGTGTTCGAATATCAAACAAAAATCTCTCCCTTTTGGGTTTAACCGACATTTTAAAATCGACAAACAAATCCAGCTCAATAAAGCAATATTTAGCGTATTTTTTATGGACGCGCTTTTGTGCAATTTCATATATGTATATATTTATTTAATGTATCGAACGAATCGAGCTTAATGCTGGTAATTGGTGCAGAAGCAGCCGGCGGTGACGGTGACCAGTTTGAACTGCCATTGTGGGGTCGCCTCCACGTTGTTCAGCCAGGACGGCAGCTGATCGGAGTCCAGCGTGAGGACCTTCACCTTGTACTCCAGTGGCTTGCAGTTGGAGCCGCGCGTGCATTTGGCGCCCAGCGCTGGACGCGACTCGCAGACGGCGGTCATCAGATAGCGCGGAAAGAATGTGCTGCCCAAATCCATAAGATCGTTCTGTATGTAATGGAATATGTCTATTAAGGATTCCATTTAGGATTTTCTTGTAGGCCAACCTTCACTTTGCAGTCGCAGCCCGCGGCGTGGGCATCGCTGCGCTTGCTGGTCAGCAGATCCTCATAGAAGTCGTTGTAGTACATGGGCGGCAGCTGATACGGCGACAGCGACGCCTCCGTGGCACGCACCGTGGCCGGCGTGCCAAAGAGCGCGCTCAGCATCTTCGATGTGCCCTGCTCAACAACAACGTCGGGCTCAACGTCCGCCGGCTGCTCGAGGCACTCGCGAGCGCCCAGAAAGCGACTGCAGCGCTTGGACGCGCTCCGGACGAGCGTCGGTGCGCTCAGCTCGTCGTAGGCGGCAAAGCGACTGCTGCTGGCAACGCAGAGCAGGCCCAGCGCCGCTAGCAAAGTGGCCATCTGCAAGAGGACAAATTCGTTTTATGCTCTGTTAAGTTGGTGCAAAGGAGGCATATTGGTTTTTGGCAAATGACTGCCTTTTAAATATATACCTAAAATATATTCAACCTGTTCTTCATAGAGGGCGAAAAAGAAAGCTTAAAAAAAGTATTCAAAGCGTTTTTAAAGACGTATTTTCAGCATTTAATTCCCAAAAACAAAACCTGAAAATTTCTTAAATTATTCAAGAATATAATGCTATTGAAATTTCTTAACTTGGGCTAGAATTTTTTAGTAAATCAAATTTCTTTTATATGGGCTTCAAAGTATATATATTTTTTTATGATATTTTACGCTTATTTCAACTAAGTAAATTCTTTATTTAATTGTTTTTAATCAAACATAATTTATATATAAGCTTTAAGTTTTCCAGAAAAGGCAACTAAACTTATTAGTTTTATTTTAGTATGAAAAGTTTTTATACTTTCATTTTATTCACAGAGTAAAGAGTTTTTTATTATTGTGGAAAAACTGCAGACTGAGAAAATGTGTCCCAATAATGTCACACAGCTGCGGTCAAATTTATAGTGCCGCATCTTGGCCCTTTTTATACTTATCTATACCTCGATTTTTTCACAGTTTGAGAGTCACTGAAATCATTTGCCCTTTGTTTAAAGTCACTTTTTTCACATGGTTAGCAACTATTTTTTTGAACACTTCGAACAGAGTATTAAGCAGTTGACTATGCACAATAGCGAAGTTCTTTTTAGTTAAGAGTTTTTGCCTTAATAGGTTTTAAAATTATTATGTTTAGCTTTCACTTGGTTAAATAGGCAAATACTCGATTTTCATTAACACACCCAGTTTGATAGATTGGAGTATTAACTTTTTTTGTTGGCCTTGCGTGTTGAGGACTCACCCATGGCATGGCTTGGACCGTGCTGCTGCAGAGTTTGGCTAGTTGTGCGACTATGTGCTGGACGACGGGCCCGTTTTTATAGCCGCCGGCCAGCTGGGCGAACAATGGCCGGAGCGTGCTCGGATTACCTTTTGTGTGCGGCTGGCGTGTCCATTATGGCCCGTCACCTGGACAGGACTCGAGGAGCAGCCACAGCCACACACACAGCATCAGAGTGGCCAACAAAGGCGCTCAACTGTTGACACAATAACAAAAGATGGGCGGGTGTCAGGAAGTGGGCGTCCAAAAACCTATAAATAGATGGGCTTTAATTCGCTTCAAGTGTTTATGCGTGTGCCCAAAAAGGACCCAACGCAAATGCAAATATATATATATATATATATGTGTGTGTATATATTTGAATTTAAAAAAACGCAAAAGGAAACCCAGTGACCCAGACATTTGCCAGAACCTCCGTTTGCTGCGCCGGCTATGAGGAACTATGAGCTCATGGGCTCGTCTACCGTTCAGGTGCATTAGTTGCTGCTCTGACCGCTGTCCCAGTGTGTGTGCCAGAGTGTGCGTGTGTGTGCGAGTGTGTGTGTGTAGCTAGTTGTAGGGCTTCCCCGTGACGAGAAAAGAAATAAAAAGAAACAAACTCGCGCAAACGCCAAACGGCAAACGGCAAACGCCAAAGGCAATCCTCCCCAGCGCTTAGTCAGTTGAATGCGCGTCGTTGCCCCGCACGGTGGGGAGCTGTTGTTACACACATCTACAGTTTGACATGCACTGGCACACACGTGCAGTTGACTCTCAAACGACAATTTGAGCCAAAGCAAAATACCAAAAAAAATAAATAAAAAAGGAGTTAAAACTGCGAGGACGCCTTTTTTTCGGGGCTAAACTTTTTTGTAATCAAAGTTCGCGGCAAATTTGTGTTCGTTGTTGTTGTTGTTGTTGTTGTTGGTGGAGCCCGCGTACAGTTATCCGCTTGACTTGGCTCGGTCGGCAAGCGGGCGGAAGCCCTACGAATGTTGCCCCTTGTTGTTGTTGTTGTTGTTGCTATTGTTGAAAATCGTTAAAAAATAGAAAAAAGTTGCGACTATGTCACGAATTGTGTGAAAACTTAAATACGTCAAACGCAGATAAATACACACACACACACACACACAACAACTAAACACACACACACACACACACAACAACTAAACACACACACTTCTACACACTCCAGCTAGCTGTTTAGCACTCAGGATACGCATGGACAAAGGCACAATGAAGCGCAAGCAGAGAAGATACAGGTGAGCAACTGAATCAGTGAAGCTGCCAAAAAGGCTAGTAATAGCCGGAAAAGGGCTAACATTTTGGCTAGAAGTTAAAGTAGCAAGTGTTGGACTAAAAGTTGCCATATACTTTCAAATATATACACACCTCTATATATGTATATTTATATACTCACACACACACACACACACACACATACATATGGACACACCCACGCTTAACACAGCGGCTTTTCCTTTGCTCTTATACCTCAATTTTCACACTATGTTTACCTGATTCTTGAGTAACTCTGGTATTTATAGTCCAATCTTTATGTAAGCCTCGGCGCTTAAATATGACATTCAAAAGTGCGTGCAAAACAAAAAATAAGCTGATACCAAGAGAAATTATTACAAAAAGGAAATTATATCAATAAGTAAAACATATTCTCAATACACAAAGAGCAGCTAAAAAACTAAATTTAATACTTAAAACTGTTATCATTTATATAACAAGCATCTGTTTATTAAAAAAACAAAAATTCATAATCGATATATATCGATTTTTGGAACGTTTGCTAATCATTAAAAAGTATTTCGTTTTATACTTGCCATAGAATGATAAAGAAACTAAATCTAACATTTCTTTAGTTAAGAATTTTTTATACATCATTAATATTTATCGATTTCCGCTAAAAGGAAGATAGTTATCGAAAATAGTAAAAATAACATGTTTGCTTAAAGAAGATCAAGCAATCCAACTTGTCCATAGCTCTTATAGAATTTAAAAGTTATCGATTAAAGCAGAGGAAATCGATACCTATCGATTTAAGTAGAAGAAATCGATAATTTCGAATAAACATAATTACGATAAGAGACTTTCTTGATGGTTTAGTTGTTTGCAATACACAAAAACACATACCTTTTAATCGATAATTATCGATTTCGGAAAAACGATAAAAGTTGTAAAGGATTTATAGTCAAGTTGTGTGAAGAGAACTTAAATAAATCATATTTTGAGTTCTAAGCTATTATAGTGTCATAGAAGTGTTGCCTTAAATCGATATTTATCGAAAACAATTACTTCCAATTACTTGCAAAGCGCAGCTTTGTCTAGAAAACAGATTAGTTGACCACAGTACGCACCGGCTATAAGAGACAATTGTTTTTTTTTCTTTTTGCAGAACCACATTTAATACCCTGCAGCTGCAGGAGCTGGAGCGGGCCTTCCAGCGCACGCACTACCCGGACGTGTTCTTCCGCGAGGAGCTGGCCGTGCGCATCGAGCTGACGGAGGCGCGTGTCCAGGTCTGGTTCCAGAATCGCCGGGCCAAGTGGCGCAAGCAGGAGAAGCTGGGCGGCGACTACAAGGACGCCGCTGGCCTGGAGCTGGACGTCGCCTTCGACGACAGCGCCGTGCTGGGCCAGCTGGACAGTGCGCTGGGTGAGTGCCAAGTGAATCCTTCAATAGATTCGAAATTAATCATTTTGTGATTTTTCTTTCTCGTTGGCAGCTGGCGGCGGCACCTTGTTGCCGGACACGCCGCCGCAGTCGTCCAACTCGCTGGACAACGAGCTGAAGGCGCCCTTCGGCAACGGTTGCGTGTCGCCGTCGCGACTCTCGCCGAACATATTCCTCAATCTGAATATCGATCATCTGGGATTGGAGCGCGGTGGCAGCGGCCTGTCCATGGAGTGGTCCACCTACCCGCCGTCCACGAGCTCCACGCAGCCAGACCAGCAGCAACATGCACAGCAGCAGCATTCACAACAGCAACATTTGCAGCAGCAACAGCAACATTTGCAGCAGCAGCAACAATTGCTGGAGGAGCAACTGCATCCGCATCAGGCGCTGGCGAGCGCCTTTGGCGCCTCACTCGACCTGGACATGAACGACGACGAGATGAAGTTTCTCAGCGTCGATCAGTTCACGATCGACAGCTTCAAGGCCGACTGCATTCTGAGCATGGAGCAGCATCCTTCGAGCGGCTACGAGACCCAGTTGCAGGACACTTCAGCGCTGCATTCCTTGTGTCTGGATGGGATTGGAGTGGGCGTGGGTGTGGGCGTGGGCGTGGGCGTGGGATTGGCGCCCAGCTTTGGCGGCCTCTCGCTGACGGCGCCCAAGTCGCCAACGTCGCCGCCGTCGCCGTCGTCGCCGCCTTCGCTTTTGGTGCTGGATAAGACGCTGCCCGCGCTGAGCATCGGCGTGGATGGGATTAGCGAGCTGCTCGTCGAGCAACTGCAACAACAGCAACAGCAGCAACAACAACTGCAGCAGCAGCAGCAGCAACTGCAGCAGCATCATCATCCGCATCAGCATCTGCATCACGACGTTGGCGTCTAAAATAGACATTTAATTATCTAGGCAAATTCTAAGCATAGTTAATGTTGTTGTACTGCGAACGTAGCCTCTAATTGTGAAACACAATGCTCTTTTCACACACACACACACATATATATAGAGTGTATATGTGTGTGTGTGTGTTGTATCTGAAAGATACTTAAATAAATGACTGCAAAAGTTGTCCGTTTTCTATTTAAAAATATATAATTAAGGCCAAGACAGTAGCTAAAATCTTTATTGCCTTTATTTAATTTCACAGTTAAAGTAAGAATCATTATAAAATTGGAATTATTATAAAATCTGAACAGAAAGTAACTTTATATAGTTGTAAACTTCAAAACCTTTTTTTAAAATCGCTCCAAACTTCCAAACAAAAAATAACTTTTTAAAAAGTATATAATTTAAATTGCAGAAACCAAAAAAAAAATGTAATTAAGTTTGCATTAATTTTTCTACTTTTCGATTGTTTTCCGCACACAAAAAAAAATTGTTCATTAAAAAAGCAGCAAATAAAAAATAAAAAAAAGTATTAAATACATAAGCAAATATTTGTATATTATAAATTTATATAATCGCTATATGTATATATTGATATAACTGAAAAGAGCATGTAAAGCTTCGGTGTCTATCGAAGTAAAGTGAATTATAGTAAATTCTTTAGCCATAATAAATCTATGATTCTAGCTATAATTTTGATTTATATATGATCTTTTTAATATAGAAAATACTTTTAGGTTTCATGTGAAGATTTTTTGTGTATTTTTATTTAAAGGGTGAGTTAAATATTTTTTAAAAAAAATTCCAGGATTGTTACAGATTATTATTTGCGTGTTCCATTTCAATAATTTAAAAAAAACGTAGAGAAGAAATTGTTTCTTTATATTTTCTTATAACAGAGTTGAAAAGAGTATTCCAACTTCGGTATATTTTTTTACATATTAAGAGAATTTGATCAACGATTTTCTTTCTTTTTTTTAATAATGTTTTAAAAATTGAAATATTGAAAATATGAAAGTTCAGTTTATATGTGATGAATAATTAATGTTTAAATGTAAATAGCTTAATAATTTATATTGGTAATTATTGGAGATTTTAATGAAAAATGTGTTCAATTTTTGGCGTGTGTTTTTTATTTAAGTTAGAGTATTCGATGTTCGTCTTTTAATCCTTTTGAACATTCTACATTATTTTTTTCTTTTACTGCCAAAAGGAGAATTAAATCTTATTAGGCAGAGCAGAGTATCTAAAATTCGATCTGGATTAGTTTGTCTGTTCGATTTTTGAATATATTTAATACCATGTGCTTGCTCCTTGACTAGCCTACCCCGCCCCCGTCCCTTTAATCATTCTCTGCTCCACCATATCCTCTCTCTCTCCCTCTCTCTTTCTCTCTCCCTTGTGACTCCTGTCTGAAGGCTCCGCTCCCATTCCGATTGTCGCTCTCGCTTCTAAGGATTCCAGGCCAGGCACCAGGCACACATACACATGTGTGTGTGTGTGTGTGTGCGTCCTAACAAAGGACACGTTTGGCCCCTCCGCTCCTCGCTGCGGGTATTTGTGGCTCGGATTAGAGCCAACTAATTGTGTGATTTGAATGGTTTTCGGGTTTCTCAGTTTGTTTGTTCGACAATAACATTTGCTTTTTCCAACAATTGCAGCGCGTTTTATTAGGCAGAGCAGAGTATCTAAAATTCGATCTGGATTAGTTTGTCTGTTCGATTTTTGAATATATTTAATACCATGTGCTTGCTCCTTGACTAGCCCCCCCCCCCCCCCTCCTCTCCCTCTTTGAGACAGCTGGCTGTAATTTCCATTTAGCGTCATTAGCGCAATGGCCACATCCTTGCCATAAGCTGCATTGGCGGCCTAAGCTGGGCAAGCTCCCGCCAGCCCCGCGGCAGGCAGGGCTTTAAATAAGCCCGAGCTGGCTCCCAGTCCGTCCTCCAACTCGGCTTAACACTTGGGTAAGCTCCTTGTGGATTTGCCTTCGCCTCTGTCGCAGGCGAACAACCGAATGCTTCAGCTGGAGCTGACTGGAGCTGCTGGAACCACATTGGAGCAACCTATACAAGAGTGTAAGTAATACCTTTGTATACCCTGTAATCATGGAGATTAGCAGCAATCATATACAGAGTATAACCTTAAACCAAGCAAGCCAAATTCTTGTTTAGCAAGGAGTTTAATATTGAACATAAATAATTTTATTTAATTTAGTTTTTAAATACTAAAGAAAATAATGAAACTTAAATTAAAAATGGATTTTATATATATTTAAAAATATTTTCATTTGTTTTCAATTGTTTTTTCAAAAGATGTTCTCAAAATTCTAAGGACTCTTAATTTGTCATTTACTTGAATAATTATAATTTACAATAATTGTTATATGAATTAAATAATTTAAACCCAAAGATTCTTTCATATCAAACAAAAAAAAATCCAAGAAATAAAATCAAAATTTTTTTTTAGGTTTTTTTTGGAAAAAATAAAATTTGCTTGACAATTTAAACTTAAATATATTTAATTTCTTATTAAAATAAAAAATATTAATAAAAAAAAAAATTAATTATGTCCATTTAAAAACCTTCACAACAAAGTTCCCAAGTTAGGCTTATTTATGTAGAAACCCAGCTTCACGAAGGAAATCTTAAGAGAAGAATTTAATTAGAAGCTGAAGATTTAATCATTTTTTATTGGGCTTGAACTCATATAAATATATCAATTAATTTATTAATTAATGGCTAGCTTGAAGGATCAAACTCAATTCTAAGCCCTTTTTGCCAGCTCATAAATTTAAATATATATTTATAAATTTCTTTTTTTATATCCAATGTTAGATTTATGGCCAACTTATATTTTTTATAGATTTTTTTACGTGCTTAGTTCGTGTCACGGCACGGGCTTAACTCCGGGCGGAGTAATCGAGTCCGGTTAATTGCCGATGGATGAGAATCCTGGCACAGCGGGCGACTGGCCGCAGTCAGGCCACAGATTGGGTAAAATGGGACGTTGACAGGCACATTGACAAGGACATTGAGGGCGACTGGTTGCCATTGGATAATCCGCACAACAATGCGACGCAACGAGGCGCAACTGTTGCGGGGTTGGGCTTAAAGCAGCAGCAGCAGCAGGAGGAGGAGGAGCAGGAGGAGGAGCAGGAGGAGGAGGGCTGGAATTCGTCCTGTTTCTATTACAGTTGAGGCGTTGATCGGGCAACCCCTTCTCGGATCCTGTCAGACATGCACACATGATTTGAAATTAATCGAAAATGTTTCTTGCATGGCAAAAGGACTCGTCGTCGTCGTCGTAGCACTTGAGGCTGTGTGCACAAGGACCACAAACTTTAATCGATAGTCAAATAAGCGACGAGGGCGGGCCAGAGTCTCAGTCTGAGTGTGTGTGTGTGTGTGTGCAAGGATAACAAGGACATTGACGTTGGCAGTCGCTTTTGCCTAACGCTCTCGTCCTTTGTATGCTGTAATTTCTCTAACGTTTGTTTATATTTTATATTGAATTCGCCCCGGGCCGCATAAACGCAATAATCGCACATTTTATGGATTAAACTCACCTGCTCGCCTGCTAATCTATTAAAAATGTTGCCCCAGGACACCTTTCGGACCGAGCGCTGCCTTTGTGCGTTCGCCTCTAATTGAAGTTTTTTTGGGGCCCAGTTGAACGGTTCAAAATTTGTTAGATTTAAGCAAAACTAAACTGAAATTTACACACACTTCGTGCTTTAATCAATTGCTAAAATAATGCTTCAATTTAATTTTATTGTTGTGCTTTAAAAGATTTTCTAGGGTCTGAAGTTCTTACAAAAAAATCTAAAAATAAGAAAATTAAGATTGAAATCTTTATGGATACAAACCTTAAACATAATTAAAAAAGCGATATATATATTTTATATATTTTTATTATTATTAATTATTAATTAATTAATTATTAACTATAATGTAAACGTATAATGTGATATATATATATATATATATATAAATTAAAATAAATATCATTATATGTATATATAAATTATGTAAAATTAAATAAAATTAATATAAATATATATATATATATCAAAAAAATGGGTACAATTAAAAATTAATAATTTAATTTATTTATAAAGACTTAAGAATTGATATTAAAAATATATTATACCCTATTCTAATTTTTAAATTACTTTATACAAATGCAAACTTAGTTCATCTTATGTTTTATATTATTCACACATATTTATTCTTGAACACAGTTTTATTTATATATTGTTTTATATATTTAAGGAGCTATAAAAATTCACAACGAAAGGACTCAGCGTGTTGGCCACTCGCTGGTGAAGGGTATATGTTTGGCATGAATTGCTAATGGGCTGAATTACCTGCTGTAAAATGCTGAAATATCGAAATGCTGAAATCTGCGCCTTTATCGAAATGCGTTATTCATTATGGAGTTATTCATTTGCGAGCGGGGCGAAATATTAAATAATGAAATATTAAAATCAATGCGAATGTGCGCAGCGAACGGGGGGTAAAGGACTCGTTCGCCCCATTCCATGAAAAAAGGACGAGGTGTTCATGTGAATAAATTGCAATTAACAATATTATTTTTTATTTCAACAAACGAAACGGCGCCGCGCCCCAGCTGAAAGAAAGGACTCGCATATATACATTAAAAAAAAGGGCACTCATTTAATTAAAGGCAAATTTAATGGGTAAATATTTCATGTGCCGCACATAATGGCACACACACACACATATATACATATGTTGAAAAAAATATGACGCTTAAATGTTGGTATAATTTTTATTTTAAAAACAAAAACTTTGGCGCTGTATGCCATGTAAATAGCATGTAAAGGATATGGCGGGGGCGGGGCAGCAGGACGCGCGTACGTATATTAAATTTCCTGTTGATAGAGTAGGAAAAAAATGAGTGAAATAAAACAAAAATAATAAAATACGAAGCGTGCACTAGAAAAACAAAATAAAAGAAAAACACACACACACACACACGCACACAATAAAATAGAGCAAAGAAATCAAAATTAATAGACTGCAAATATTTGTAGATTTTTACACGAACTATTAACAAGGCTCACAACATAAAGACCCCAAAAAGCGAAAATCATGCCCGAAATACGAAACTCGAGATGTCAGCAGGAACCGTAAACCGAAAAAAAAGGAGAACAGAAAACAGACGGACCTATGCAAATAGTCTGCGTTGGTGAGGGACAGCGCATACAAAATGGCGACGGCAACGAAATCAAAGATGGTGCGCAAATGAGGTGGCACACGAAAAGAGACAAAGCGTTGGTGTGGGGATAGGGGAGGGGGGGGGGGGGAAGGTTAGGGGGGAAAAATTGGAAGTTCGGGCACCCGGCCGGGACAAACGAAAAAAAGACGGGCACAGGAAAAAAAAAAAAAAAAAAAAAAAAAAAAAAAAAAAAAAAAAAAAAAAAATCAAAAATACAAAGGACAACACACAGGACAAAAATTGACTAAAGAGCAGTTCCCAAAAGCGGAAGGCATGACAACAACAACAACAGCAACAACAGCAACAACAACAACAACAACAGCAATGGCACGCAAAAATCATTGTTAAAATGGCCATTCAACTGGAAATTGCAAAATACAAAACATGCAAAAGTAGAAGAAGCAGCAAAAGCAGAGACAGGCCGAAAGATGGTTGACAAGCGCCGTTACACAATAGTGGGTGGCGAGCGTGAAAGAGACAGCAGCAGCAGCCAGGGCCAGCAAGTGTGAGTTTAAGTGAGTGCGAGTGTGTTGGTAAATTGCAAAAATGCAAATCAATTCAGACAACAGTTGAAACAAGCTCAAGAAGAAGAAGAAGAAGCAGCTGCACAGTTAGCCGCATATACACTTAGCGAAAAAGGGGTAAGCTTACAAATTTATCAAGCAAGACTGGAATAAAAACTAAGTAAATTTTTATGAATAATAGAATTCTAAAAGATATGCACGTTTTTTGGACAATTTAACTAAAAACTTGGCATTATTTTGACTATATTCTTACTAAAATTCTATAGATTTTTCTTTAAGTGTATTTACGTTTAGAAGCTAGTTATTTAAATGTGCAACATACCTGAAAGGCTGCCACAAAGGAGCTGTAAAGTGTTTGCCTTAGCTTTCATTGTGGCTGCATATCTATACATAAATATGTATATATAATTTTTACGAGCTGGCCTTTAAATTGCTTTTGGCCCTTATCACAACAAGGATCACCCGCAAGTGCGGGCCACATCCTATTGACCAGCATCGGCCTTTGGCTTTTGGCCTGGTTAAGTGCGCATCTTGGCCCAAACTTTGCTGCTCGTATTACCACCGACGAGGTGTGAACAGGGTGTGTGAACACACACAAAGGTCTTCTTCTCCCCCCCCCACACACACCGCCAAAAAACAAATGAAAACAAAGTTTTGCACTTTTCTTTTATATTATTTTTTTGCTTGATTTCTTTTGGCTTGAGTTTTATTATTATAATTGTGGTTTTTGTTTTAATAATTTAAATTTAACATTATGTGTTGAGTGAGTTATCGTTATCGGTTGGGGTTTACATATATCGATTTGTTGTACACTTAAATTAAATACTTTGACAATTTTGGACACAAGACAACTAGATAAAAAATCACATGCACACACACACAAACACACACACACACGCACACACACATTTAGTGACTGTACATTTGGCTAATGCTTAAACTTAAAATAACAACAATTTTTATTCGCTTTGTTTTTATGCCTAATTCTATTGCTTATTTATATACAAAACAAAAGGGAAACTATTTACAGTAATTTTGGGGGGGGGAAATTGTTTTTCTTTCTTAGGCCACTTCCAGATCGGAGGACTCGTCCGCATCGCTGTAAGGATTGGGATCGCTTTTGATGTGCACCAGCTGCGTAGGGTAGTCGCATTTGTGGCCAGGGTTGCCACCCGGCACGTTGTTGTTGTTGCTGTTCCCGCTGCTGCTGCCGTTGTTGTTGTTGTTGTTGTTGTTGTTACTGTTGCTGTTGTTGTTGTTGGTGCTGGTTGTGCTGCCGCATTGCTCCTCCTGCAGCTTACGCAGTCGCTCCTGCTCCTCGCGCTTCTGTTTGCGCCACTTGGCCCGACGATTCTTGAACCAAACCTGCGGCAGAAGAGGAAGAGAGAGAATCGGCGGTTAGCTGTATTCAATGATTTAGTCCTGGGGCGCCGTCAGGGGCAACCGTTTTTTGTTTTATTGTTATGGCTTCAAAAACACTTTCATCCGTTTTTCAAATTATATTTTCTATTATGCTTTGCCTCCGCCCCCGCCCGCCGTCGCGACTTTTCCTCAACTGTAAATATTTTAATGTTTTTCCCATTTCTACTTTCTTTTTTTTATGGCTGCCCTTCGTTTTATTTTGTCGATTTTTTGATTTATCTGCGCGCAACGCGGTTGCCTGACAACCTTGCCCCCCGCCCTTGCCACGCCCCCACACTGTGCACGCCATTTTGCCGCCCAATTAGTTAGCTTATTGTAACTGTAATTAATGTAGACAAAAAAAAGTGCTGCCCGCTTTTTGCCGCTTCCTGTTTTGTGTATTTGGGCTTTTTAATTAGGCGCATGCCACGCCCACCCGCCCACGCGTCGCTCGGGCCAACCCCAGCTACTTAGTTAATTAAAACAAAAGCCCGAGTCAAGTGACTTAGGGGTTAATTTGCACTGGCAAACAGAAGAAGAAGATTGGACTGGGATTGGAACAGAGTATGGGGTTGTGCTGTGGACTCAGTTCACCCTCTTTTGGTGTGTGTGTGTGTGTCTCTTGTCAGTTTGGAGCAGGAGCTGTTATTGTTGTTGTCTCATTGGCAACGGGGGTGGAGCCAAAATAAACTCCGAAGTTTCTCGTCCAATCCCAATCCCAATTCCAATTCCAATGTCAAATTCAATTTCAATTTTAATTCCATAGCCAAAATGCAATTGAACTTTCAACCCTCAAAGCATTTTTCTTTTTGTTTGTATATATAGACTATATATTCTTGATCAGTTGCTTTTAAGAACAAATTTATTTCTGTTTATTTTAGCAATGAAAGTTTCTCAGTTTTAAAGCTATCTTATTAAAACTTGTCTCAGCTTCGTATTTTTGTGGCAGCTAGCACACAAATAAAAATCGGCCAGTTCAGACTACTATAGCATATAGCTGCCATAGGAAAAATTGTTATAAAATAAGTTTTTGTGTGAGAAACTTTTTTGTTTTTCAAAATATCTTTCCCAAACTCAGCATTTAGGAGTTTTATTAAACTCCTTATAGGTGTGTAAAATCTTGTAAATATCGGTTTACTATATCATATAGCTCCCATAGGAACGATATGTTCAAAAATGAGTTTTTGTATGAAAAAGTTTTTTGCTTCTAAAAATATCTCAACTAAACTTAAATTCTAAAATTTATATCTGTTAAATTTCATTAAAATCGGTGCTCTATATCATATAGTTTATATAGAAAGAATTCGTCGAAAAGTAAATTTTTGTAAAAAATCTTTTTTGTCTTTTTCAATTGTGAGCTTCCTGATGCTGTTTATAAATAAACAAAATCTAACCAAAATCTCATTAAAATATAATTAACCTTTACATAATAAAACAAACCTTCAAAAATCAATTATAGGGTATTTAAGCCCCTCGTTAGCCCCAAAGAAATCCTTTTTTGTGCCCCATCCTTTTGTTATTGTTTGCTAAATAAATACGCGCAATTGTTGCTATTTATTGTTGTTGTTTGCGATTGCATTGCAACTGTTTGTTGGTAAAAAAAACGAAAACCAAACTTTAATTAGCCAAAATGGAAAAAAAAAGTTTGCTTGTTTTGTATTTCGAGGTTAGATTTGATTTCATTTCGGCTACGCTTTCATATTGTTATCATTGCCCGCAAAAGTTTTTGCCCAATGCCACGCCCCCCGCCCCCGCGCAGGCAAACAATGTTTATGCAGCAAATCGACTGAATTTGTTGAAATAACAGTGAAAACAAAAACGCCAGACAGCAGCTGGCCAAAGATGGGCCAATGACAGCGGCGTTAGAAAGAGAGAGGGCGCGAGAGGGCGCCAGAGAGTGAGCGAGAGAGCAGTGTTGGAAAATGCGCTAAACTTATAAGCAGCGCAGCTGACCAAAGTGCTGCCCACACTTTTCTTGAGCTCATTTAAGTTTTGTTTCAATTTGTGTAAATTTCTGCAGCTGTCCAAAAAAAGAGTGGGCGGGGCAGGACGAAGGGCGGCGGACAGAGGTTGCTGGCTGGGCTTATTTGCTTAGGCTGGCAGGCGCTTGCCAGCAAAATGGCGCCGTCCTGGCAACCTTTGAACTTTGCTCAGTTGGCAACGCTGCCAAAAAAAAAAAAATGGATGCGACTTTGAAGTCTTCAGCTGATGTGGGCATGGTCACGCCCCGTTGCAGCTGTCAGAATGCATTTGGGCTTGGCCAACTAATGAATTTTTGATTTCAAATAATTAAATTTCAAAAATTGCTCACAGTTAAATAGAGTGTGTGTGTGTGTGTGTGTGTTTATTTTGCCCTATTTATTTTCATAATTTCATAATTTTATGAGCTTAAGTTATTAAAACAACACGCACACAAAAACACACATAGAAATAATCTGCTGCGTTTTTCAAAATGTCAAAAATAGCAAAAACACAAAAGAAAAAACAACATTGCACAAAAGTAAAATACCCTGTAGAACAATTTTATGTAATTTATGCTTTAAAGTGCAATTAAAATTAAATAAAATTATATACCCCACACAAGTCAATCACAGAGTATATAGCATTATGTGGTCATGAATTTAGCCAGCCGCTTAATTATGTCCACATTTAAGCCATAAACTGCCTATGCAACAATTTAAAATCAAAATTAAATAATCTAAAATGAAAAAAAAAACGCTGGCGTTTTTTGTCGCTTGCGGTTAAAGTCGCCGTCGCCGTCGCCGTCGTCGTCGCATTTGCATTTATTTTAATTAACTGTTAGCTGGGCTGGCAAATCCGCATTGAACTCTAATCCGGAACGGGGCGTGGAAAAGTGAAAAAACCTAATCCCGTAATTTCTACGGCCAACATGACCGGACTTTGCCCACACACACACACACAATCTAAATGTACGGTTAGTTGGCGCGACCATGCCCCCGCCCCCGCTCCCGTCGCCCTGGGGCAGCTGGTGCCCGTCCCGTTTAAAATCTGACTAACGCACAACATTTGCAAAAGCCGCGAGCGCGTTTTTTGCAGCGCGAAGTTGCGCGTTGAACATTTTTGAGGAATTAAATAAACACAAAAAAACAACGGCTTAACCGCGGCATGTGTATCAATGAAAAAGGCGCGCATGCAAATTGGACAAACGGTACAAAAAAACACAAAAAAACGAAGGCGCGCGAGGGAGACAGAAAAACTGGCTTGCAAACACAACAAAATGGCTGCCGCTGGAAGCGTGGCAACTTGGCATGCATTGGGCAGCACTGGCGCTGCTCGAGCCGCGCTTCGCAAATATTGCCACAGATTTTTCAGGCAAAAGCGCATAAATCGCTGATACCAACGAAATCCGCGTGGGCAGCTGGAGCAGGGGGCGTGGCTGGGCGGTAGGCGAAAGGTCGCTCTTCGCATTGGAAACGTGCATGAAATCCATTGAACAAACAGACCGACGGCAGTTGATTTTTAATTAACTACAAAAGCGCTTTATGGCCAGACAAGGCGTGGCTGGGGGCGGCCGGTTGGGGGTAGCTTAAAACGTGCACTTTTTGTGTTATTGTTTGATTTTTGGCAAACGTGAAACTGCTGACCAGTGCTGCCCATGTGCACGATTAACAAAAGCGTAAAATATGGCCACATGCATAAACACACACGCACAGATCTATGTGTGTGTGTGTGTGTGTGTGTGTGTGTTTTTGTGCTGCTTGGCCACACTGGCTGGCTGCTATGATAACTTTGCGCTTCGTTAATCGGCGCAGCTGTGCGCCTAATTTTCATGTTTTTCCAGCTAGCAAAAGCCAAACACAAACTGCAAAGTCTAAAAATTGTCCCATCCGACCCAACTGCTGCATAGTTTGGAGCCTGGGGCAAACACAAAATGGCGGCTGCCTTTGCATGCTGCACAAAATGCTGTTCGTTGCTCTAATTAGTGAAAATTGGCAACGCAAGTCGGTTGGAAAGTTCGTCACCAGCAAACAGGGGGTCAAAAGGCAAAAGGTTGTTGCTGTTGCTGTTGTTGCTGCCGTTGTTTCGTGTTGTTGGATTAAAAATCGCGCAGCCGTGAAAATTGCTCGTTACGCAGCACCCGGCATTTTCCTGGGCTTGGGCTTTTACAACAACGCACTGCGAATATGTCAAAAAGTGTTTTTTATCTGGTTGCCAGCTCGTGTGCTGTACACTAATTAAAGGCAGGTAACGTAATTGAAATAAGCCCACTCTGCAAGCGTTTATTTTAGTGTAAAGTAGTTTCAGCACTGCTTATTAAGCGCTTACCAATCAGAAAAAGCCTCTAATAAGTATTGTGTATCGATTTACAGCAAAGTCTTCAGTATTAATCTAGTTTTTCTCCAAAATACATTTGTATATCTTATATTAAGCGATCAACCAATCAGCATTGATCACAAATGGTCCAAAAAATGCTCAAAAATGAGTTACATTAAATGGGCATTAACCAAAGAAGAGAACATTTCAAGGTTGCCAGTTACACTCACTTGCTAGCATACATGCAAGTGTGTTGAGTGCGATTAGTGAGCATGGGAAAATGGGAGAGCGCCAAAATTAATTGGAATTGCATTCTTTTGCATAGAGTCTGTCTTCCAGTTTCAGTTCTCGCCGGGTTTTCAAAGGAGTTGGTTGACTTTTCAATAGTTCTCCACACGCGACTTTCTTTTAAACTAATTAATTTGTTAATATTGTGTATGTGTTTAATATAACAAGTGTTAAGTGCAAAAGCGACAATTTATGCTAATAACAATTACGTGCGCATATTGTAAGTCGCGTTTTTTCTCACAGTTTGATCGTTTTATGAGCGCAGCAAAGTAAATGGCTGCATAAAGAGGAGACGACAATTGCGATAAGTGCGTGCGTGCAAAAGAGATGGATCGACTTTTTTCTCTATAAGTGTTGCCTGCTCGCATTAATATCAGATCACAGGTCACCTTGAAATATTGTAAATGCTGTCGAAAAAATGTAGTCTAACTGTTAATAATCACTGCACGTTGTTAATGCTGTTCGATTTCGAAAGCACAAAGCAGAAGTGCAGATTAAAACAACACCAACAAAGGTGCTGGCTGCTGTCGTACGTGCATGCATATGCATGTATGTGTGAGAATTTTAAGTGTGAAACAAGCGTGGATAATTGGGAGAGAGTAAAATCAATTAGAATTGCATTTTTTTTTGCATGCACTCCTTTCGGTGCTCTTATTGCTGATTCTCCGTTTCTCTCTATGTTTGTAATGCCAATAAAATATGTGATACAATAAAATTATCTAGTTGGATTTGCTCAATGGATTGATCCATCAATAATTGATCAACTTAAAACAAATCGTTCACTTTTCGCTGCATTAGCTCATTGGCTCTAAATAATGAATCGCTCATTCGAAGGTGTTCTGAACTAAGCCTCGCAACACTAATGTGTAATAAGAGGCGATAGTAACTCAACTGGAAGTGGTAAGTGTGAAGTAAAATGAAAATAAATTCCAGTCGCGTGCTTTATTTTTAACAGACGCTCCCTCGCTTGCTCTACCTCTCTTTTACTTCTTACAGTTTGATCGTTTTGTGTGTCAGGCAAAAGCTAATGGATGCAAAAAGGAAGCGACAATTGCTGTAAAATCAAGAGTGCGACAGAGATGCAACGACTTTGGCACGGGTGAGTGAGTTTTTTCTTTCTCTTATTTGAGTTTTTCGTTCTTATTTGCGTTTAAGTATTAATGCCCGTTACAATCATGTCAGATCGCAACCCAGCTTAAGTTGCCATATTTAAAAAAATGAAAACTTAATGTAAATTCCTTCATTTTGTGCCCCAAAAAAATATAAGAAAAAAATTTTTAAACTGCTGCTAATCGCTGGCCGCCAACCCAACTGGGGGGAGGGTCACCTTTTAAAAGCTTAGCGACGTGCACCTGTGCACCAGCTCAATCCAATCCCAGTCCCCAGGTACCGTTCCCGCTGTCTCTTCAATTGCCGCACCCTCTTTTAGCTGAAGCTTAGCGCTTTTTGTGTAAATTTATGCAGCTTCGAGGCCAATTTTCGCTCCACACAATATTTGTCTATGGTTACACGCTTCGACAGCCAAAACTGTAAAGCAAACAGGAAGCGTGCGTCCTTCTCAAACCACTCAGCAGGCCGCCCCTTCTCCCCCCGCACCGCTCTGCGTGCCTGCGGCCACAAACGCACTTTGCGCCACAAAAGTCCCGCGAGAATTGTAAGAGAAAGGGAGACGGGGGGGTGAAAGCGACCCTTAAATGCTGTCGACGCAGACGAAGACCGCAAGGCGTAAAATTGCGAAAGCGAGATTGCGCTCAAGTGTTTGAATAATGGAAAATTATGAAAAATTATGACAACAACAAGGTGGATCTAGTAGGGTATGAACGACTAGAAAATACCCTGCACGCACAGAAAAATATAACTCCCTTACATTCTCACAATTATCTATATAACTAAAAGGATATTCTTATAAAAAATTATAGAGCTTAAGATCAGCATCTAATTCTACGTACGAACTATAAATATAAATAGGCAAGGCTGTAATATTTTAATAGCGGTATTTAAATATGTGGAGAGAGAGTCGGAAATGTCTCAAGAAATGCAGCTCTCCTTCCTGATAGAAAAAATGCTACCCTTACTACTCATTTTTATTGAGTGCAGGGTATACAAATAGAGGGTAAAGGTCGTGTGTGATTTTTGCGGACAGCATGCAACAAAAAGTGGCAACATCGAGTGGTGGGCGGTGGTGGGTTCCGTTCGGTGGTTTTGGCCGCAAGCTACTTTGCGCTTCCTGTTGTTGCCGTTGTCTGCGTTTTTGTGAAATTAACGAAAATCTGCTGATTCCAGCTCATTGCCATTTTAATTTCATTTGATTCAAACACTAAACAAACAAGGCAATTGAGGGCGGGGTTCTGCTTGGGGTTGTCGTTTGGGGGGGCGGCATAAAAATGTGTTTATTTTTGCTACTGAGAATGCAATAATAATCATTACTCCAATGATAACAACAACAGTGAATACTGTGATTGCCTAATTGCCGCACCGCAGGTGGCCCAGATCCCGAGCCACTTGATTGTGCAACATCAAAAGCGGCAGGCGGCAACTCCTTGGCGGCCGGCAAATCCTGCCAACGCCGATCACAATGCCCACAATGAGTGTGCGCATTCTTAGCGACCCTTTCTTTCTTTCTTTCTTTCTTTGCACTGAGTGCGGCCAACAACAATATTTGAGAAAGAGGCAAACGGGTAAAAAGGGCACAGTGTTTGTATGTGTCTGTTTGTGTGTGTGTGTGTGTGAGCTAAAAATATGATGATGCTCAGCTTGGGAGAGATGATTACTAATTTCTTGGCGACGACAAAGATAAATATTTGCGCTGCGCTTGAAGAGTTTATTGACTTGGCTACGACTACGAATTGTTGGGCTCGATCATAATGAAGATCAGCTCGGCGAGCAATCCGAAAACGAAATCACCTCAATCACTTGAGCTGCGGGATTAGGCGTATTTGACTTGCACGCACCAACGAGAACCACAAAAAAAACACACACACACACACGCACACACAAAAAACAGAAAATATAACCCGAATAGAAGCCAAAAACTGAGAGGCTGTGCTGTGTGGTCAGCTCTCTGGTTCAGCTACTGTTTTACCCGCTCCGAACGGAACGGTTCGACACTCGACTGTCTAAATAAAAATAATAATTGTAAATGATGAAGTCAAAATAAGCAGATCATTTAAATGGCGATGGGAACCCAATTGCGCATACGATTTGTGATTTTCAATTTTGTAGACGATTAATACCCTGTAAATAGTGGTAATTGTCATGGGTTGAATAGAAAGAAAATCACTTTCTAGCTTTTTATATAGTTGTTAGTAATTGTGTAATATTAATCACAATTAAATATTTTTCTTTCTTTTGGTTAATCTATATTTTATTATTATTAAAGTTTCCAGAGTTTGTATAGAATAATTGTAGGAGCTCAATACAGGATATATTCTAGTCGTGCATATTTAAACAAATGCAAGCTAAGTTGTTTGGTGAATGTTGTTGCTGTTGTTGCTGCTCTTGCTGATGCTGTTGTCTTAGGCAAGATTTTTAATAATTATTGCCACTTATGGCATTGCCATAGCCAAAGCGAGCCGGAGTGAGAGCCGCTTCGCTCCGGACGCGGACGCGGACATGGGCGTAGTGGGCTCAAGTGGGTCTCTGAACACTTGGCATGCAAATATGCTAAACAGTAGCTGGCCATTCTCCAGAGTGGCCAAGGGAAGGGGAAGGGGAAGGGGCAAGGGGGGAGGTCAACTGCTGAAGAAGAAGACGCCGCTGAAGTTGATTATGCTGCTTAAGTCAATGGCGAACGATGACGATGCACAAGATTTTGGATTTGTCTGCTTGGCATAATTGTTATTGTTGTTGTTGTTGCTGCTGTTGTTGCCTCTGTCAGAGACAAGTTTCAAGTCGCTTTCTTGTATGTTAATTAAGCCAGCAAAACTCAACTAAAAACTTCACTTCTCCCCCCTCCACCAAATCGCGCCCTGTGATGCAGCAACTATTTGTATTTTTTTTTAGAGTTTTTTCCAATTTCAATTAAGCTGTTGTGAAATAGCAAAAACGAAAAAAAAACCTTTGCCATAACCATCAAACAAATACTTGCATTAATCACGAGCGATATTCTAATCCGCTTAGAAACGCGTCGCGTTTGATTTGTCGCCTAGCGCAGGCGTCAACTTCGCTCGCGGGCTAATGTCACAGCAGCAGCAGCAGCATTAGCAGCAGCTCAGTTTAATGCTGAATAACTGTTAGTTATCTTAAGCTGTACGACAAACATGAACCTGAACTACAAGCATAAACAGCCTCGACAACCCTTTGCAGTCCTCTCTCTCTCCTTTTGGGCCAAGCACACGCAAATGTCAACATTGTCGCACTTGCTGGGCTTCCTGCTGCTTTGGGTGGGGTGGGGGGTTTTGCCTGTTGCGATGTTGAGATTAAACATTGACCGGCAGCATATTGTCACGACGGCAACAACAAGCGCCGGTAATCCTTATCAAAGACGCTTTCCCAGGCAGGCCTAAAAGCTACGACCCCCCACCCCCCATCCGCCCCCGCCCTTCGAAAACACCTTTCAGCAAGTCGAGGTTTATCAGCAGGCGCCATCAATAAATTGCTTACAAATTAAATTGTCAACTTTTTGTTGTCGCACTCGAAATTTGTGTTTAGCCCGCCCAACACTAATGGACTTTGAATGGCTCGCAGAACAACCACCGAGAGAGCAACCGCAGCAGCACCAACAACACCACCAACGACACCACCAACAACACTTTTGCGTCGAGATTTGCCTAATGTGTGTCGTCCTGCGGCATCCTGCGGAGGGTTGTAAGCACAGCCCGGGGTAGGCTTTGGGCGCATTCCTTGTTGTTTACATTGGCAATGATACGGCCTAACCTCAAAGTTGAGAGGACCGAGCCCATTACTCAAATTAAGTGAATCCGGAACATTGTTTTGCTGTCGAATGGGAAGCCCAACAAACGCTAAACGCTGACAACTAAATAAACAGGAAGAAATTCACATAAACTGCGAGCTGAGATTGCAATGCAGATGAAATGGATGCTAAGCGAAAGAGAGAAAGGGAGAGAGAGAGAGGAGAGCGGGGGGGGGGGGCACTCAATTGGTTTCGCGCCGAGCATTAAAATGAGCGTGAAATTAAGGACTTCCAAAAGGGGCCAGATCGGATTCACGCTTTAACCCATTTGTAATTGAATTGTAAGAAGTAAAATTTGAATAGCTAATGGGTGGATTTTTCTGCAGCTTGGAACTTGAATTTTTAACTTGGTTAAGTTATTTTTGCCAACTTAATTGAATAACTTGATTTGTGTTTTTTTTTCTCTTGGTTAAATTAAGGTTAAACTGAAAAATAATCTTTCAGTTACCATCTTATCGAATTTTAAGTCTCCCTTGACTGGACTGATTTTTAACAATTTGTTTATTTTTTTAAGTGGAAAGTTGACTTATTTATAAGTAAATTGAAAAGCCTTTTCTTTAATATTCTTTTTAATAAACACCCAAGAAGTTTTTCAAGGAATTTCACTCAGCTTCTTTTAAAACTGTATTAAGCGGATCTAAGACGAATGCTTAATAAACAGAAATATATTGAACCTTCTTATGAAAGTCTGTTTTTTAATTGAAAATAGTTTCTGATTTACTATTTATTTATTAGGAGTAAATTTTTGTTTTATTCCATTTCGTAGTTGAATTTAATACTTTTCCCTTGTGAACAAAGTTCTATTCAACACTTTTTATCTATTTCTTTTTTTGGTTTGGGCTTTTTTATTTTAACCCTCGGCTTATATTCGCATTTTAGCATTCTCTTTGTGCAGAGATTACGATTTTGACAGTTGATTTGGTTTTTCGCTTTACTTCCATTTAATTTTCATACACTTATATTGTTATCAATGTTTTTCTCACATTTTAAAAACCCTTATAGAATATATTGTTTTACAGTTCATAAAGTCTTAACCCATTGACTATTTGATAGGTTAACTGGGGTTTGAACATGGAAAGTTTATTGGTGAAATATCTAAAATGTAATCGAATTCAAGCTTGAATTGACTTATATTTGAATCTTATCTTAAGAGACTTTGGAGAAAGCTGCTCGCAGTTTAAATTCCTAAATAAGCCCCTTTTTAACTGAATTAAATTATTATGCATTCAATAAAACGTTACCAGAGAAAATTATTGCCAAATATTCCCGCCTTGAGCTATTTAAGAAACTCACCTCGACACGCTCCTCCTTGAGATCGACTTTGAGGGCGAGCTGTTCGCGCAGCACCACGTCCGGATAGTGAGTCTTGTCGAAGGTGGCCTCCAGCTGCTCCAGCTGCTCCTCGGTGAAGATGGTGCGATGGCGACGCTTGCGCTTCGGCGGCGGACCATGGCCGAGATGGCCCAGGCCCAGATGGTGCTGGGCATGGTGGGCCAAGTGCGGATGCGGATGCGCGTGCGGATGATGCGGATGATGGCCATGGCCGCCCAGGCCGGCCGCAGCGGCAGCCGCGGCGCCGTGTCCACTGACGTGCGCCTGCATCTGGGCGGCGGCGACGTGGGCGACGGCCGCGGCGTGCATATAATTGGGATAGAAATTGGGATAGGCCACTGTAAAAGGAAACGGAAAAAATCTAATGAAATTCGCGCTAGAAAAATGCCTTTAAATAAAAAACAAAAGAAAAAAATAAAGTGCGCATAACAAATCTGGAAAAGCGCCAGGGAAAACCTACAAATAGCTGCGCACGCCAACAGAAAAATAAACCCTGATGTTTTAATATTCATGCCAAGGCGACGGCGACGGCGACGTCGACGGGGCCCTTTTGAATTTGAATGTGAATATGCGAATATAAAAGTGAATGTTTCCACATGCGCCATGTGGAAACGAAGGAAGCCTCGTCGCGGCGTTTGCATAAAATTGCGCTCGAATCAACATAAGACCACAAAGGACTGATAGCCGGCCCGGGCCGTGGACAAATCTAGAGCCGCAATGAAAATCCTCCCACAGAATGCGAAATCATCTTTTACGGCTCGTTGCCTAATTATGAATAATGCCATTCAGGCATTCACTTCCGATTCAGTTCGATGAGTTGCGCGGGATTGACGGCAATAACCTTAAGGTGTTTGCCAGCTCAGAGCGAAGCCAGCCAAGTCAAGGGTCAGAAGATATTGGGGGCGGCTGATTTGCGCCTGAATGAATTAACTCCCACCCTCCAGCCCCCTCTTACTTACCTAGAAAATCGGATGGAGAGGCAGCGAATCCGCTGGCTGCCGCCGCTGCCAGATGTCCCAGATGCAGGCCGGGATGCTGCAGCATGGCAGGAACCCGTTGCGGGCGGATCGGGCTAGCGGCGGCGCTGGAACTAGAGTTGGAGTTGGGCGAGGCGGGTGACTCTGTGCTCCGTTTGATTAGGCCCAGGCCCAAGCTGCCATTAATACTAATGTTGTTGTTGTTGTGGTTGTTGTTATGATGATGGCTGCTGTTGTTGCTGTTGTTGTTGTTGTTGTTGTTAGTGTTATTGCTGTTGGCATTGCTGCTGCTGTTGTTGCAATTGCTGTTGCTGCCGGCCGCTGCTGCCACCGCAGCTGCATTCCGTGAGCCCAGAATGCTGTCGATGGTGAAGAGTGAGGCGGCTGCGGCCGAGGCGGCTGTGGGGCCGCTAACACGCGGACGTTCCTCATCCAAAATGGTGGCTCCAGACTGGGAGCCATCGTCGGAGGAGGGCGTCTGCGATTGCGGCTGCTGATGATGCTGCTGCTGCTGTTGCTGCTGCTGTTGTTGTTGCTGCTGCTGCTGTTGCAGCACCGATTGCAGTCGCTGGCCCAAATAGCCACATTGCTGCGAGTTGAGGAGCATGGCGGTGGTCAGGTGATAGGCAGCATTGCTGGCATTGCCGGGCGAACGCGAGCGTTGCATTTGCCGCGGCGGCTGCTGCAGCTGCTGCTCGCCAAGATCGCTGGCGCAGCGCTTGAGCATGTAGCTGGCCGGCGGTGAATTCGTTTCGACCATGTGGCTGAGTGCGCTGCACGGCGGCGGCGGCGTTGGGGGCGGCGAGCCTGGCGAGGGGCTGGGCGTGCTCACAACGGTTATCTTGAACTTGGCCTTGGCGGAGCTGGTGTCGCTGCTGGCGCCGCCCGCTAGCTGCGACGGCGTGGTCCACAGTGAGGACAGAATTTTGGCGGATTTAACAAAGCACTGAAGCACAGGAAACAAGTTTGCACGCACTGCAAGTGGCTTGCGTTAGCGTTAAGTGTATTTGTATACGTAATTTGCACACACACACCACACACCACACACTCGGGGGAATAACACGCACGCGACGAGTTAGTTGCTGAAAATTTGATTTTGCTTGTTGTGCGAGCAATCAAAAACTGAACCCTTCTTGTTCGCTCGAGCTGCGAAACTGTTTTGAATGCCACGTTCAGCAGCAGCAGCGACGACGGTGACGACGACGACGACGACGTCGCCGTGCACGACGACGACAAGTTGCCAGACTCTCATATAAAAACACACGCACACACGCACTCTCTCTCTAGCATACGCACACATGCAAGGCAGACATTTTCGTGCTTTGGCCAATCAGCGCGCAGCTAAAGTTCACGCCTTTGCCCTCGCTCTGGCTACCATAATGCAGGCAGTGTGTGAAGAGCAAGCAGGCGCGAGAGCAAGCAGTTGCTGAGAGAGAGAGCGCGCTCTGCTAGATTACTGTTGTTGTTGCTGTTGCTGTTGCTTTTGCTCTTGTTGTTTGGTGATGGTGGTGGCAGCTATGGTGGACGCCCTCTGGCTGCCGTTGTGTGTTGCGTGAGTGCGACATCTACTTTATCTGCATTTACCGTTACCCGTTAGCAAGCCACAAAGATGGCGCGCTGAAAAGATAATGCTCAGCTGTCTCTCTGCCTCAGCCTGCTGTGATGCGTCGTGGGCGTGCTACATGCTCTCTCTGGCTGCTGCTTGGTTTTTTTCTGTTCTTCCTTTCTGCCCTTGCTTTGCCCTCCTGACAGTTATTTATACAGATAAAGTCATCACTGACAGCCCCCGCGGCTCGCCTGTGCGAGAGTGAGCGCGCCATATAGAGGCTTGCCAGCTTGCACTCGAACGGGAAGTGGCATAAAAATGTGGCCGTAATGTGAAAATTATGTGCTGAAGTTCGCGCTGCCTCAGATTGGGCTTGAGAGTGTTGACGACGGCGCGGATATCGGGCATCGGGGAATGGGAAAGGGGCGACTACTGTCGACTGTCGAATGTCGACGCTGTTGTCGGCAGCGCTCTGCGCTTCGCCTCGCTTCGCTTTGCCTCGCCTCGCCGTATCTTAAGAAGATAATGACTAAATTAATGCTTTTATGTTTTTGGCAACACATAAACATCATTATGCGCTCAATCCTCGCTCGGGCGTTTGCACCCGACGCACGCTCCACCCGCTGTTTGTCGAGTGCCTGTGCTTTGGCTGGGCTTTATATACAAACTAGTTTGTACATAGACAATTTTCGGGGGGAACGCCATTTACTGATTAATTGCATGGAGTCATGGTGGCAAACGAGCTGATCGGGCAACTGTACTTATGCATGAATGTGACTGTGTGTGACTTTTGTGTGTTTGCGTGCATATGAAAATATTTTAATCTAAAGTTTCCACATCAAACATGCCCAAGTGCAAATCCCACAAAATTCGCCGCGGGGCTCAAGCCAAATGCAGCAAAAGCAGGAAACTAAGCTTTTGCGACTAATGATAAATGCAGCACCCAAAAACTGGACCCCTCAAAAACCCAACTATGTCAACCATATATAGTCGAGTGGCTTATGTGCAACTCCTCCAACGTATGTATCCAACTGATTATGTGGCTGCCACCAACACCATCACCTGCCCTTGCTCTAGTGTGCGCCTTGTAAAAGGATGAAAGGATCTGAGCGACATGTGCAACCTGCTGCCGCTGCTGCTGCTGCTGCTGTCGCATGTTGCCAATGCTTTTAGAAATTATTGAATAATTAAGCAAGCCAGAAGCAACTGTTCCAGCTCCTTTTCCTGCTCCCGCTCCTGCTCCTGTTGCAGCTGCTCAACTCAGCCAGTGGAGCGTTAATAGTCAGCATCAGCATCAGCATCAGGCTGTTGCTGTGGGCTAGTGTGTGGACTCTGGCTGCCTATTATTTGTTTTTGCTCTGAACTTCTTACATGAACCCAACCAGCTAGCGACTCCCGGCGGGAATTGGCGACACACACACACATAGACACACCCTGGCTCTCACACACACACACATTTATTCTTGGGTGTGCGCCTCAATAAGCTTAAAAGTTGTACTGAAATAAAAGCAACCAATTTTGTAACTTTACTGCATTCAGCTTTTTGGATTTTTATTTCAATGCTCTAGCTGGTGGTACTTTTTATTTGTCAAGTGTTGTGTAACGGTTTTAAAAGAGACATAATAGGGTATTAAATTATGAACATTCTTGAATGAAATTATGTTTTCTAGGATTGTGATTAGACAATTTTTCTGAAAAATTGTTTACTTTATTGCCCATTGCTAGTTCTCACCTGCTGATAAGATTTTCTAAAAGTCTTAAAATCTTCTCAAACATTCTACATTATCTGATATTTTTATTATATCGATACCTTTACATAAGTTTATATACATATAGATTCTTAACTGTAAGCGTATTTAAATTGCGGTCCTTCAATTTATCTTTAACTTTTTTTTACGCTAGTCACGAGTTTTTTTATTTTTTCGCATGTTTTCGCAATTTTTCTCCCACTTTTTGCAACTGAAACTTTGGTTGCGTTCAGTTGTAACTGTAACTGTAACTGGCACTGGCACTTTTTGTTTTAGTTCGTAGATTGAATTTTAAATAACAAATTAAATTAACTCGTCTAAGTATTGTGCGAGTCTTTGGCCACGTTTCCCGATCCCGTTGCTTTGCCTGCCGCAGCGTCCACTTCGATGGCGGGTAAAAAGTTCAATTGGCAAAGGACTGTGTAAACACTGTGGAATAAAAGGTTTTTCTACTTTCGCAACTGTGCTTCTTCTTCATCTTCTCCTGCGTGCCCTTTGCTACGTCTACTTTTGTTATTGGTCGCTGGATTCTTGGCTCATGATGGATTTTTACTTCGATTTTTATTTCGATTTTGATTTCGTTTCGTAAAAATGGCGCCGCCGGCAATTTTTTTCCACTTTTTTTTCTCGTTTGCTTGAACTTTGCAGTTGCGAAATTAGAAAAGTTTCTTTTTCCAAAATACCCTGTGGCCAATGCTGTTGGGGTGCTCTGATTTTGTTGGGTTAATTTATTCATGATCAGTAGATAAATCTGTCTAACTTGCTGGTTACCTTTTTTCTCACAACCTCAGCTCAAAATTAAACAAAATGTTGTATACTTAAATTGAAAATCATTTAGAGCTGTCTACAGGGTATCTTTGAGCCTGGCACTCTTGACTAGAGCACACGTACTTGTTTTCTGCTGATTGCTTTGCTAGCTGAGGGGCGTGGGCGGTGTGTGTGCGAGCTTTGGGTATTTGTCTTGTTAAAAATTTAAGCGAATTTCGAGTGGAAGCCAAAAGCGCTTCCAAATCAAAATCAGCAGCAACAGCCGCCGCCTCACGCCTGATGCCTGACGCTGACATTGATATGTTAATGAAATCGTCGTCATCGCCTAATCCTCACCAGAAACGGCAACGATGATGACGACGACGACGTCGACGGCAGCAACAGCAACAACCCCGTTTGGCAGACCGGTTTTGATTTTGTATTTTTTGTACACATAGTCAATTAAATGTTTAATCCAAATATCGTTTTATGCGTCGCAGTTGCTGACATCGAAGCAATGGCAGTCGCATCAAGGGATCAGGCCCGGGGATCAGCATGCGGATCAGTTTAATCTTGCGATATGCGTAAGCGTGCAAATTGCTGTGATTACGCATGCGCCGCTGACGTCGATCTCTCTGTTAGACAGAGATAGCAGTCGCTGATATCAGAAAGGGAGAGAGAAAGAGAGAGGGAGAGCGCAACAATAATAACAACAAAAGCGTTCACAAAAGGTGCAATAAAACCAAACGTGCGGCCAACGTGAAATGAAAACTGGAATTGCACAAAGAATTATATTCGAGAAAGAGCCAGACAGAGCAGGAGAGAGAGAGAGAGAAAGAGAGAGGTAGCATGAATGAATTGCGGCTGAATGAAGCGGGGCGTGAGAGGCAAACAAAATGGTTGCCCGCAACGATGGCAAATCTTACCGTTGATCGGGGCGCATTCCCGGCGAGCAAAAGCAGCTGCTTCTAGGAACACAATTCAGTGCAAACACAGGGCCACATTTGTGTTTGGTTTTGTTTTGGCATAAACAAATTTTAAATCAGAAAATTAAACAATTCTCATTTATTTAAAACTATTTGAATAGCATAAGCTTAAGGGCTTGAGCTGGAGTTTTATCTATAGATATAATCTATATGGCTTGTAATAAATTAAATGGAAGTTGGAGTCACAGTAGACTCATAAACTTCCAAAAATATTTATAATTAATATTATTTTGTTATTTCTATTCAATTTTGAAAGCCTGTCATCCAAAAAAGTTTCTGAGCACATTTTATCTGCCAAAAATTACGCAAAAAGTTAAATAATGTTTACTTACAGAAATTAAAAATTTTAAATTTAACTTCCAAAGTTATCAACTCCTATTTAAATTAACTTCCTCAACCACAAATTTTCACAACTGGGTCAAAACCTAATTAATTTATCTTATTGTTTGTTTCCCAAATCATATTCCAAGAATATACCTGAGCTCTACCTTATACACATTGATTAAACATATATTTTAAAATTTATAAAACAAATAGTAATCCAATGTAATCTTCTAGAAAGTGTTTTAATTGAAATAGTAAGCATGGCTTCTGCCTTATTAAACTGGTTGTGGCGGGGACCTGTCATAATTTCTGTTGATTTGATGAGTAATTAAAAATTTAAATTATGTGCCTTGAGGATGTGCGCAAGGAAACAAATGGGCGGCAAATATTTGTGAATGGAACAAGGAAGGGGCAAAAGGCGTTTTCGGCAAGCCACAAAAGGCTGTGAATAAATCATAAGTAGCAAAATGTGAAAAGGGATGCGACTCTAAATTACTTCAACTCAATTAATTAGCCAGCCCTGGACGCAACGTGGGCGGTGCGAGCTCTGAGCCAGTTACAGCCAACTTCTTGTATTTACCTTAACTCTTTTTCTTGACAAATCTCACAAGCAGCCAGAATGGGGCCATTGTTTTGGGGTGCGCACCTTTCGACAAAGCCAAATAGAAGTCTACTTTTTACTTTATTTCGGGCGCAAACAAACAAACAGACAAACAGACAAACGGGCAAAAGGCTTGCAAAAGATGCCAGCGAATACAGAGAAAACACATCAGATCCAGTGAAAATTGCCGTGGAGTAGGCAACTCCTCTGAAGACGACGGCGCGTCGCGTGTTTTCCTGTTGTGTTGTGTTTGTTTTTACAATTGTCGGAGCCTACGTTTTTTAGCCCATAGCTCAATCTTCCTTTGCCCTTTCTTTCTGTTTTTTAATGCCCTGTATTTATGGAAAATGTGCTAATAAAGGGTATACTGCAGTTGTGCAAAGTGTTCAGCAGGCAGCGAAAAATAGTTTCCAATTTATATTTATACAGTTGAAAGCCAATTATAATTAATAGATTATTTAAAATTAAACTATTAATAGTATAGAGCTAAACAAGAATAAATACAAATACTGTCTGAAGTGCTTAATTGTTGTCCTGAATGGAATTTTATTTATTTATGACTTTCTTTATAATTTTGTATTCATAGTTTGTTTAAATTTGGCTTTGGTTTTGTTTTTAAAACAAAAAACACGTTCGCTTAGTACTTGATTACTAAATTTAATGATATAAAAACGTTGCTTAAACAAGAAAGTTAATTCCATTTAAGTAAATATGGCTTAAAATCTGCAAAACTTGAATATTACTTGGCTCAAGTTTTTAGCATATAAAATAAAATATTATGTGATTATATAAAAAGGTTTTTATACTTTAAATTTTCATTAAATGAATTATTCATTAAAATGAATTAAAATTTAAATTGATGTGGTATTAAAATTATTTGTGTGTATATCTATATCTACATACTTAATAAAAAGTTTATATAGCAGTCTCCTACTAGCCACAGAGTATCCTCGAGTCGTGCACTCCTAAAAAGAGCACTCAATTCTGCTACAATTGTCGGAGCCTACTCAATTTCACTGCCTTTCTATTATCCTCTCTCTTTCTCTGTTTTCGTGTTATTTTGCTTGTTATGCCGTGTTCTGTTTTGTTGCCTCTGTTTGCCGCGTCGGCCATAAAAAACAATGGCTAAACAATGGCAGCTACCGAGCCAACAAAACCAGGTCCAAGCCGAGGGCCGCCAGGCTGCAGTTTATATTTTCATTTTGTTTTTTTCAATTTCCCATTTAACGCGATCGTTTTTCTGGCCGCTTTTCAATTGACCGTTCAAATCGCAACAAGGCTCAGCCGGGATAAGCCCCGTTGTAGTCGCAACAGAGAGAGCAACCTATGTGAAGCGATTCTAACGGACAGGGGATCCCTCTGATATCCTGCTCTCTTCTTCTCTCTCTCTTTCTATTTATATTTCTCTGCTTCTCACACTCTTCACACGCCTTAACTGCGGCTGCTTTCTTTGTGCTGCTTGCTGATGCGCATTTGATTGCTGTTGCCATTGTTGCCGCTGCTGGCGATCCTGCTGCACAAAGCGTGCCTAAGTCCTTGGAAAATCGCTTCATTTTTTGTGCGCTGCCTTTTTTTTTTGTTAATTTCCTGCAACTAATTGCGAGAAAAATCCGTAAGAACTGGCGCAGATTACGATTGCTTAAACGGCAGATGAAGCTGCAGATTGGAGCCGCCAAATGAAAAGATGACCACTTGAGCAAAAAAAAAAAAAAAATAAAATAAAATAACTAAAATTGGAGATGGAAAAAGGGTGTGAAGTATATTGCGGCTGTGGCCACTTGAAAATCTCGTTATCCTGTCAACGCCAGAGTCAGACACTTGGCAGCGCCGGCTGGAAAAACTGACAGTCATATGATAAGAGCGAAAGAGCGCGAGCGAATTTATTGTTTGGGCAACGCTTTATCAAGTGCTGCCCCAGCAATTGGCAGCTGTTTTCAGCGTATCGCTTACTAAGTTGAATGAAAAGAGCAAAACAGTCGCCCGCCTACAACCACCAAGTGGATCAGTGGCAGCAACCACAGCAGCATCAGCCCCTTGTCCCATTGTCCATGTGTATGCTAGTGTGTGTGTGTGTGTGTGTGTGTGCTACCTACGCTGGGCTTGGCTTAAGGAAACGCGCGCGTGGTTAAAGCACAAAACTAAGGGGCACTCAAAACGCCTCGACGGGACTCAATTGTTTTGAGATCAATTTGCAACTTAATTGAAATCCATTTAAAGTAATGAGAGTTACTAACTTGCCTACCCCGAATTTTTGTAACCCATGCCGTACTCTACCCTTTCTTTCATTCTGGTCTAGTCTGGGCCAAGCTGCGGCTCATCCCGTGCTCAAGAATTATAATCTACAGCAGCTATAACGGTACCTGCTGCGGACTAGATCAATTTGCGAAGCCGTTGTGAAGGCAAATTGTCAGTTTTGCCACGCCCGCAAACATTTCAGTGTTGTTGGGCAGAGTAAGCGCCCGAGCAGGAACTTAAGTGTTAAAAAAAAGCATAAAAAAGAAATAGGAGCTATTCTTAAAGCTGATCCTTATATATAGTTGAAGCCAAAGTTTAATTTTAGCTGCGACTTATGCATAGAACTAAAGAGAAGAACGTTTGTAATTTCTTTTAATTAATTTAATTAAGACAACGGCTTCTGAGCATTGTCTTTAGTGTTGAAAAACGCATGCAAACAACTTAAAACCTCGTCTTAAACTATATGAAACAATATCCTGCTTAAAACAAGATAAACATTTGCCCAATTTTCAAGGTACTCCTGCTGAAAGCCATTGCACAGCAAATAACAAATGAAAAAATGAGCAAAAAAAAAAAAACTGGGGCATTATCCGTTGGAGCTGGCAAATGTATGCAAAAAAAAATATATGCAAGAAAAAAAAAAGAAAATGTGCAAAAGATTGGCCCAAAATGTCAGTCCGAGTCCATTAAAAGGGAATAAGTGCGTGCAAATCCTGGCCGCGGGATATTTTTCATATTATCAGCGCATATTACTTTATCGAAAATGAAAAAGCTTCACAACACTAACGACCAGGACGACGGCTAGGACGAGCAGCTCTCAGCCCACCCACAAAAGTGGGCAAAGTAAACATGTGTGGAGTGCCAAGGCTGAGCTCTGAGTAGCTCTCGTTGAGGAGGATTGAGGATTGCTTTTTATAAACGCGAGTCCACGCGCCGTGACACACACACACACACACACAAACACAGCAAAGAAATAGTAAGAGAGAGAGAGAGAGAGAGATACAGAGTGAGAGAGAGAAGAACGACTGGACCACATATAAGTTGATCCCTTGTAAATCTCTAAATTGTTTTATGAGCATATTGGAAAGTAGGTGTAAACCTAATTTTCCTTTATTTGCTGCTCGACCTGCGGCCGGGTAAAGCTCAAAGTAAAATTTCGACGACCGCAAAAAGGACATTTGTTGTTCCGGCCTGGCCGAAGTGTGCACAGCAGGATATATGTATGCAGGATGCACTCAATCGACCGCTTCCGCCTTTTGTTTGAACGCCTGTGCTGAGCCTCATTTAAATCATACCGCTGGCCAATTTGCATTCGCACCACAAGCAAATTGATCCGCCCTAATCCCAGCCCACGCGGCTAGCTGCACTCGCAACTCCTTCGAGGATACAGCGCAAGGATATTCGCAAGCAGAGCAGACCAATGCAGAGCAGTCCGGGATTTCAATTTAAAAGAACAACACAACAATCTTGTTGCCTTTGAACGCAGGCCTCCGGCTTCCCAAATTGAAGTCAGTCAGGCGACCGAAGCTGGTCAGTCAAAGAAAGGGGTTCCTCAAAATGGTCACCCTTTAGATAAAAGTAGAAATGGGTTTAAGAATAAAGATATAGATATTGATATATACAACGATATATATCTAGTTATAAATATAGTTTTTGCTATTAGATATTAGATATACATATGTTAAAATATTCATTAAGGCATAAAGATAGATATAGGTATAGATATAAGTAGATATTCATATGTAGATATATTTATAAATATAGATGTAGATTAATAAATAAATACAAATGTGTATAAGGATATATATTATGATATAGATATTGACAAAGATATAGGTATATATAATACTAAAGATATGAAAATAGTTGAAGATAAATATTTTGAATAATTCTTTTCTGGAATTACGGGAAGAATTTTTATTTTTATTTTTAGTAATTTAGTTTTATTTTATCTATGGAATAGCACGTAAAAATATAGTTTTATTTAAGTTTTTAATTTTCTAGAAATCAGTTCAGTATCCAAAAAGAATATTTGAATTCCCTATTTAAACTGTTCAACTGCCAATTGAGTGGCGCCATCTATGGGTCATTTCAACTTAATTCACCACACGCTACCAAGCTGGCAACGCTATTTAGCACAGCTGTTGCTGTCAACAATCTGGCAGCACTCGCAACGATAAGCACAACATTTCGATAAATACGAAACAAGCAACAAACTCAGCGAACTAAATAACAAACAAAAATGCAGAAAACATAACAAATAATAAAAGAAGAGAGAAGAACGAATGCAAAGCAATGGAAATGGGCAGGCAAAAGAAGCGACGCAAGCAGCGCAAAAGGAAACATCAGCGTCAGCGCAAACAGAAGCCTGTCGCAGGAAGTGCTGGGTTCGGAGCGCCAAGGGAGATTTGGAACAGGACCTATCAGAGTCTGTTGCAATGGCATCAGGAGCAGGTGCGCAGCTTCTGTAGCAGGCAGGTGGAGGAGCAGCTGAGCTCTGACTCGGAGGAGGAGGAGGAGGTGGAGGAGGAGGAGGAGGAGGAGGAACTAGAGTTCGACTGGGAAGCAATAAAAAACGAGGAACAAGTGGATGCCGAGTATTTGAACTTTCTGGAGATAACCCTAAAGCATCAGCAGGAACTAAAAGCAATGCGGGCTGCAGCAGTCGCCGAGGCTTGATTAAAAACGAAACCACCGTTAACTTAGTTTAAGTTTAAATTTAAGTAAAGTTGAATTAAGTTTTTATAGAGTAAAAAGCATTTTGTACTTTGTAAATTCGTCATTTGTGCCATAAGTTGTGGGCGTGGGCGTGGCATGCGCCAGTCTAACGGTAAAGCAGGCCAGAGGAGCTGCTCAACGCATTCCCAGAACTTTATTTTTGTTTTGTTTTTTTCTTCGGGACCAGCCTAATGAAGTTGAGCAGACGCACATTAAACTGACCAAGACAAATTGGAAGCCATTTGTAAGCAACACAAAGAAAGCTGCAGATTAAGGCGGCAAAAAGGCGAAGAAAGGAGTGCAAGAAGGGACAAGGAGGATTAGAGCTGGGCTAACCCGAAAAAAAATATATCAGAAAAGAGTGTAAATTTATGCGGGACGCCCATTAATATGGTAGAAGGAGGAGGAGGAGGAGGAGCAAGCTGATCTCTCTCTTTCACTCGCTGACTGGGTCATCAGTGTGGGCGTGGCAACGCATTAGCCGCCTTTCGCGCCGCATTTCGACAGAAAAACCTAATTAAGTTATCTCAGAGAAAAGCGGACCAAAGACCCGTTTTTGTGGAGCAACAGCAGCAACATCAGCAACCAACACTTGCTTGGTCATTTTGTGCCGCAGGTGTCGCAAAACTAGAAACAGAGAAGCGACCTTTCTATAATTGCAAGCTGCATAAATCATGCAGTGGGCGCAGCTAGCTGCATCAGCTGAAAAAGCCACTGCTAACTAGATGAGATCTCATGTGGGGGAGTTTCAGAATGAAAGCTTAGTTCAGTTCTGCATGAAATTCTTTTCTCTTGCTAAGAACATCTTTTTTTAAAGCAAATCAGAGAGAACTTTTCTGTTCTTAAGTCCAATTATATATTTTAATAAAAATATTCCAGTTCTTCTCCAATCGATAAACATTTTAAATGGATTTTGCGAATTAAGATGATAATCGCAGTAAAACGCATATAAAAACAAATAGCAAAAGGAAACTGTTGCTGCTGCTGCTGCAGCTTAAGATGTGCTCATCATTGAAAATGGCCGCCGGTTCCGGCTGCTAAGTGACGCAGCAATTGCCAATGTTGTTGTTGCTGTTGCTGTTGTTGTTGTTGTTGCTGGGCCGCGACAGCTGTGTGAAGCAGCAGCAGCAGCAGCAGCGAAGGCCTCTAATTAAATGGGTGTATCTGCTGAATGCTGCTAATAACCAACAGGGCAACAGCAGCAACAACAGCACCAACAACAACAGCAACAGCACCAACAACAACAGCAACAACAGCAACATCAGCAGCAGCACATCAGCAACGAGCAGCCAACGATGTGGAAAACAAACAAGCCAAACCCAAAGGGCTGCTCTTGTTCTTGCCACCTGTTGCTGTCCCTTTCAACATGTCGACTCTTCTTTTTATATTACTCTTCATGCTCTGGCAAAGGGTATTTGCATTTTGTCACTTGATGTGTAATTTTAAAGGATTTAAGGATCTGTTAGGGATAACCTAATAAATCTTTTAGCAGCCTTTTTTTAATTCTCAATTAATAATTGATTCAAAAAATATTTGATAATTAATCGAATATAAGATTTTCTAAGAGCATGTTTTATGTTTTTCCTTATTTAAATAAGTTTCAATTACTTTATCATATATAGAATTCATATATATAGTTTTTTAATTGAATTTCAACGTGCTTCTAAATGATTGCACAACAATTATTAGGTGTTAACAACTGTTCAATATATCTTTTATAAAAATTACGGGTAAAAACTTGTTTATTGTATAAAAACGTGTTTCATTTCGTGCTTTCAATTAAGAAGTTGTTAAGTCTATTTATTTTAATTGAAAGAAAAGTGCATTATATAATTATATTGAAGTTGCTAATCGCTTATCTCTTATCTAATCCTTAACCAGATAGAATGAATTTTAATTAAGCTTCTGAAATACATTAATGCACATTTGTGAGAGTATTTAAACATCGTCCAGCCTAAGAATTCAGTTCTTTATTCGCATTTTGCTGTCTTTTTTTTTTGTTTTTACTGTGTTACGTGTTGGGCCGCCATGTTGGCAAGTTTGTGTCGCAAGTCTTTTGATTTAGCATGCGATATGAAAACACCCCCGACACAGAGAGAAACAGATCTGGAGATCTTGATGTGTGTTGTGTGTTATGCATTTATATTATATTTTTTTTATGGCACACGAGCGAACAAAAACCTGCTGCTCAAATGGAGGCCAACCAGAAAGAGAGGCAGAGGCAGAGGCAGTGAGAGGGAGACAGCAACAGAGATTGTTTGGTGGCGAGAGGGTCTGTGGTGGCAGACAAATTGTTGCCTACAAATCAATTAAATTGCTAATGCAGCGCGACAACAAACAAAACGGCAGCAACAAAAGCAACAACAGCAACAGTAGCAGCAACAACAACGGCTGCAAATCGTGTATTAGGCTCACAATTTAATGGAGCCACATTCCAGTGGCTGGGCAAAAGCGCCATTGTCGTAGCCAAAGTCAGCCAATGCCGCCAAAGCGACCGCAAGAAATGCATAAACATATTGCAGTTGCTTTTTGGCTCCAGCCAACAACAACAACAACAATAATAATGAGGCATGCACCTTGAATTGGACACAGGAATAGGGCAGCCAGCAAAATCAATGCACAAAGCCCAAAACAGAAGCAGGCAGCAAAGATAGAAAACTCCGCGGGCGGTTTCTTTATTGTAAATCTGGCATCAAATGCAAATTAATTTAATGGAATTATGATATAAACATAAATTAGAATGCAGCATAGAAAAAGAGCGGCGAGAAAGTATGAATTAAACTTACAATTCTTGTTAATAATATCTTTAGTTTATAATCTATACGGAAGTAAAATAATGCAGCTGCTTTTTAGAAACTTTAAGCTGTTCTATATATTTAAATAATTCTAAGAGAACTTTTGTTTTGCTCCTATCAGAATTTTATGTTTCTTTTTTCTTTCGATCTTCTCTCGGAATTTTAAATTGCAAACGTCTTATTAGAAGATAGTTTGTCATGGCCCTCAATTTAAGAACTTAAAGCTTAAAGAGCATTTTAAAATTGATATCTTTAATTTTGATAATTTAGTTTTCTCCAATTTAATTTATAATTATTCTCTTGATAAATGTCTTTATATCTTTCTCTATAAATTTTATATATATTTTCCAGGGTATGGTTGGGGAATGATGATAATGATAATAATTCTATGATGATATTACTCCTAGGAACATATTTATATTCTTCTTAATAACTCTTCCATGTATTTCATGCTTCAATGTCAAGTAAGTAAAAAATATGTGAATAATTTAATGTTAAATATGAATGAAATTTATTGAATACTAACCCATATATTTCAAGTTCATAATATATATTGAACAGGTAATTATAATGGGTATAAATCAATTGGTCACATTTTATAACATATAAATGACAAATTTGCCATTATATTTTATTTATCTATTCTTTTCATTATGCTATATTTTTATTATAATGCTAGTTGAACACTTTTGATATATGGCTTATGGGGAGTATTTTTTCACGTTTCGTTTCTCACATTGATATCTTTGTGCTCCCACAAAGCCTCCCACTGTTTGGGTTGCATTCACTGTCACCGACAGCAGCAGCAGCAATTGTAAACTGGTTGTTGGCCCGGCCAACACTTGGCCAGGTTGTGTGGAGTTGGCTACGCTGCTGAGTCGCTGTCGAAATTCATTGAATTCAAAACCAATTTCAAGTCCAGTTTCAAGTTACATGCGTGGCATTTGTTTCTCCTTTATTTTTTTTTTCCATGTGTCGTTCTCCATTTGTCGCCTGGCGCTTTTCTAGTTAGGGGCGGCGGGGGCAGCATTGGAGTGAGTGAGAGAGCGAGTGAGAGAGCGAGTAAGAGAGTGAGTGAGAGAGATTACTACAAACTGCAAAGGCGCACGCGTTCAATTAGCTGCAAATTGCAAATCGTGCGGCGCATGCGGCAATGTCCGCTGTCCAGTGGCAACAACATGTTGCTGCTGCCGCTGCTGCTGCTGTTGCTGCTGCTGTTGCCAGCAACAGTTGCTAATGTGTTGTCAACAGAACTCGCGTTGACAGCAGAATCGAAAATATTTCATTTCAAATTTGCGCTGCGTGTGAGAAAGTGTGCGAGTGAGATAGCTTTAGTTGTTGCTGCTGCTGCTGCTGTTGCTGCTGTTGCTGACAGTTGGAAGTTGTGTTTTTAATTGTGCGCACTGAGTTATGTTTATAGTGCGCTTGGAGCTCACATCCTGTGCGCCGTTTCAACTGTCGCTTTTGTTGTCTGTCGCTGGTTCTAAGCGCAAGCGCTGCTCGTAACTCACCAGCAACATTTGCATCTGCAACAGGCACCAACAGCAGCAGCAACATTCCTTTTTTGTGCCAGTTCAGTTTCAGCGCGCATTCGCCTGGCAATTTTTGTCATTTGAGTGAATGATAACTGACAGTTAAACAGGCGCAACGCAAAGTTGCAAACTTGCAGCAGCAGCAGCAACAGTTGCAACAGTTGCTGTTGTTGCTGCTGTGGCCCTGGCCTGTCTGCTGTGTCTGCCAGCATCCTGAGGGCATTTTTTTGTTGCTGTTGATGTTGCTCCCCGGCCAAAGGTAAATGTCAATAAATATTGACTGCAGTTGCTGTCATTGTCATGGCTGTTGCTGCTGCTGCTTCTGCTGCTGCTTTTGCTTCTGCTGTTGGTTTGGAATTCGTTGCTGCTGTTGCTTGTTAACCAATCCGCGCACAGGCATAAATTCTATCAACAAGCAAATGGAAATATTAAGTAAATTTAGATGTTGCCCAGCGCAGGGCAACCTTTTGTTTACGCGCTCAAAGGCAAAATTGCCGCCCCGAGCCTAGATGCAGCATATTGTGGCAGCAGCAAGCGGCAAGCGGCAATGCGAAACCAACCGCAGTGTAACATACATCATTTTCACACCGAAACGCAATTGATGATGAGACCACGACGACGACGCTGAAAGGAAACCTGTGGCAAACCTCAAGGCGAGAATTATGAGCGACAACAACAGCAGCAGCAGCAGCCGCAGCCGCAGCAGCAGCAACATCAGCAAATGACTTTGAACTGAGAATTTGCAGCTAATAATTTACACAAAAGCGTTTTTAATCATCCTGTGCCGTGGAAGCCAACACGAACAGCCAATAAATTGCCAGCATGGCAGCAACAACAACAATAACAACAGCAACAGGCCAAGAAATATTTACAACAAAGCAATCAATCAGCGCATTGGCTCAATATGCGGCCAAAGTCAATGATACCGCTGCATTTTGTACCACTGTGCAAGGCATTGTGTCAGTCAAAAGCAGGACAAACCGACAGACGGACACTGGGAGCAGTGGGAATGCCAAAGGCAATAGCTTTCGCATTCGCATTCGCATTCGCATTCGTATTCGTATTCGTATTCGTATTCGCATTGGCAAGATCATTGATAATGATCTGAGGCTGCAACTAGAGTGCAAGCTGCAAGCTGCAAGCTACTCCAACGCAACCAAACAACCACCCTCCCCCCCTCCCCCCTTTCCCTTCTGTTCTGCTGACGAAAATCACAAAAGTATGCGTAATGGCCCCAGGGAGCTGCTTTTGAGCCTGCGGTTGTTTGCCTTTTGTCTAGATTCTCGCCAGCGATGAGAAAACGCGTCATAAATGCGTAAAGTTGACGACAGCAACAGCAACTGATGGACAACCTGTGTGCATGTGTGGGCTATGAGGAGGGAGGGAGGGAGGGGAAGGGGGCAGGAGGGAGGGAGGGAGGTAGGTAGGCAAGCTTGACTGGCTCGTAGTGCTTGTCTCGGCAGTCTTCATCATATTTAATGGTTGTGTGATAATATGCCACGTTGTTGCTGCTGCTGCTGCTGCTGTTGCTGCTTCTGCTGCCGCTGTTTGCACGCCAGCAACATGGCCATAAACAGTCTGTTGCAGTTGCAGTTGCACAAAATGCAACGCAAAACTCAATTAAAGAACGCATTGCAGTCACATTGCCGGCCATGATACTTTAGCAGCAGCAACAGTTGCTCATCATCATGATGTTGTTGCTGATGATGATAAACAACTGACATTTTGAAGTGCCAGTTCGACAGCGTTGCTGTTGTTGCTGTTGTTGCTGCTGCGACTGTTGCTCATAAATATGGCAATTGCTGAGTCGTCCTCATCATCAGCAACAGCAGCAGCAGCGCCCAACTCCATTCGTTGTGGTCATCTACAACTTGGTTATTAGTCGCCCGGAATGTTGGCGATGCGCGTTAATTAACTCATCAATTTTTTTTGTTGCTGTTGCTGTTGTTGCGATTTTGCCTGCGCTGTTGCCCAAAAGGATTTTGGCTGACTGCAAATACAATGGCTAACAAATCACAAGAGCTGGCACAAGTTGCTGCATTCCCAGCGCTGTCTGAGTCTCTGCTGGGTGCGTGTGAGGTGGCATGCAACGTCGTTGCAACGCCCCCGCCCTGCAGACCCTGCAGAAATTAAGTACCTACTAGAATGTAGTTGAAAATGTCTTTAATAATGACAGCAACTATGTGTGGAACTTGAAAAGCGCGTAAGCATCATCAGCCACAGAACACGTTCATGTGTCGTCGTCATGTCCATGACTGTTGCCCCCCCCCGCACCCCACCTGACCAACTTGCCCCGCCAACTTGCCACAGCTTGCGGCTTGTCCTTTAGCTGAGACTGGCTGCTAGTTGCTGCTGCTGCTGCTGCTGTCTGTGCGCAATAATCTGGAACGTCATTTTTATTGCTGGCACTCGCTGGGGCATTCCTCGTGGCTCGATTCGTGTGTCCATTCCACAATTCAGCCATTCACTGAGTCAGCTTGAGCAGATCTTGGCTGAGCTCCAGGTCTAAGTCTTCTATCTCAGCCTGCTCGTTGTCATCTTAAGCAATCATCTCATAATCGGCAGTGGCAGTTACTCGAGCTCCGAGCTGCGACGCTGTCAGCAAATCCCAAACAGCAACCAGCAACCAACAGCAGCAGCAGCAGCAGCAGCAACAGCAGCAGCAACAACAACAGTTGCTGACACATCGTCAAGGCGCTGATATAAATCTACGCATCGGCTCCGGATCTGGAGCGCATTTTGATTGATTGCTCTGCGCCGCCTGAAGGTGGCAGCAGCAGCAGCAGCAACAGTAGAGAAAGAGGAAGAGTTTAAGGCAGCTGCGTTGGCGACTTTTTTGTTTCGCCGCTTTTGGTGTTAATAATAATTATTTGTAGCGAATTGCTGGCAAGAAAGAGATGAAATATAATACTATGAAATATATAGAAAATAATGTGTAGAATTAAAGGTAGTGAAGGTTAGAAGATAGATGATAGGTGAAAAAAATGAAAATAGAAAGACAAAATATGGGAGACAGATAGTAAACAAGACAGAGAGAAAGCCTAATGAAAGATAGTCTCAAATATATTTTAATATGTGTTCCATAGAAATATAAATTTATTTATTTCATTTATAGAATTATTTCTTTGAGGCTCTGCTATAAAAAAAGAGGGAGTTAACAAAGTAAGAGAAAAGATCATAATAGAAATAAATAAATAATAATTAACAAAGAGATTATTAAAGTTACAAGTTCAAATTAAAGAGCAAAAAGATAATGCGAAAGCAAAGAAAATGTTATGTAATTTTGATTTAAATTTTATCTTTTAAATAATTGTTCTGCAAATAACCTTAAGCTACCACAAGTCATTTAAGTTGGTTGCAATATATATATATAATAGAGGGCATGTTGCTGATGGGTTGCGGCGACAACAATAGCAAACGAGGCATTTGGCATTGGCCGCGACGTTGACGTGTGTGGCATGCAACCGAAATTTGTTGGCTCTCTTTGTTGTTGCTGTTGTCATTGCTGAGCAATGTTACATCGCGGCAATTTAAATAAGTGCCCAACAGCAGCAGCAACAACAACAGCAGCAGCAACATCAGCCAGAGATAATTGTCGCTCGTTTTGTTTGTTTCGTTTCTAGCGCTCGTCTTGACTGCTTTTTTTCTTTTGGCAACGCCGGCAACACGAAGGTCAGCAGCAACAATTGCTGCCGCTGCTGCTGCTGCTGCTGTTGCTGTTGCCTGAAGCCTTTGGGCAGCCGCTTACAAGCGTTGCAAATTCCGCGCGTCTGTCGCCATAATTGTTGTTGCTTTGCCCCACTGTCCCTCAACACTTTTGAGAGATCAGCAGCAATTGCTGCGGCTGTTTAATGAGTGCAGCAGCAACAACAGCAATAGCAGCCAACATCAGCCAACATCAGCCAACATTTGTGGCATGCGAGGTGTCTAAATTAGCTGGGAACGCGTTTTTCGGGCCAAGAGCGAGGCAGAGAGGGAGAGAGAGCGGTCATCAAAAAGGCGGCATATCATCGCCCGGTTCGGTTCGGTTTGGTTCGGTTCGTCGCTTGTAATTAGGAACAGACCAGAATGCCAAAAAATGTAGCAGCAACCACAACAACAAAAGGCAACATGATTTGTCAGTCGCAGCGGCAAATAATAAAAATCGGTAGCAATTGCAATTGTTGTCGAATTCTGTCCGCAGCTGCTGCTGCAGCACAAAGGGTTGCGACTGTGCTCCTGTTGCTGTTGCTGTTGTTGCTGCTGCTGCTGCTGCTGTTGCTGTTGCTGCTGCAGTTGCTGCTGCTGGTGGTGGTGGTGGTGGTGGCCATGGCAACATGTTGATCACTGATATCGTCTGCACGATTTGCCCAGCCACAAGCACAACAGGTAGAATACAGCGCCAGAAGAAGCTGCTGCCCAGTCTGTTGCTGCTGTTGCAGTTGCTGCTGCTGCAGTTGCTGCTGCCTGCTGTTTTGTGTGGACAGCTTTTTGTGCTGCTGCTGTTGCCTGTTGTTGTGGGTTTTTGTTGATCTGGCAACTTCATTACTTGACAGCGCACGACTTTGATATAGCAGCAACTGCAGCAGCAGCAGCAGCATCAGTTCAACTGCAAAAATGCATTTCAAATGACCAACAGCAACATTTCTTTTTCTTTTCTTTTCTTGCATATTTTTTTTTTTATTGCTGGCAACATTTGTCGCCGCATGTGGCAAAGTGGTGTCCTTGAGCTTTGGACGACCCAATAAGCGACGGGCACGCCTCAATTTACGCAGCACACTTTGTGTGGCATTTGTTGGGGCAACGTGCCCCAGCTGACACCTAGACACATTTTTGCTGTGGCACAAATCAAAAGGCAAACATTTTCACTTTCAATTACAGCAATTAAAGCGAGCAATGATAATAACTTATTTAAGACGCGCTCGGCCAGCAACGTGGCCCCGTTGCCTGTTGTCTGCCACAGGCCAAAACTGGACGAGGATGCTGCTGTCGTTGTTGTTGTTGTTGTTATTGTTGCTGTTGTTGTTGCTGGCATTGCAAAACTAGTTCAGCTGAAGTTGGTGCAGTTGTTGCCTTGGTTGCCGCCGCTCCTCTGGCAAATTGAATTTTCGTAAACTATGCAACACTCATACGCCCCGTGGGTCCTTGAACCCCGTCGCGCCCTGCCGCAGCGTCGCAGCAATTGCAGCATAAACGCTTTTTAATTGAATACGAATTCTGTTGCAACGTTCACGGGATACAAAAACGATGGGCGAAAGGGGCGCGGGAGGGGGCGGGGGAGGGGAAAGGAGGCAGTTGCCTGTCCTCGATATGCGATTCGCGATCAATGTTGCTGTCGTTGTTGTCGTCGTCGTCGTCGTCGTTGTTGTTGTTGTTGTTGTTGTTGTCGTTGTTGTTGCTGTTGTCGTCGCTCGTTTTTGAAGTCATCGCCCAGTGGCTCACTTACAACTGGCCGCCGGGCATCCTTTTTGGTTAGCTGCTTGTTGATTTTTTGTGTCTATAAAGTTTTATATATATATAAAAGATATATATGTATAAGATATATATATATATATATATATATATATATATTGTTAATTTATAGAAGTTTTTTGTGGCTGTTGATGCTGTTGAAATGCCTGCAACTTGGTCGTTGTCATTAAAACGCGCGATGGGACATCGATTTGTTGTTGTTGCTGTTGTTGTTACTTTTGCTGCTGCTGCTGTTGCTCTTTTTGTTCTTGTTGCTGCTGCTGCTGCAGTTTCTCGTTTTGCGCTGATCTTCTTTTGGCGTTTTCTCTTTGCTGCTTGTTGATTTTTGTCGTTTGCCTTTTAAATGAAAATAACGATAAATCAAAGGTCGCTGTCCACCGCGTACCCAAAATGCAATGCATTTTGATTATTTTATTTAACTACACTGTCCAACACACTCAACTGATTTAATCCATCGTCTACTGTCTTGTTGCAATTTGTGTTGTGGAACAGATAAAAAATATAAAAATTATTTAAAACATTTTTTGAATTTTGTGTGCAAATTTTGATTTAAAGTTCAATTAAAAATTAAGTTTAAGCAGAAATTGGGAATGATTTTTCAAAAAAGTTTTTCTAAAAAATGCATATATGTGTTTAAATATAAGATAACTAAGACAGAGTTAGGTTTAAGGTAAGATAAATATTAAAAAAAATTATTTTATATAGAAGTAAGAAAAGACAAACATTGCCAGACCCAGAGGTAAAGTTACTTTAGATCGATTTAGTTGCTTCTTTGATGCTGTTTTAATGATGAAGTAATTTAAGTTTAATTTAAAGAACAAATAATATGGTAAATATAAATTAAGAGATATGATTTGTAGAGAATCAGAATGTATATAGCCATATATTAAATTCCCTTCTAAAAAATATAAATGATAATTGATAAATCCTAAGAAATAACATTCAAAAGAGGAATTTCAATGTTGAACTTAAAGGAATTAAATTGAACTTAAAATTTTTTACTTTTAAATGCGCTTTAATTGTGCTTAGCCTGGCCAAGGAGGCCCATTCAGCAGGTGGCCTGACTACCTGTTGCCCACACACACACACAAATATACTCATAGCAGCGACCTGAGCTCTCTAAGTTTCCGTTGCTGCTGCTGCTGATGATTCACGATGATTAGCTAAATCCAAACTGAATCTGCGATGAAGCACGAGCCCAGGCCAGCACTATTCATACATATATGTTGCTTTCCAAAAAATAAATATTTTAGCTAGAGCGAAAGTGCGGTCCAGTCACCTGTGCCTGTTTTCCTGGCCGCTGAGTAGGTGGCCCACTGTAACGGGCCTGAGAACCGGGCAACGACGAGGTTAAAGCCACAGTCGCCCCTCGAGTCGAGACCAGAGCAAAGCGATAGCCAGATCACAGTTGCAGTTGCAGTTGCAGTTGAAGTTGCAGTTAGCTTTGCCTCCACAATGGAGGCCTAATTAATTACCACGCCGTTGGCTTTCTCTAATGGCCGCTGCGACGACGACGACGACGACGACGGCAATTGGTGGCCGCCTCTGCTCTGCTCCTAATGTAGATATTCATTCCACAAACAGATGCGAGTGATGAGCGACGACGTCATAAGGCCATAAGCAACCCCTTCAGGGGGTAGGGGGAGGAGGAGGGATCCTGTCGATCTCTGCTGATGTCTGATGCCTGCGCTTGGGTTAACTCTGACTGCTGCACTTAATCTCTGCGAACTGCAGCAGCAACAACAACAACAACAACAATCGAGATTATATCTCATCAAAGAAGCACGTTTTTGAAATTACCGTACTAAGTGGGCGTCTAACTGTGCCAGTGTGTGTGTGTGTGTGTTTGTGTGTGTGCCTTGCTGTATTTGTGCGTCTATCTATCTTCAGTGAACCTCTCTCCCCTTTGGCGCACTCTTTCAACAAGCTTGGCAAATTTTCTTCAAATTTTCCACGCTTGCTTTATGCAATTTGTCTACTTTGGCGAAATTCTGAGCCTACACTAAACTACAACAACTTACAAACAACATTCAAGTAAGGGATCTCAAAGCTAATAAAAAATAATTTCAATTACTTTTTACTAAAATGAAAACAACAATTTTTTTTAGCCTAATTTATTTTCATGCATTTTGAATTTGCAACTTGTTGCTTAGTGTAATTCTAAATAGTTGTAATCTACCTGGAGAAACCGCAACTTTAACTTCATTCCCGAAATCAAAGTCAAACAAGAAAATGGAATTTGAGGGAAGGTGACGAAGATTTTATACCCTGTTAAAAATATTTTTATTATAACTTTTGTTAGTTTAATTCTGGCAAAGTTAAGTTAAATAGTTGAGAGATATTTAAAATAATTAGTGATCAAATTAAAAGCAGTTAAATAAAATATAAAGGTGATTTAAATGTTAAATGAAAATAAGGTTAGGTTTAGGTAAATTAAGTGAGGTTAGATAAGGTTAAGTTAGTTAGTTTGTTTTGGATAATTTATTTACTTTCTATTGAGTTCGTTATATAATTATATAATTTAAAGTGAGAGTAGTTTAGAAAGGGGTGAGGTTAGCTAAGCTTAGATAAGATTAGATTAGGTAAGGTTACATTAGGTTAAATTAAGTTAGTTTAGGTGAGGTTATGTAATATGATGTCAGGGTAGGATAAGACTAAGTTAGATTAAGGACGTTTGCTAAGTTTTCTTTAAAAACTAAATAGTTTGGTATACTTTAACTCTATTCATAACCTATTTATCTGAGATTTATATACATTTGTATAATTTTGGCTACCCCAACTAGTAAACTTCCTCTCAGATTGTCAACACTCAACAAAAAGTGTATTTGCTTCATCCGTTACATATAGAATGACAATCTGATTATACCCGCATGGCCTCACACACTTGTGCCAGGGTATCGAAATGTTTTATTAAAAAATATTTTAATGCCATTTAGGATTAAACATGAGGCAAGTGTATTAACCTCTGGCGGGGGGACCACACAAAAGCAGCTGCCCTCGAAACGGCGCTGACTACCGACGGGGTCAAATGTGGCTACCAATGGCCAATGGCCATTGACTTGCAGCTAAGGCTGAGGCTGAGGCTGGAGGTGATGCAGTTGTTGTTGTTGTTATTGTTGTTGCTGCTGCAGCGTTTCGCATTTCGCGCGTTGCATTGCGTTGCTGCTGCTGCTGCTGCTGCTGCTGCTGCTGCAGTTTGGGGTCAGGTTCAATTTGGTGCGTGGAGAGAGGCGGAGAAATGCAAGCGGTGCTCGTTGCTGCAACTTGCAACGTGCAAGTGTTGCATGTTATGTTTGGCAGCCCACAGACCAGCTGCAATTGCTCCCCACAGCGCATGGACAATTTCTGGCTAATTTCCCAGCCTCCATTTTCCCCCGCCCCGCCTCCTTTTTCTGCGCATTTCTAATAATGCAAATCGCAAGCGCTGCATCTGCAAATGGGAAATGCGCCTGCTGCTTAAAGCAGCAAAACAGAAAGAGAGAGAGAGAGAGAGAGAGAGAGAGAGAGGGAGGGAGGGAGAGAGAGAGGGATGGAGAAAGAGAAACGGCACTGAAATCGCAGCAGACAAGAAAAAATGTTTGCAATGCTTAAATAAATAAAATGAAGAAATTGTAGAATCACGACGAGGCAGCAACTGCAACAAACAGCAACAAACAGCAGCAGCAGCAGCAGCTAGCAGCTAGCAGCAACTGTTGCTGTCTTGCCATTGGCAATCGCTGCCATATTCTGGGCATATCCGAGGCATAACCATGAGCTGCTTCGGTTTCATGGCCATGGTTTCATTAGGGCCAACATTATGCAAACAAACTCCGACAATTGCCGCTGATGAGGCAGCCCAAGAGAGACAGAGACAGACAGAGACAGAGGGAGAGAGAGAGAGAGGGGCAGGGGTTGCAACTGGGTGTACCGTTGCAGCATTTGATTTGTGCCATGAATGAAATTTACTTGGCATCATTTAGATACCCAGCACAAAGTTGCAATTGTTTAAAAGGAGTATAGGCAAAGTTGTTTGTTAGACAAAAGATGTTGTTGTGAAAAGCTATAAGTTATATACATATTAATGACTAGTCTAAAGAGACAACACTTTATGGAGAAAAACGATTTTCTTCCTCTTTAGTCAAACTAAAACAAACTTTTTCCCAAACAAAAATAAGAAATAATTAAAGAGAAACATATTATGATAGCTTTGCTGCTTACAGGGCATCTTCGCGTCGCGTTCACTTGCTCATATCAATCTTGACTTGTTTCATAATATGCCGTTAGCTGCAACTGGGCTAACGGCAACTGTTGTAATGTGTCCAATTGGTTTGGTTTTGGTCGCTTTTTGGCTGGCTTATCATTGTTTTTGGCAGATTAACTAGCTGGCTAAATGCCTGTCGGGGGTTTGGGTTGCCGCTGCTACTCTGCTTTTACAAATTTTTTATTTCTCACACATCTAGGCAAAGAGCGCGCCCGGCGGCGACTGCACTGGATGCATGTTAATGATCTTATCGGTTGCGCCTAGCATTTAATACCAAATTTGTTTTATGCAAATGAACCGAGTGCGGCCAGGCAATTCCAACTGGCAACTGTTGGCAACTGTTGCTGTTGTTGTTTGGCAACAGTTGGTGACAAAGTCGTTGCAGGCGTTAGATTTGATGTTGCTGCCACTGGCGCTGCCACTTTACGGTATTTAATTGATGTTTAACCTTGGCTTGGCCCCCGCCTCCCCAATTGAAAAGCGATATCCAACTCCGCTCAGCGCGACAACATGCAACGCAATGTTGCAGCTAGCCATGCCCCCCACCGCCCCCTTCTGGTTGTTGCCCAAAAAAAGGCAACAGATCGTGTGATTTTGAGCGCGCGATAAGCCGCCGTTGCTGCAGTTGCCAAAATTGCCGGCTTTATTTAATAAATCTTTTTATGAATTCAATTTATTTTTCAATTTTTCAAATGCTGCGGCCAGCCCCAAAAGAATGAGGCACAGTCTAAAAGGGGGGCGGGGCAGGGTCTGGGGGTAAGCAGCAAACGATTGCGTTGCGATGCGGCTAAAGATTTGTTGCGGGCAGAGGCTTTAGCAAGAGGGGGCAGAACGGGCTGGGTGAAGGAAGGAAGGAAAGGAGGAGGAGGGGGGGGATTGCAGGTGGTTCGTTTGCGTGTTTCATATTTAATCAATTTTTGGCCTGTTGTTGGTGTTGTTGTAGTTTGCGCTTGAGTCGCACGCTTTTTTATCTGATTAGGCTTCAATTTCTCAATTTAGTTCATTGATGTGGATTTGGGTGCGGGATTTGTGTTTTTTTATTTCTCTTCTCTTCTTCTTTTTTTTTTTTTTGGATTTGAATTTAGACCAGACAAAGAGTCAGGAAATTTAGAGTAGCCAATTCTTGTTAACATTGAACTCGACGTGTTTTTGCCAAGAGCTAACAAAAATAACGATTTATTTATCGTATGTGGATCAATACAACGATGCTTTACTTGAGCGAATGCTCTGTAAAGAGGTCTAGTGGGGAGTTTTGGGGCTGACATAAACATAATTTTAAATTTAATTTATATCGCTGCAATTCTGATAGCAATAGATAAATGTACTATCGAATATAAAATTAGTTGTAATTAATAATTGATATTTGACTTATTATTACATGTATTTTATTTTATGTATAATTCAAAGAAGCATTTGCACAAATGTCAAACAAATAATGCTGTCAGAATTTCTTTTAAAAACTTATTCTTTATCCCGAGTTGACTTTCAAAACAAACAATAATTGTTTTGATACCTCCGATAAGCAGTCAAAACTGGAGCAATTGGCAGCTTTTATTCTTGCCAAAGCCAAAAGCATGGCCAGAAAACTAAAGCAGCAACAATTGCCCATTGCCCGATTTATTTGTTGTAGTTTACTTCTTTTTTTTTGCAGCCACGGCAATACAATAGATTCAGCTGGATCGATACCTCTGCCTATTTTATATTTATCGATTACATGCGCTTTGGCTTTGGCTTTGTGTGTTCCCATACTTTTGGCTGAAACTGTTTTTGGAGTTCGTCTAATGAGCGACTGGAAAGTATCACGGTGCTGCTGCTGCTGCTGCGGCAACAATTGTTGCTGCCGTTGTCCGGTCCTGAAAGTCGTGCAACCAGAAGCGGAAACAAGACAAATCCCAAAAACCAATTCCAAAGACAATGCAACCAAAATGCTGCACATCATGACTTATGCGCTGAGAGAGTTTTCCGCGAAATTTTCGCCACACAAAAACACCTCATGGGCTGCTGTTGTTGTTGTTGTTGTTGCAGTTGTTGTTGTTGCTGCTGCAGCTGTTGACATTGTCGTCATTCAAGGCCAACAAACTGTGCGCCCAGTCTCGTTGGACTTGATCTCGAATGTGGCCCGAAAGGCGCAGCCATAAATTAATCAACCTCTTGGCGCTGGCCTTTTCGGCCCTTGTCTCGTTTCGCGCTCTTTGCATTTGACAATTGTGTGGCGGCTGTTGCCGCTTTTTTATTTTCCGCCGTTCCTCGTCTATTTGCCAGGGGCGCACTTTTGCTTTTGCTTTTTGGCCAAGCGTCTGTCCATCTGCAAATCTTTGCCGAGATTCGGTTATTGACGTCGGCTGCGGATCGCTTCGCTTTTGTCTGCGGCCCAATTGACAGGCTGCAACTTCAGTTTGCAACTTGCAACTTGCTACTTGCAACTTCAACTTGGACTGTCGTTCAGTTTTTTTTTGGATTTTGGTTTCTCTGTTGAGCATTTTGTCCGCCGCCTGGGCGTAGATAATTTATGTCCTGGCATTTTTGCATACACTCGTAATCGCAAGCGCACTTATTTTTACTTTTACTTTTGCCCAGTTGCTGCTGCTGCTGCTGTTTGCTGCTGCAGCTACTGTTGCTGCCCTTTGTGGTTGCATCACTTGAAGTAGCCGCCGTCGTCTACGTCGCGTCCCTTTTTGTTTTGGTTCTTTTGTGAAAAATAACTCCTTTGTCCTGTCAGTCAGTTAAAAGCGCTCGCTTTCGGTTAACTCCCCTCCCTTCCTTTCCCCCTCCTTTTAGCTGTTGCTTTGCATACATAAATTCATCTGTGCCAGTTGCACTGGCTGTTTGCCCTAGCAGCAACTGTTGCTGCTGCTGCTGCTGCTGCAACTCTCGGCTTGCGCATTTTTAGCATCTGTCGCTGTTAGGGTTAATGTCAATTGGCCATGGCTACTGCCAATGCCATAAATACGATTGCAAAAATCCAAAGAGAGCGAAGGAGAGCGGGAGAGAGGGAGAGGGGAGTAAAGAAGTTTTAGCCTAGGGGCTGATTGCATTGTCTTAGATCCTGGCAGCTAAAAAAATAACCGCCTTCAATTTAATTAGCAGGTTCTGTGCTAACTTTCTAATTGCCAGCTAGAAGCGAAGGTGGTGTGTGTGTATGTGTGTGCTTGTGTGTGTGTGTTGTATTCAAGGCAAGCACTCAACTAGTAATCATTGTTGACAATCACGAAAAAGTCGGCGCAGCAACAGTTGCAGCAACTTGTTGCTGCCTGCATTTCAATATCGTGCGCGGGTCGACAACAACAACAAAAAAATAAAGAAAAAAACATTTATACAAATTCAACTGGAAAACTAACAAAACGCCAATTAATTGCCAAATAGAATGTTTATCTATGAAATCGTACGCGCAGCAACAACAACTAAAACAACAACAGCAACAACAACAACAACAGCAAACAAGGCGATAAAGGCGTGAAGCAGTTGCAATTGAAGTAAAAAAAAGGAAAAGACAAAAAAAAAACAAAAAGGAGACACACAAAATCGCATTAGTAAAAGTTAAGCATTTGTGACCGTAACACATTTGCAGCAACTGTTGCTGTTGATTATTTGCAGTTTGTTTAGTTTTGGGTGAAAAGCAGATTCGAACATTTGAACATTTGAACAGTTTAGCCAAATGGCCAAAAGTGCGATTGTTGCTGCAACTTTGCAACTTTGCAACTTTGCAACTTTGCAACTTTGGGGCGCTGCCAGCAATGGTGACGATCTGAGCGGCCAACGTGCATCGCAAGCGGCATCTTAGATGCTTATACACACACACACACACACACAGACAGAGACATACACTAACAGGCCTGGTTCGTGCAGATTAGATGGCTCTTCATACATATGCAAAAGGCAGGCCGAAAGTCGTGTCGGTTGCTTTTGCATTGTTGTTCTTTTTTTGTTGTTGTTGCTGTTGTTGTTTGTGGTTTCTTAAGAAGAAGAAATGGCTACAAGTTGAGTGTGAGGGAGAGAATTGTGTGGAAGCGAGTGGCGGTGCCGACTTGAGTGCAACTTAAATTTTAAATGCCACTTTAATAGCATCATTTGCACGCGGCAAAGCTTGTTAACTTGAACAGCAAATTTCTGGCCAAGATTGCAAAATCAAACTGCCCAAAGGGGGGGCGAAAGAGAGCGAGGAATGGTTGTTGTTGTTGCTGCTGCATATGCGAAATAAAAATCGAACCGGAATTGTACAACACAATTTTATTTATGTATGTTTTATTTGTATTACTTTTTATCTCTTTTATGCAGTTCAGGTCGCTGCGAAAATAAATCAAAATCACGCAAATTGCTCAATTAAAATTACTCAACATTTTGGCGGCTGCAACTGTTGCTGTCGTTCGTTGTTGCTGCTGTTGCTGTTGCCCAACGTTTTTGAAATTAGCATTTGAATAATGAATAACAAACTGAATGAACTGCCTGCAGTCCAGACTTTAAGCCTGGTCGCCAACAAACTGCTGTCATGTAAGCGACTAATTAACATGTCAGTCAGTCAGCAGCAGCAGCAGCAGCAGCAACAGCAACAGCAACAGTTGCTGTTGCACCCTTCACCCCCTGGAAACCTTAGCATTAACAGTTACGTATGCTACGCATGACAACTTCAGCAAGTTAGAAGCAACTAAATGCGGCAGCAACCTGCAACAAGTTGCTGCTTTTGCTGTTGTTGCTGTTGTCGTCGTCGAACTAAACAAATCTCTCACGAGTTTCAAATTTGCCAAGGCAGCCTCCAAACGAAACGAAAATCGCCGAAAACGTTTAAAATTTTTGAATTTATTAGCCAAAAATGCTGACAGAGGGCGACTGAAGAAGAAGAAGAAGAAGAAGAGGGGGGCAGACAGCGGACAACGGACAGCAGACAGACAACAGTTGCAGTCAGTGAGCGACTGTTGCTGCTGCTGGGTCTGAGTCTCAAGTCTTGGGCCTGTGGCTTCCTGTGGCAATCTCTGGGCTGTCGTTGCACGGCGCTAATTATCGCTGCTAATGATGCTTTAAAAGGCAGTCGTCGACGACAGGCGGTCGACGCGCCAGCAACAACAACAACAACAACAACAGCAACAGTTGCGCAACTTGCGAGGCTGGCCAGTCGATGTTGCTGATGTTGCTGCTGCTCCTTTCGCTCATCGCATGAGTAATTGACAATTTGCTGAAGTCAGCGTGTCTCCTGCGTCTGCGTTTGGGACCCTCGTTTTCAAGCCGCACACGATACGTGACCGAAGCTCGGGAAACATTCAACCGAGTCGCAAAGTCGCAAAGTCGCGTCGCGTTCGCTTCCTGCAATATTTGTATATGTTAATTGTGTGACTAATGACAGTCAACTTGTCATATTTTTATCAACATGTGAAATTAACATTTTTGTTTTGCCGTGCTCGTTTGTTGAGGCTGCTGCTGTTGTTGTTGCTGCTGCTGCTGCTGCATCACAAGTTCGGGTTCTAAGTCTTTCGTTTCTTTGTCGTCGTCGTCGTCGTTTTTTGCCGCTTTTAATCGGGTCACTTGTGTCAAATTAACGCTTTTAACGTATGCAACACAGATAACGAGACAACAAAGAAAAAAACGTATATCGTATATACATATATATGTATATAGTATATATATTTATATTCCTCCCACACCCAAGCAGAGACTCTCTCACACAAAGCGTCGAGTCTTTGGGTTGGTAGGCAAGAAAAAAAATTCGTTAGTACGAAAACTCAATCAAATGTCGAAACTTGAAAATCGTGATCATGGTCCTGGCTGCCACCCGTCCCCACAATCTGCACCTTCTCCCCATCCTTCCTGCGGCCTGTCTATGGCAGGCGTAATGGCTGTTGCTGTTGGGCACACAGTAAAAAAAAACAAACAACAGCAACAACAACAACAACAAACAACAAACGGTAGCTGCAAACAAGACAAAAGACAAACTTATCGTTTGAATTATCGGCATTTATTTGCATTTTGGAAACCCCTCAACAACGACCCGCCCCGTCCCCCCATCGGTTGTTGTTGTTGTTGTTGCTATTGTTGTTGTTGTTGTTGTTACCCATTCTCTGTCTTTAATTCACCAAAAGTCAAGAGTAAGCAGAGAATGCGGCATGAATAGAAGAAAGAAAGGAAGAGCGGGAGAGAAATAGAGAGAGGCTGTGTGTGATTGACTAACAGATACCCTGTAAAAAATTAAAATAATTTATTTATTAAATTTGCTGTCAAAGATTAAAGAAGAAGAAAAGCAAATAAATTCTGCGCAAGTTTGTTTTTAAAGCACTTAAGTACAGGGTATACAGCTAAACAGGGTATACGCCGTAGCATGTAAAATAAAGGTAGCTCACATGGCTAAATGACAATTGGCTGCTTTCAGGCAAGCGGTGAGCGGTGTTAAGCAAAATCACAAATACGCGTTGCCAGCAACAACATTTAACTATTGTTGTTGTTGTTGTTGTTGCCGCTTCATGCTTCATAGCTCACTTGGCGAGCGCCTTGCGTTGTATTTTACAGTTAGCAGCGAGGGCCTCACAGTCCTAGACTATACTACATATATATATATATATATATATATATATTTAGTTTTATATACGCTGCAAGCAGGCAACAAAAAATTAGCATGCGCAAAGGCAGTAGCAACAGTTGCTGCTGCAACGCTTGGAATGTCAACGGCAGCCGCAGCTGAGATTTTTTGTTGCTGTTGGTTTGGCAGCGCTTTTCTTAAGGATTTTGCTGCTGCTGCTGTTTTGTAGCTGGGGGAAAACGTGATCACTTTAACATTTTTGCTTGTTGCTGCTGCTGCTGCTGTTGTTGTTGTTGCTGCTGCTGCTGCTGCTGCTGCTGCTGTCGTTGATTTTGAGTGGTTTTAGCAATTCTAATGCTGTTGTTGCTGTTGCCGCACAGCTGCAGCTGAGCTTCTCATATCGATGGCAGACACATGCCCCAATAGCATGGCAATACCGTACGATAAGCGGTTTCTGATGGTTACACTTGAATTCGCCAACATTTCTCAAGCCCAACAAGCAATCTCTCTTCTCTCTTCTCCCTCTCTCTTTCGCTCGCCTTTGTCTCTTTCTGTCAGTCCGGAAATGTCTGCACTTCATTTTGGCTATTCACAATGAAATGTTGTCTCTGAAATTAAAAACAATTGCAATGTCAAACAACAGCAACAGCAACAACAACAACAACAGCAACAGCAACCACATGATTGCCTTGTTTTGTGGGCTGTGTCGTCGCAGCTTGAACGACTGTCATGGCTCAGTTTTAGCATTGTTTCAGTTATGCACAAAAAAACGGGGCAGGGCAGGGAAAAGGGCAACAGACATCAGCGTCATATTCTCCACCCACATGACAACAGCAACAGCAACAACAACAGACACGGAAACAGCGCAAGAAACCAAAGTTAACAGCAACAACAACAATGTCCGTTTCATGATCATCATCTTCGTCATCTTTGGGCTCAGTCTCGGGCTGAGCCTCAACCTCATCCGTCGTCATCTTCAGCCTCCTCTTCTAATGTCTGTTGGCGGCACGGCAATTAAAAGGCGCGCTCTTGTTGCTGTTAGCTGTTCATTGTTGTTGCCCGCTGCGGCAGATGAAACATTGAAATCAACGTTGTCTCCGGCAAACAAGACGCGTCCTCAGCTTCACCATCAGCTTCAACAAACACACACATCTTCAGCTGCGTCTCCATCTGCGATCCATCTAACAATCAGAGAACGAGAAATGAGAAGAAGAAAATGCGCACGATTGCGATTAGGAGTCGACGAGTCGAGAACTGCGACGAGAATGGAGGATCGGGGATCGAGGATCGAGGATCGGGAATCGGGGAGATTCTCGCGCGCGGCGACTATCTAATGCCCCCATTCTTTGTGTGTACCGTAGCAATGTCGATGTCGACAGCGCCACCTACATGTGAGCGCTGCTCTGGCGGGAGGGCGGTGGGACGGGGACGGGGCGTGGCAGGGGCGGTTGAAGGCTTTTGTGACTGCCGCCGTTGTCAGTGCTGCTAGCTCGCTCGCTCTCTCCCGCTCTCTGCCTCTCTCTCTCTCCATCTCTTTCTATGCGTCCCTGCGGAAATTGTCGCTGCGTTTTTAATGTATTTCCTTGAAAGGGCATATTTGGCTTAAAGGAAAATGTTGTTTAGTTATTGTAATTGGAAATTGTATATTAACTATAAATATAGGATACTATCTAGGAATGCAAATCTTTTCAGTTTTATCTGGATTTCTTTAGTGAAAGTTACATACTTTTTAAACAAGCATCACATATTTAATTTGGAAGACTTTAAAAGTGTCTCAAAATCATAGCTATTTAATTGAACACAACTGTATATTCAATGTATCAATTAATAATTTATATATGTATATATTTATATATAAAACATTTTAAGAAATAATATATATAATATTTTTTTATTTCAGAGTTCATTAAAAGTAATTCTCTAAAATTGGTAGTTATGGAATTTAATTATGCAATTAAAACATGTAAGTAGGAAAAACCAACATATGCATATATAATCATAGAAAATAAATCTAGAATTAATTACAGTTTGTAAGCACTTATTAATTTTTTAAAAAAAAAGCTGTGCTATTATTCGTGACAAGCATTCATTTATAATCAATTTAACTCTTAACAGAGTATCTCGCAGTCAGACTGCAATTGATTTTTCTATCGTGCTCAAAATTGTGCCTAATTTGTTCAGATCAAAATGTTCCTGCTGCCCCCACAACTAAAAACCTTAGGCCCTACACTTTGTGATTAGCTGCCTGAAAGAGATTGGCGTAGAGTTTTTTCTAGCCTGAGGTCGGTTGGATTTTCCTTTTTTTTGTTATTTAGGCCTGGGCGTTGATTGGCGTCTATTTGCTATAGAATTTCTTGTATTGAATGCTAATTTAGTTAAGGCAAAATCAAAGCGCCGTTAGAGCCCCAGTCAAGAAGCTGAAGGCTCAGACAATAGCGTACGCTCCATTAATAACTGACAGGCGCAGGGCGCAGCTCGAGAGAACTCAGATGGAGACGGAGACTGAGACGGAGACTCAGACGGAGACTCAGACTGAGACAGCTTGAGGAGTGGGCGCATTAGCTTGGGCTTTTGTTTTGGGCGGCAAACCCTTTTGCGGCTTGCAACAATAAATAATGAAACGTTGACACGACAACGTCATAACCTTTGAACGTGAAATCCACACGATGCGAATGCGAATGCAAATGCAAATGTTGCTGCAGCTGGAGTAAAGTAAGAAGAAGAAGAAAGAAACACCCCCACACACAAATGCATTCAATTAGTTGCTGTCTTTCATTGTATCCTTTGTCGACCTTCATCTTTATCATCTGATTCCACTCTGAGTTATGGCCAATTGCTGTTGACTGCTTTGACATGTTGTTGACTGTTCACTCGTTGCGCTATCGCCGCATCGCTCGCACACTTCAAATTGGTGGCAACTACAGCACAATAGCAACAGGTGGCAGCCGCAGCTTTCAATTCAATTCAAGCCAAGCTGCCAATTGCCAATTGCCAATTGCCAATTGCCAATTGCCAATTGCCAATTGCCATTGGCCATGTCGCACGTCGCTCATTACATGGCCATGTTTTCTATGTTTGTTAATCGCAAATGAAATCGAAAACTACAAGCAAAAAAAAACAAACATGCGTTGTAAGTCAGGCTATGGACTTAAAGATACCCTGCAGAAGTTCAAAGACAATTTTTTAATAGGTTTTAGTTGCGTTTAATTTAATACAGATAGAGACAAATGCAGCTTTTGCATTGCTTGGAATTCAATTAGGGACGTTTAAAGATGTCTCTTAAGGGGACAGAATGCAAGTCTAGAAATAGACGTAAATTAAATAATATATTGATTTAATAAAGATGCAAAAATGAGTAGAGTGAGAGTTTAGCTTGAACTTAATTTATTTTATTTAGATATTTAAATTAAAGCGATTACTTGAAGAGAAATAATCTGTATGTTTATAAAAGAATTTGACGAATTAATATTAATTACAGATTATTAATTTGCAATTAAGTTGACTTGTCTTTAAAAGGAAATGAATATTGTACTAAGAAGCTTTTGAGAGAAAATAAATAAGTATAAAGACTTATCTTCAATTAGATCTTTAAAACCTTAGTCTTGCTTTCAGCTGAAGTCTTTAAAAAGTCACAAAAATTGTATATAGTTCTTAACTAATATATTGCATAAATCAAAATTCAATAACTTCATTACTTTATTTAACCCCAAAGCCAATCTATATGTCTGTTTTTGGCCCCACTTAACCCACTTAACTCATATTTACAGGGTACCAGAGCCTAACAAAAACTTGTCCCATAAACACTATTGCGTCGCATACTCCCCGCGCTCCATCGCCTAACTGACCATTCACACACTACGGACTTTAACTTCCAATCAAATTAAAATCCAAATTGTGTGTGTGACTTGTCTGTCGTTCAGTTTGTTGTGTCTGCATTTGATTTTCATTTCGATTCAAGTTTAGTTTAGTCTCGTTTAGTTTTTTGTCTTAATTGGTTGCCCGATAAGATGTGTTCATGTTTGTTTGGCCGTTTTGCTCGCTCACTCGCTGATAGGCCAGCGCCTTGGTCTGGCCTGGTCTGGGACTGGGTTTGGGACTGGGTCCATTCACCGGTAAAGCTCCCAATGCGATTAGCCAGCACTCTGCGGCTAATGAGCCGCTTTTCGCTGCGGCTGCCTCCTGTTGCGCATACGCAACGTTGCCGCCAGACCGGCACGAGTCCCAAAGCGACAGTCCGTTCTAGCTGTTTGCATAATTCTCTCATTAGTCAGCTGTCGCTGGCTTTTCGAAAGTCGAAGTTCAAGTTTTAGCACAATGTGCGGGTGCAGCAAAAGCTCCGCATAAAAACACGTCACCAGCGGGACACCAAAAAAAATAAAAATAAAAACGAAGAAAAAAACAACAGCAGCTACCAAAAAAAAGACACACTTGGTCGATGAAGCTGGTCAAGATTTTTAGTGACATTGCCTTAAAATGCGACTTGCTTAACTAAAGATTAACTAAAGATTGAAGATTGGAAGTGGGTGATTTTTTTAAATAAGGTATTAAATATATTTGTATAAAGTTATTACTTCAAAGCACTTATTTTATTTTACTTTTATATAAAGTTCCTAGTATATATTTTTAAAGCTTTTATATTTAATATTTAATTAACTGCATACAAATTATATTGTATGTCACTAAATTGTTTGGATAACAATAATCAATAATTATCAAACAGACTTAAAAAGCCATAAGAAGCTTTAAATAGTATAATATTAAATGTTGTAGTAAAAAATTCATTCCACTATTTAAACGATGTCTTGATAATAAGAAAAGGGGTTCATCTAAGTGTTTATAATAATTATAAATAAAAAAAACTGTTTTAGAAATTAAAATATAAAAGTATTAAATAATAATAACAGTGAATAGCTTCTTCTATAACAGAAGTTTACAACAGCTAGAATAGTTAGGTATTAAATGTATTTAGAGCTAACCAAAGCTGAAAGGATAAACATTAGCTAATAATATTAATAATCAATAACAGACAACTTAACTTGATTTGGTTTAACTAATATTATAAATTTGACAAAGCAAAAATAAATTATACAGATACAACTTAAGTTGACTTAAGTAACTTTAGATAAAATGTAAAGATTAATGCCTAAGCTTATTTGAAGCTCGTGTCATTTCAGCACAAACATATTGTTAGCAGGCCGTTAAATATGAGATAAACAACTCGTGTTTACGCCACATTTTGCCATCAAATTAAGTGGCACAAATCGATCAAGAGCAGAACAATGTGTGCGAGTGTGTGCCAGTGTGTGTGTGTGTGTGTGTGTGTGTGTGTGTGTGTTTAGCTGTGTGTGGGCTGCTTAAGTAACAACAAAAAAAAGAAACAAACGTTCAATTGGCGACTGTGCAATGTGTCAACGCAACTGGCCAAATGCCAAAATGGCTGCCAGCTAGATCTGTTTATGTGGCTGCAACGAGGCGAAGGAGGAGGGGGCGGGGGCTGAAAAGGGGGGTAGATTGTTTACTCGCCTGCAGGCGCCAAGTCTTGCGCCTTTGTTATGCAAATGTTGCGCGTTTCTTGATGCCAAAAAAAAATAAAATAAAAAATAAAAAATAAGCAAAGAGCAAAAAACCAATACACGTATGTGGCGCGCATTTGTGGCAACACTCGGCGGGCCCCCCTCTCTATGCCGTTGTTGCCTCATGTGGCAGCAGCACTTTGCATTAAGCATTTGCTCGGCATTGGTTTTTGGGCCAGTTTCACGATGCGAATGCAAATTTTTTTTCTGTGCGCTGCTCGCCTCAAATATTTTGGCATTTGCGCATTCATTTTAATTTTTCCCAATCGCAGCGTCGACTCTTAAGTTAGCTGCATTTTCATTTCAGTTTTGTTTTCTTTGTTTTTTTTTTGTTTTGAATTTTTATTTCGGTTAGCTGTTTAACCGGTTGCTATTTAGCTGGGGCCGTCTCATAATTTTTGGCCGCTCTGTTGCTGTTGCTTTGCCTAATACGTGACTATCATGTCATAATAGCGAATTATTAGAATTTAATGCGCCCGACTCACAGCTAACTGCAGCTAACTGCAGCAGCAGCAGCAGCAACAGACAGCAGACAGCAGACAGCAGATGTGGTTGCACTGAACCACTGAACCACAGTCCCATATTTATTCAAGCCTACGAATAAGAAACCAATAACTGGGTCAACAACTGTTTGCCAGCAACTTCGTGAGGGGATTCCAAAATGCAACGCCAAAATTAAAGTCTAGCCAGATTTCATATATAATATTATTAATTTCTAATATGTATCTTTAAGTTTTTTGGGTAGGGCTTAAGTGCATTGAGGTGAGATTAGTTAATTCTAAAATAATCAAATTTCATACTTTTCAGGTCAGTTAATAAGTTAACAAAAGTTTTACTGTTCTAGGTTTATAATAAAATGAAAATGAATATATTTTGAGTAAACTATGAGTATAATATATACATAAATATAAGTCGAGTATAATTAAAGAACATTCTGTATAAATTACATTTGAATGAATAGTTTATTACGAGTATATTACGACTTTATTATAAATAAATTACACAAGGAATAATTAAAATAAAATAAAAAAATATAAAAATTAATAGAAAATAATTCTAACAACTATCATTAAAATATATTATTGAGTATTGATTTTTAATGATGTTAATAAATAATTATAGTAAATATTTAAGTATATAAATGAATATATATAATGAGTACTTAACGTTCATACTTTGAGCACACAACAACTATGAATACATTTGGGTGTACATATGAATACCTCTTAAATGATTGCTGCAATCGAAAGGCGTTTCACAATTTTGGGCGTCGTAACGCTTTCGCCAGCAATCGATTCTCGTTATCGCTTGCTAAACGGGGCGCAACTGATTAAAAGGCATGAATATTCATATCTCAAACTCAAAATCTGCCACGGTGATCATGGTGATCATGGTGATCAGGGTGATCACCGGATTGCGCCACTTGCTCAGTTTATCTTCGGTTACACCCAGCTTGGTTGTCGTTTCTGATTTGAGGATTTGGGCGAGCATTATGTCTTGATTAAGTATACGCCGCGTGCTTATTGATTTAGTTTCACCTCAAATTGCGCGTTTCACGCTTTAACCGAGGGAAAAACATAACGTGGGAAGGGGTAAATGGGGGAGGGAGGGGGGTTGAATTGGTGACTGCCATTTGAATAGTTGGAAGTCAGCTATTTGGCAAGCTTGGTTCGCTTGGGGAACACCTGCAGCTGCAGCGGCTCTCAAGTCTCAAGTCTCAGGTTGCGGCAATTCGCAATTGGAATTGAAGCGAATCGAGTTGTTGGAGTGACGTTTACATGTTCACACTTTATGCGCTTATGGTCTTGTTGTTGAATACCCTGTAAAAATGAGGAAATTTGTTAGAAGAGCGTATTATAAAGCTTAGCAATTGATAAGCATGAGCTGGAAATAATCAATTTTGTTTGTTTAATATGAAATAAGTGATGAAAATCAAATTATTGTTGTTATATACCCTGTAATCAAAATATAAGTTTTTTAAATTAAGAGTAAGAATTTAGTTAATAATGTTTATTTGTATGTCTGATAAGCACCAGGAGAGTTTTGTGTTCCATATATTATTACATTATATGTTTCGAATACCCTATACAAAGTGCTTGGAATGTATAAGGTTGCTAATCAGGTTTATGGTAATATTTTAGGATCATATTTTGGTGCCCGAGAATGAAAGAAGACGATTAAAAGTTTAATGAAACTAAACAAAATTATATACCTAAGAGCTGCTAAGTTGTTATAGATTTATTTACAGGGTATATTTCAAAATAACATACTCTTCTTTCTATTTACAAGCAGTTGATGAGATTTATTTCACTCTAAGGTAGTTCCCTCCCACATAAAGGGTATCTTATAGTCGTGGTCGCTTCAGTTTTCATTATATTATTATTTGTATTATTTTCGAGCGTTTCTTTTATTTTCATTTGTCTGAATTTTTGTTGACTGCTCTTGACAACTGCCGCAACTGCAGTTGTCTGCCCATTTTTGGCCACCAGGGGGCGCAGCGGCTGTGCGGGGGGGGGGGCGTGTCAGGGTTGCATGTTGTCGACGGGGGCGTCTCTCGCTCGCTCGAAACTTGTAACGAGCTGACAAATGGGAATCTGCACAAGGCGTTAAATTTCATGTAGGTATTGATTTCCATTTGATTTGTCGACATGCTCCCTACCCCACCTTCCCCCTCCCCCCCCCCACACCTTATGATTAACAAAAAAAAAAAAAGAAAATAAACAAACAAACAACTGACAATATTTCACAACATTTCACCTCATTAATCAAACAAAATGCAAGGCCAAAAATTCACAGCGAACTTCGCATTCAGATTTTTTTCTCTTTTTTTTTTGGTTGCTTTTGGAATTTCTTGGCATATTTTCGGCAAGTGTCAGAGCGATTTACAGTTAGGGCGGCAAGATCGGCCGGCCGGCCGTTGACTTTTTAATTGATTAAAATGAGAAATCGTTACGATTTGTGTGCGCTGATTGTGCGAATGATTTTCAACAAGGATCTGATTTCAAAATTATATGTATATATATATATTCATATACTTATGTATATGCAGGAGGCACGTTGGGGTTGAGTGGTGGGAGGAGGGGGGGGGGGGGCGTTGCTGCTGCAAATGCGCCATTGTTTGTGTGCGTTCATAATGACAAGTGAACGTTGCTTTCTTTCTATAGGGCACAGGAAATGAAATTCGATACTTTTGCAGTTCTTGAAGTTCTTTGCAGTTGTTTTCTGCGAAAAATGCCGAAGCGAAACGCAGATCGCTGCCTTTTAAACTGACCAATAATAAGCAATAAAAATTCCGCTTGGATTTTGTTATATGCGCTAAAGATTTATTGGCGGCTTAGCCGCTTTGATGGGGCCAAGCCAACAACAAAACAAGAGAAAACCAAACAAACGGGCAGACCGGCAAAATGAAAAAAATAAAAGATGCCTAATTGTGTCCTTTTGATGCAACTGTTTCGCATATTTGCGTTGCAAGCTGCTGCTGCCAATAGAACTTTTTGAAAGTCTCACAGTGCTGGCAAACTTTCGTGCCACCCCTCGCGCCCCCCGTCCCCCCTCGTACCGTGCGGCGACCTCTAGCCTCCATCTGCTGACAACTTTTGTACATTTCTTGCTAAATTAACTGAATTTCTGACCCAGCGCAGGACGAGACAACTGCCCAAATCAAAAGAGCACAACAAATAAAAAAAAAAAGAACGAAGACAACAACACAAAACAACGAATGAGCAACAAAAAACAGAACAACAACAAAAGCAACAACAACAACAGAAAAGTTTGCCAGCAACAAAGGCGAATCGTTAAGAGTCCAAAGATCGCATAACTCGCACGCTACAGCACCCCACCAAAACCCCCTTCCCCTTCACCCCCCCCCCCCCCCCCCCCCCCCCCCCCCCCCCCCACCCCTTTGCAGTTGCAATGTCTGAACTGTAAATTTCCAAAAGACCAAAGACGAAAGTTGGCCGCAGCTGCGACGGCAAAGCAATCAGTGGGAAAGAGAGAGAGGAGGAGGGGAGGGGGATGACGAAGAGGAAGAGAGTTTCGGTTGGGGGGGAAATATGCGCAAACTGCTTGATGTCCACTTAAAAGTGTCAACGTGAAATTCTTGGCTGCCCAGTGCACAAAAAGTGAGTGTTGCCTGGTCGCGAGCCGCCACAAAACGGAGTCGCAGGAGGCAGCAACAGGAGCAGGAGACGCAGGAGGGGCAGCTGCTGCAGTTGCTGCAGTTGCAGTTGCTGCTGCGCTCGACTTCTGTTTATGGAACTGCCAAGTCGCAGCAAGTCAATGCGAGCGGCGCAATGAGCTACAGTTGTAAATTAACAAGTTCTGGCAAAGAAAGATTTTATACCCTGTCAAAAAAAGGGAAGGACTTTATTAGAGCGCATAATAGACAAGGATAAGATGTTTGTTCTTAACTTAAATTGTCTGAGTGGAAAGGAAGCTGGGGTTAAAGTTGCCAAAAAAAAAGACTTTGTGGATTATATTTATAAATAATATTTCTTCAGATCAATTAAATTTGTGTAGAAAAGATGTTTCTTTGGAGCAGAAAAGTAAAATTATAAATTGCGAAAGTAAACTTTAGCCCAATTTAAAAGCAAGCTAGAAATATGATGTTTATCAAAAATTTAATTTAAAGCACAAGCTTTTGCTTTTAAACATATATTTATAACTATATACATTAATATATATAAACATAAATTTATATAAATACTTTTCATAATATTATCTCCTATTTAATTTTATTTTATTTTATTTTATATCTTAATATTATCTCCTAGTTAATTCAAACTCAATCAGCTGCTAATTAGCATTAGGGAACTTTTTTCCTTTTGCCGTAGGGCATTAATTAAGCGCCTTTAAAGACCCATTTGCCGCTGATCAACGAGGTTTGTTCTTATTGCTGCCTTCGCTTATCATATACCCTGTAAGCATAGCAAGTGCTTAATTGGCCATAATAAAGTTGTATAAACAAATGTAATCAGATAAATGCATCTGTGGTTTTTAATAAGGCATATATATAAACTTTAACAAAAAGGTTTATCACTAAAATATTTATTACCCAGTTAATTAATTAAGTATATTTAACTATAATAACATATACAGATTATAATAGCTGAATAAGTTGATTTTGAAAGCAATTTTTAATTTCATTAATTTAATTTAATTCTTTTGTTGTTCATTATTTTCTATAATATTTCTTATACAGTATAAAAGTATATATTTCAAGTATTTTATTAATTCTCGAATACAACCTTTACTTTTATACAAACATTAAGTCTTCTTTAAAGTTTCTTTATAGCTTTAAGAAACGTTTAATTTTATTTTTTTTAATATTATTTCAAAGAAACCAATAAGTTTTCTTTGACTGCAACAATCTTCAACTTCTACAGGGTAACTGCCAGTTGGGTAATTTCAGCACTGTAAAAATTCTTACTTGTTCCTTTTATTTCTCCTTGTATTTTTTTTTTCATTTGGAGGCTTTTGTTATTTTGGCAGTTGAATTGCGCCTTTCGCCAAACCACGCGGCTCATTTATCTGAAACTTTTCTTCTTTCTCATTTCGGCTGCAGTTTTGTGGCCACAATTGGAACCAGGGGTGGGACGAGAGGGGGGATGGGAGGGGGGGGGGGGGGTCGTTGGGGGGCAGAAGCTGTTGCCGAAGGCTTGTGTTTTTTAGCTGCTGCTTTTGTTGTTGCTCAGTTGCGGGCCAAAGTTGCAGCATTTCGAGAATTTGGGTTGCTCCTTTTTGCTGACTGTAGCTATGCGCGCGTGTGTGTGTGTGTGTGTGTGCTTGGCATTTTTTTGCTTTGTTTTGTGGGCAACAAAAATATCACACGAGTATAATTGAGTTTGACACAATAAATTGCTCATCGCCGACAAGAAGCTGGGCCAAAACCTACAGCAGCAACAGCACGGGCTGCTTTCCTGTTGTTGTTGCTGTTGTTGTTGTTGTTGCTGCTCCTTTTGTTGTTGTTATTATCGCTGACCTTTAAAGCTCCGCCATAGCCGCTGATTTATAAATTGATTCTGTTTAAGTTTTGTGGCACAGCGGGTTAGCTGCTGCTGCTTTTGCCCGGCACAAAGAAATCGAACTAAGCCGCCGCCCATTTTGCTGGTGGCTAACTAACTGGCTAACTGACTAACTGGCTAACTGGCTAACTGGATGGCAAAATGACAACTAACTGTTGCACATTAACACGATTGCTCCCTCAGCTTTACTCTCTATGTGAGATGCTAAAATGCCCAAGCTCGGGCTGCTTTAATGAGTATACGAAGCGTTTGACATTGATGACGACGACGACGGCACGAATATTTCAATTAACTGACAGCTCGCCGAAAATGACTGAGCAGCGATTTCCTCTTTGCATCCCCCCCCCCCCTCCCCCCGTCCAGCAACATTGCAAAACTGAGCGACTGTCGCGACTGTCAGCGTGGATCAAAGAACGACAGCAGCAGCAGCAGCAGCTTTGTTGCTGCCTGTTGATTTTGTTATTTCCGCTGCGCAATGCGATAAAATGCAAATCTCTTTTGATGCTAAAAGGACAACAACAACAACAACAACAATGATCAGGCGAAACAATGGCTGCATGTTGCTGCCGTTTGCTGACGTTGATGTGCCACCAACAGCAGCAGCAACAGCAGCAGCAGCAGCAGAGCTGCTTGGGGTTAGTCCGGCTAATCTTCATCAGCCGCCGTTTGTAGTTGGCATTGCTTGGTTGTTGTGCGCAAAGTGTAAGCTGCACACAAATCCCTAGACACGCCACCAATCGTGTGTGTGTGTGTGTGTGTGTGTGAAGAAGAAGATGGTGCAGCTTTATCTGCGCAATAGATGGACATTTGGATAGATTGTTCTTGTTTAGCTTTGACGGAGCTGCCCCCGCCAGCTGCTGCCTTTATGAGATTCGATCATCGCTGGCTCCTTTTGGGCCAGCCTACAAGTTTGTGTGTGTGTGGCTGGTGTCTCATGTACATGAAATTGTTTTTGGCCACAGTAGCAGCAGCTATTGTTGTTGTTGTTGCTGTTGCTGCTGCTGCAGCGGCTATTATTATATTTTAATGGCTGCCTTTGTGCGGAATTGAGTTTTGGATGGATGATGTCGGAGCGCATTGAGCGCAACTATTGGCCAGAACATTGCCATTATATGGCCAACATTGCGCGTGTTTCATTATGCCGTTGTTGTTGTTGCTGCTTCTTGTCAGTCTCTAATGGCCCTGGGTCGGCAAATGGAATTGCTTTTGGATTTTGATGCTTGGCATTTTTTTTGTGTTCTGTCTTGACTGAAATACAAGCTTCAAATACGCTCATCTTTTGACAGGGGAAGAAAGGTGGTAGGGGAGGGGGGGGGGGGGAAGGGTGCGGCGCCAGTGCGGCCAGTTTCACAAACGTATCGAATTACAAGCGACGACGACGACGACGACGACGCCGCAACTTTTCTTTGATGCGCATCTGCAGCAAGCACCACCGCCCCCCTCCCTTTAACCCCGCCCCCCACCCCCCCCTGCTCTATTCTTTGTCGATGCGGCGCCTGAGCTGGCCAATATGTGCGCTCCCAGGCTTTGGTCAGCTTTGGCGGCCAACGGAACCGGAAATGGCCAGTGCCAAACAAAAGACTTAGGCAACGAACTTGCTCTCATTGTGCTGCACAGTTGCCGTTCTTCTCGCTGCGCCAATCATGTCGGCAATTAGCAAAAGCAGCGCGCATCTTTTTCTTTTTCTTCTTTTCCTTATTTTTTTTTCTTTGTGGCAGCAATTATTTTCGCATTTGTTGAATGCTAATGCCGCTCAGCGTGCAGGAATAAAATAAAAAATTAAAAACAAAAAAAATGAAGTTGGAAACGAGCTTATTAGTGCGCGCATTGCAATAAATTTTGGACAATAATCAAGCGTGCGCTACAATAAAAATAAACGAATAAACTTCAAAGGATTTGCAAAAGTGTTAAACTGACATGCGAGACGGGGCCCAGCCAAAGACTTTCAGACTTGCAGACTTGAAGACTTGAAGACTTGCAAACTTGAAGACTTGACGACTTGCAAGCTCTAAGCCATAATTCCCGAACGTGTGCGTTAAGCAAAAGTCCAAGCTGCTGACGAGGACGTAGGCAGCGCCCGGCCAGTCAGTTTAGCGTCAGACCAAGCAATAAGGAAAGAGGAAGGAGGAGCGAAGAGTTCGCCTGTCTCTCTCTCTCTCTCTCTCTCTCTCTCTCTCTGCCCCCATAACTGACACTTGCAATGAAGACATTAGCCGCTAATGGAATTGTTATTAAGCCGCAGTCGCCACTTGATGGCGGCTTTAATTCCCTCGCTCATCAGCCAACAAATCCAACATCGAGAACTGAAATAAAATTATTATTGTATTTCATTTTCATCAGGCATCGCTGCCGCTGGCAATTGTCAGGAATTTGGCAGACGAGCAATGAGCAATGTTAGCGATGGGCGATGGCCAATCGTCTTTGTAATCGCTTTATTGTGCGCTTGATGTATTGACAAATTATAAAGGCATAAGGCAGCAGCAGCAACAGCAGCAGCAACAGCAACAGCATCCGCCCCAGCATTCGCATGCGCATCAGCATCGTTTCTGCATCTGATTGCATCTTATCACGCAGCGACAGCGCCGCAAATCACTTATTTTGCAATCAGCTGGGCAAAAGCGACGCGGACGCAGGACGCAGGAATTGACACAGGACTCAGTCACAGTTTCCAGTTCCATGTCGCCCCAATTTGGACTAAGCAGGGGGAAGCTAATAGAACTATGAGAGTGAAAATATTAACTAAAAAGAGGGGGAGAGAGAGAGAGAGTGAGGTGAATGAAGGTGCGTTCAGAAATCCCAAATAGACAGAGTGAAAGTGATAGAGGGAGGCACAGAGCGAGATAGACAAATAGAGAGAAAATGTCTTAAAATATATCTAGCTATTTTCTTCATTTTTATTTAATTAACATGGAATAGAAACTTAATTAAAATTGAGAAGTAGCTTAAATAAATTAAAAGTTTTATTTTCACATTTTCATTATCTGTTAATATAGAACTTTATTCTATTTCATGATAAGCTTTGATGCAATAATGAAAGCTAAGAAAGAAAGCAATTCAAAAATAAACACAGAATGAGAATTTAGCCAACTGATCAAAGAGGATCTTTCTATGATTGATGGATGTAAAGTTTGTCTTAGATTATAGATGAAAGCGATCTAAATATTTAGGTTGAATGATGTACAAAACTTAAAATAAATATAAATATAAATAGTAAGGTTGAAAGCTTACCCTATTTATTCAATACTTTAAATAATAATAATATAAACTTATTTCTTAGCCAAATTATAGAATTGTTATCCCAAGCAGTTGATATAAACGAAACTATTAAGTATATTATATTATTTTATTTATATTTTTATTTTTATTTATTAAATATAGACTAAGGCATATTATTAAGTATGAATATTAATAATCAAAGTTTTGTTTGTCCGTCTGTTTTTATGTTTTAAAAGCAAACTAGCCTTGAAATTAATTAATTAAATGAATGATTAAATTAATACTTATAAAACTTGGAAAGTCATGTGCATTAACTTAACTTAAAACTGACTAGAACGAATATACCCTGTATATACCCTTTAAAGCAGAGCATAAAGACAGCACACACAGAGATTGCACCGCCTTAAGACTAGAGTGGGGCATGCCTTGACTTGCTTTGCCGTTGCGGCTGTCAGTGGTGTTGTGTGGTGTGTTGTGTGGTGTGGCATGGCCTGGTGGCGCTGCCCTGTTTAAAAGCTGTCGAAGTTCCAATTTGACAGGCCAAGTGAAAAATGTCCGTGCGTCTGAAACGAACAAACGAACGAACGAACGAACGCATAGAACAATGTAAAAGGCCTCGCGTCTAGTGCGCTATGTGGAACGTGTACGTGCTTATAGTTAAGACAGGCACAGACAAGCACCGAACCACCAAACCACCGCACCACACAACCACTTAAATGGCTTTAAAAATAAACCCAACGGGCTGGGTTGTTGTTGTTGTTGCTTTTAGTGTTGTTTTTGGCCTGTAACAAATTAAGGCTTTTCACTTTCAGCCGTCGCATTTTTGTTGTTGTCTGTTGAACACACCCCAAAATGAATACCTAGGCGAGAGCAACCCATAATCATCATCATCATCAAGAGCTCTTCTTAGCTGATCCTGCAGCCCAGTTCTAGATTCCCTCCCTGGCTATTTGTATTTGGCCGTAATATGACTTGACGCGTCTACCAATAATAAGCAATGTTGTGACCGAAAGCAAAAAACACAAAAACAAATTCATTCCCATGATCCGCTGCAATTGATATAGCGAGAAGTCGACGCTGGCAAATGGAAATAACTCAACTGGCCAAAAAGGAGTGTGCAACAGAATAATGATAATGACGACAGCGTAAGGCCAACTTGGCCAACTTGGCCAAAAGGGTTTGTGTTGGAGGTGTGTTTGTGGCCAGAAATCAGAAACAAATAAATGAGTTCATGCAGCGACTTTGAAATGAAGACAAACTGCGAAGTCGTTTGGCTCCCTGTCGCAGCAGCAGCAGCAGCTGCTTTTTCTTCTTCTTCTTGCTGCTTCTTCTTCTTCTCCTTGCTGCGTCTGCAGAACGTCTAGAATTTGTTTGGCAACAGCATCTGTAACAACTGTGGCAACAAGGCGGCCACCGCCAATCGTCGACTCAGATTGCAAAGTGCGACAAGAGTGGTGCAGGCAGAGTGGTGCAGACAGTGGTGCAGCGAGTGGTGCAGCGAGTGGTGCAGCAGAGTGGTGCTTGCTGCGTATGCAGCATGCCAGTTCAAGAGTTCAGCTACGTTTTCTGCCACCTACAACACGTGTGTGCAACAACGAGATCTCTGCCAACCTCAACAAGGGGCGTGGCTGCCACTTTTGCTTTTGCCCCCAAAAAATAAAAAGCAGTTAAAGAAAAGAAAGATTCAGTTGAAGTTTATGTGGGGAAGATTAAATACTCTGGCAGTTATATAAATAATGTATTAATATTTGTTTAAAATTATGTGATAAATTTTATTGTTCTACAGATTTCATTTAAGTACAATTTTAGAGATAAGGAAAAAGTTAGGAAGTTAGGTTACAGCCAAAAGTATTAGTAAGTAATACTTAGGTTAAGATTTAAGAACCTTTTACTCTCGCTTATCCTATCCTATATCTTATATAAAGTATTCTACATAATGTTACCTATAATCTATTATAGTCTATTTGAAGTATTTTAAAAGAGTGCTAAAAAGAAATATTTTAGTTTAGAGTTTATAAACTTAATTTCTCCTATATCCTATATTAAGAATCCTATATAAAGTTACCTTTAAGTATATTCAAAGTAGTTAGATTGGGAGTTTATTGCCTAAATGCTATATCCTATATAAAATATTCATTCCAACTACATCAGAAAAATAACATAAAAGAAACCGCAACTTAAACAACTTCTCTCAGTTGATTAAGATAAAGATTTATTTAGTTTAATGCCTCAAAACTTGTGCGTTGCACGTCGCGTGACATAATTAAAATGCTCTCGCTGTAAGAGGGCATGCAAAGAAAACAACTGCAAAAATAATAATAATAATAATAACAACAAAATAATAATGAAGGCGTTCTGCCGGCAATCCATTTCCAGGTCTCGCACAAACGATCGCCTCGATGGCCACAACAGATCTGTCGAGTCCTTGTGGTCTCCGCTGGCCTGGGGGCCAACGTTAATGGAAATTAATCACAAAAACAACAACAGCAATTTATAAAATGCTGCAGATTTTTATGTGGTAAGAAGACAACTTTGATCTTTGTTTTTTTTTATTTTTTTTTAGTATATTTCATATTTATTTTTTGATTTTCTTTCGCTATTACAAACTACAACTTAAACATAAAACTACAAATCTAAGGGGAAATACGTGGCATATAATATAGATAATATATATATATAGAGATATTTTTACAGCTTTGCTAGATTTACACAAATAGCATCACACACAAAGTGTACAAATAACTAGGCAACTAAAGCTTACGAGCTAAACATCGTATCGTACTTAAAAGCGAATATCGTAAAAACTATATCAAATATCGTTTATGCATGCACACACTTACATACATATGTACATGTGTGTGTGTGTGCATGTTCTTAAATACGCTTCGTGCTAAGTATGGAAAAACATTTACAAGGGCTCTCCAATGATTACTAAAAACAACTTTTTACAATTCTGCCCCCCTTCCCCTTCCCCATTCCCCTTCCCCTCACACGATCCACTTTAATCCCGCTGGATTTCTTAGTATCTCCAGTTGATTATTCTCTTTATTTTGATAATGCGATATCTTGAAGGGAATGAAGAATCGGGAATCGGGATTGGGAATCAGGAATCGGGTCTGAAGGCAGACATGCGAGCGTTTACTTTGCTCTTCCTCTTGCTCCAGTCTAAATGGTAATGTTTAATGGTTAAGTGCACTTGGGGTTCGTTTAGACGCGTTTCCTTTTCGTTGGCCCTAAAAAAAAACTAGTTTAGTTCTATGCTTAACTCTACGTACCACTACTCATTACGTACTACGTTAAGCTCTACGTTTTCTTTCTGTTTTGTTTTGTTTGTATTTTATGAAATGCTTACAACTTATGGCTGGCTTGGTTTTCTTTCTTCTTCTTCTTTATTCTGTTGTCTGTTGGGGCCCGTGTTGGCGCTTCGAGGCGAACCAACCAAGCGTATTTTTTTATTTTTATCAGAGAGTCTTTGTTGGCTTTGTGGTCGTAACTATTACTACTACAATCGTACACATATACTATTTATATATACATAACAACAACTATGCGTGCTTGTTGTGTGTTCAAGTGTGTGTATGTATGTGTGTGTGTGTGTGTGTGTGTGTGTGTGTGTGTGTGTGTGTGTGTGTGTGTGTGTGTGTGTGTGTGTTGATATGCCTAATGAGATGCCAGCAACACTTTTACAGAAACTTCGTATCAAAGGAATTCTTGACTTTTATAGAGAAAAATTGAAAAGGAGACTTTTATTTAGATTTAACAGCTTAACTGATTAAGGCTGAAAGAACTTTCAATTGTTACCAACAATTTTTTTTTAATATTTAAAATATAAATTAAAATATAAATTCTTTACTCCTTTAATTAAAATAACAAAAAATAGTTAATTTAAAGTTTGATTTAAAGCATTTTCACAAATGTTGCTGAGCTCTTCTTTATAGGTGTGTGTGTATATATGAGTGTGTGTGCGTGTGGGTGTGCGTGTGTGTGTGGTTGGTTGGTTGTTTAAGTGGTGCAAGTAATACTATGCCTGTGCAGCCTGCGCTCCATTCGAATTTCAAGTCTCTGGCACTAACTAGAACTAAGTACGCTATAAGCTAAGTACGCTAAATTTGTTTGATCACACGGATTTTGGGGGCTGATTTCAGTTCGGGGTTTTCCTTTTCTTTCCTTCACATTCGGGTGCCCACATTTGCCCGCTGGCTGGGCTGGGGGGCGTGCCGGGGCAGCGACACATGCGACATGTGCGTGGGCGGTCCGCCCAGCGGCGAAATCGATGGCGAACGCGTCGCCAGCGGCGACAGCGATGGCGAAAACGAAGGCGACATGGCGGACGAGGTGCTGAAGCCGCCGCTCGCCTCGTGGCCAATGGGCGAACGCGGCAGATTGGCCATGCTCAGATGCGGCGGCAGTCGCAGTCCGCCCGGCAGGTTGATAGCACGCGGCGCCACGTTCGTCAGCAGCGGCGGCGGAATGTGCGCTGGGGGCGCCTTGAGGACCACACTGCCCGTGCCCAGCGAGGAGGAGCCCAGCGAGGAGTGGCCCAGAGATTGTTTGCTTTTGGCGCTGGAGGAGGCGCCGCTGGCGCTGCCGCTGTGACCGCTGTGCTCCGACAGGGTGTCGTCCTTGAGGCGCGCTATCTCGGAGAAGACATGCGCCAGCGGCTGATACTGCGGCCCCCAGTCCAGCAGATAGTCCCAGTTGTAGCTGCCCGTCAGCTCCTCCTCGCTGTGCACGATGGAGCTGAGTGAGCCGCCCATGGCGCCGTTGCTGCCGCCGACGACGACGGGCACCGGCACCGGCACCTCGCCGTAGCTGGCCATGACGCCGTGCCCGTGCCCGTGTCCAACGGTTCCGATGCTGCCCGCCGTTGTCGCCGCATCGTCGGCGCTGCTGCCACGCTCCGAGCCGGCGCCCGCCACATCGTTCAGCTTGGCATAGATCAGATTCGTGATATCCGAACGCGCCGTTTCGTCCGCCTCGAACATGTGCAGCGTCGGCATCGCCATCGTCATGGGCATCGGCATCGGCATCGGCATCGGCATGGGCATGGGCATGGGATGACTGGAGCCGGCCATGCTGGAGGCACCGCCAGTGCCGGCGCCGCTGCCGCTGGGATCGTGATCGACGATGCCGAGCCGGGCGAGATATTCCTGTGTGTTCTGCACCGAGATGTCCGAGATGCGTCCGTCGTCGCTGCCAGCGCCGGCGCCGGCGCGATGACTTAGCGGTCCCTCGTTGATCATGCGTATCTCCTCGTCCTCGCCGTCATCCTCCGCCGAGCCGCGTCCACTCGAGCCCGACTGCTCCGAGCCGGACAGTTCGGATGTGGTCGCCGCGCCCGAGCTGCCCGCGTGCGGTCCGAACGGCGGTATCTCATCGTACTTGGGCGGTGCAAACTGGCCCGAGGCAACGGCACCGCCGGCACCACCCGCCGCGGTCAGACCTCCACGAATGGGCATCGTGTCGAAGGCACTCGGATCCACATAACTGTTGGAGTTGCCCACGCCCACGCCTGTCTCGCCGCTAAGATGTGGTTTGGCCGCCGCATTTCGCGGCCGTCGACTGCGCATGTGAACGAACAGAAAGATGCCCGCGGCGGCGCACAGGACAAGCAGCAGCGTCACCAGCAGACCCACAATCCAATCGCTCGAACTGGCGCCGCTCGAATCTGCAGAGGTTCCACCAGCACCAGCAGCACCAGCAGCACCAGCAGCACCACCAACACCACCTCCACCAATTGAGGCCAGATTCGTGCTGGGATGGGCGAGCGGATCGAGCGCAATCTCGACGACAGTCATGTTCGTCAGCGAGTTGTGGCGACCCGACGAGGCGGCGATCAGCAGACTGATATCGCGTCCGTCCGCGATGAGGCTGTCGTCCAGCTTGCGTTTGATGAGGACCGCGCCGCTGCTGCGGTTCACCTTGAAGTGAGTGTGCGGTGCGCTTAATTGGTAGACGACGCGTCCGTCGACGCCGCTATCGGCATCTGTGGCCGTCACCTGGCCAACGACAAAGCCGAGCGGCAGCGCAGCCGAAGCGGCCAACACAAAGCGATAGGTGCGCTCCGTGAACTGTGGCGTGAACTCGTCCCGCGACTCGATCTCGACGCGCACCGCCACCCGCGCCACCCGTCCGCCCATGTCGCTGGCGCGCAGCTGCAGTTGATAGCGCTGCCGTTGCTCGTAGTCGAACACCGCCGCCGAGCTGACCACACCCGAGCTGGCGTCGACGCGGAACAAACGCCACGAGCTGTCGTCTTCGAGGGCTGCCACCAAACTGTAGTTGAGCTGGCCAAAGGCGCCGCGATCCAGATCGCTGGCATGCGCCCGGAACACAGCGCTGCCCAGCGGCTCGTTCTCGGCTAGAAAGTGCACGTATTCGGTTAGCGGGAATTGTGGCGCATTGTCGTTCTCGTCGTGCAGCGACACATGATAGCTCTGGAGGCTGCACAGTGGGCGTGGCTGGTGGCTATCGCAGGCGCGTATCACCAGATCGTAGCTAATGGCGCCGCTGTCGTAGTCCAGGCGATTGTTCACGAACAACACGCCGCTCACCAGATCGATGGTGAACATGTGCTCGTCGTTGCCCGAGCTGATGTCGTAGACCACCTCCGAGTTGGGCGTGTTCTCCTGATCGGCATCCAGAGCGACCAGCTGAGCGATCGAGTAGCGCAACGGAGCCAACTCGCTAATCTCCGCCTCGTATTTGGAGGTGGTATCGAAAATGGGCGCATTATCGTTGGCATCGAGTACGTTGACGAAGACGGTGATGCCAGCGGTGGAATTGGAGCTGCTGCTCGGAGAGTTTGTGTTGGAGCCCGTTTGGCTGAGCTGCAGCTGGAGCTTGTAGAGATCGTTGCGTTCGCGATCGAGCGGTTGAATGAGAACGAGCGCCTTGTTGGGCAGCAGCTGGAAGGCGCCCTCCTCGTTGCCGGCGGCAATCACGAACGCCTGATCCTTGACGTCGTGGCCCAGCTGCAGCACCACAGCGCCCAGCGGCGCCGCCTCGCTGATCTGGGCGCGATATTGCGTCTGCTGGAATTGTGTGCGGAATGCGGCACTGTCCGCCGGCTGAACGCGCAGCAGCGTCGCACCGCTCAATTGTGGTTTGCCGCCATCCCGGGCGACCAGCCTGACAAAGTAGTCGCCGCTGCTCGACTGTGCTGCGGGCAGTTGACTCATGTTGACGGAGACGACGCCGCTGGTCGCGTGGACACTGAAACCCGAGACGGGCGGCTCAATGTGATAGCTCAGCTGCGAGTTGCGACCCTCGGAGTCTGCGTCGCTGGCATTTACCGTTAGCAGCTCTACGTCGAGCGATGTGGAGCTGCCCTCCAGCTGCAGCTCGGAGGCGGCGGGCAGCAGCGCAAAGTAGGCGGGCGGCTGCTGCGGCTGAAATTGTGGTGCATTGTCGTTCTCGTCGGCCACGCGCACCGTCAGCGTGGTGCGCGCCTCGTGCGCCGCATCCGACGCAATCACCTCCAGCTGGTATTCCTGCTGCAGCTCGTGATCGAGCCGACGGCGCAGCACCAGCTTGCCACTATATCGATCCAGGCCGAAGAGTGCGCGATTCTCGCGCTCCACAGGAGAATCGTTGCCCAGGCGATAGGTGAGCGCCGGATGGGTGTCCACATCGTTGGCTGACAGGGAGGCGATCACAGCGCCCAATTCGGTGGCTAAATGGGTGGACGAAAAGAGATAGAGAGAGAGAGAGAGAGAGAGAGAGAGAGGGAAGGGAGAAAGAGAGAGAGGTTAGTTTGAAATATTTGATAATGCTTGCTTATTTGATTAATTAAAAGTATGGAATATCTGATAATATTCAAAAGGAAATTTCTTATTTTAATTGATTACTATTTTTAGGCAAGGAAAACGGAAATTTCTCAATTATTTGTTTAAGAGTTTTAACTAATTAAAAGTTTGAAAGGGATATTATTATCTTCTTTGATTAGGATATTTAACTTATTGGAAGTTTTGATCAAAATGAAATATTTTATCCCTATTGATTAGCATTTTAAGCTAATTGGAAGTTTTGAACATGTGATAATAATCTAAAGGTAATTTCTTATCTGAATTGATTAGGATTCATAGCTAATTTAAAGCTTGGAATATTTGATAACGATTCAAAGGATATTTCGCACTTATTTGGTTTGGAATTTTAACTAATTGAAATATGGAGATATTTGATAATAATCAAAGGGAAATTTCTTATCTTATTTGAAAAGGATTTTTAACTAAAAGTTTGAATTATTTAATTACATTTCTACCTGAATTGATTAGTATAAGTGACCAATTGGAGGAATGGGATATCAGATAATGATAAAAAGCAAATTTCTTGCTTATTTCTTTAGAGTTTTTAACTAATTAAAAGACTGCAATATTTAACATATATCAAAAGAAAATTTGTCACTTGATTGATTATTATTAGTGACTAATTGGCAGAATGGGATATTCGATAATGATCAAAAGGATATTTTTCACTTATCTGTTTTGATCTGTTCTCACTTAATTGATTATGGCTTTTTAGCTAATTACATTTAAGTTTGTAGCCACAACTTTTGTACTTACCCTCGCTAACGCTGACCACATTGTTGGGCGGAAACGTGGGCTGATTGTCGTTGACATCGACAATATGCACCCGGATCGTCGCTGTGCCCGTCATCTGGGGCACGCCCTCGTCGGTGGCGATGATCTTGAGGTTGTAGACGTCCCGAATTTCCCGATCCAGGACAATATTGGTGCGCACAATGCCGCTGAACGCGGGCTCGATGACGAAGGCGTTGTCATGGTTGCCATCCACGATATGATACCGCAGCCGGGCATTGGCGCCCTCGTCGGCATCGAAGGCCTGCACCTGGGCCACAAAGGTGCCCTTGGTGTTGCCCTCGAAGGCGGTGGCCACAAATTGTCGCTGCGAGAACTGCGGACTGTTGTCGTTCTCGTCCTCCAACACGACCACCAGCTCCGCATAGCTGGCCAGGAACGGCGCCTCTGTGGTCCGTGCCACCAGCACCAGACGCAGCTCGTGCGGCTGCGTCGCGGCCAGCGCAAATGAGGAGCTGCCCAAGGCGCGTTGACTGCGCGAACTATTCGAATTCTGTTCCGCAGCCCGATCCGGTTCCAGTTCCAGTTCCAGTTTCTGTTCGTAGTGCAAGGCGCGTGCGCGGCTCAGCAGCGGCGGCAAAGTGGGCGTGGCAAAGCGATCGTAGTCCAGCAGCTGCGAGTTGGCGACGCGTATTTCCCCCGTGGACGCGTCCAGCGCAAAGATGCCTTCGTCGTTGCCGGCGCCAAAGGAGAAGTTCAGCTTCTGTCTGCGTCCGTCGGAGCGCACGGCGGACACTTGGAGCAGCCGCGTGCCCAGCGCAGAATTCTCGCGTAATGTGGCGCGATAGGTTTCGTTCTGGAAGTGGAGCATGGGCGCATTTGGACTCGACTCGCCGACGAGCAGCTCGATGAGGCCGACGCTGCTCTGGGGCGGATTTCCCTTGTCGCGAGCGATAATCTCCAGCTGCAGCAGATTGCCCGCCTCGCTGGCCAAACTCTGAGCGGCGCTCAGCGCGCCCGTATTGGGATTCAAGCGGAATTTGCTGCGTAACGTCGACGTCGACAAAACGCTGTCCGCTTTCAGGGTGTACAGAATTTCGCCGTTGGCGCCCTGGTCGGCGTCGTGGGCCTGCACCTTGAGCAGCGTCTGGCCGGGCTGGATCAGAGCGGGCACTTGGCCGCCGTAAGGATAACGCTCGAAGATCGGTCGGTTGTCGTTGATGTCCAGGACGTTGATCTGGACGGCGACGCTGCCGGAGCGAACCTCGTAGCGACCGCAGTCTGTGGCCAGGACCAGAAAGCTGTAGCTCAACTGCAGCTCACGATCCAGTTTACTAGAGGGAGAGAGAGACAGAGAGAGAGAGAAGGAGAGAAATTTAGTCAATTAGTCAAAAGGAATTCCAGGCGATCACTGATCGACACTAATTAGCTAGCCGGGCCTAAACACAATTAGCCACACGAAATGAGCTGGAATTAATTTAAGCACAGGCAAAAGCAAAAGCAACTCTTGGTAATTAAGTCATTTGTGATCCGGCTAATCTGACTGAACGCGGCACGCTCAAGCTCAACCCTCAAGCTCGAGTTGGGCCCCCTTGCCACAAGTGGCATTCTGGTATGCGGTATCTGCCACAAATAATAAACCAAAATGATTAAAATCCTTAGCCGTACTAAGCAAAAAGGGCTAAGAGCAAGTTCTCGACGCGATTGCATGTCGGCCAATAAAACGAATTTAGCAAATTACGAGCTCAGACCAGTCAGCAGCTAAACTTGAAGCCCTCTTCTTCTTCTTATTTTTACTGTTTATTATACCCTTTACGAAGTGTGTTGTAATTCCGGCTAGGAATGTGTAGAAGGGGTTAAACAAGTCTGGGCTTAAATTCCTTATGCAAATGCGATCTAGGGTATGATGAATTCAATTAAGCTTTGACTAACAAAGTGAATTAAGTCAATTAATTAAGCGCATATTTCTATAAATATTATTTTATATTAATATTGAATATTTGATGTTGCTTTAATTATGACAAAATATTTGCGGGGGGAATTTTTGCTGTTATTTTAAGTTGAAAGTTATAAGCCAAGAGAAAGGGTATTTAAACAACTTTGATGCCCTGTCTAGTTTTGTGCTCTTACTGGTTTTATGAATTGAATCAGTCAAAGCGAAGGAACTCGACTGCAGAAAACATTCCGTTGCAGACGTTGTCGTTGTTTGTTGTTGTCTATTCAAAGGCAACAACAACAGCAACAACAACAAAAATGCCTTTGCCAAGGGTCAGTCAACAGTTTTGTTGTTGTTGTTGTTGTTGTTGTTGTTGTTGTCATTGTCGGCTGCGCTTGCTGATCATCAGACGAGAGCCTAGTCTTGTCCAGTTTCAGCTTCAGCTTCAGCTTCAGCTTCGTTCGTCAGTTCGTCAGAGTTGGCAACAAAAAAGTAGCTAGCAACAACAACGACAACAACAACAGGGCGCATTTCTGCTGTTGTTTTTGTTTTTTTTATTCTTGTTGCTCCAATCCTGACTTTATTTAGCCCAAGTTGAAGTCCAAGCTCGCAAGCGATCCAAGACTAACAACAACGTCACGAATTGTCTGTCCCAACTGTCCGTCCGTCCGTCCGTCTGTTTGTCTCTGTGTCCATGCTGTCCAGTCTTGACTGTCGCTCTACAATTCTTCTGCTCTGTGTTCTCATCGTTGTTGTTGTTGCCTCGCTTTGCTTGAGTTTTTCTCCCTTGTTGGATATTTTTTTCTCTCTTTTTTTCTGTTGTAGGTTTTGTTTTGGCGGGGTTTTCGTTTTTATTGTTTGCCGACAATCAGCGCAAGATAAAAATTGGTACATGACAGCGGATCGCGTTTGTATAAATGGCAAACACTGACGCTACTGTCAACTCAAGTGCTTCCAAGCAAGGCCAGCAAAAAAAAATAAAATAAAAATAAAATAAAAAAAAAACGCTAAAGCTAAGCCCAAATCTAGAGAGACGACGACGAGTAGGACTTGCCCCTTTGCTGGCCGGAACTGAGCGCTAGTAACGCAATTCCCTTCCCTTCTCATTCTGTATCAGACGGAACAAGCAATTGTTGTCATCATTGATTGTCAATAAGCATAAATTTGCACCAGAGGGGGCCCCAACTTCAACTTCAACTTCAACTTCAACAGCAGCAGCAGCAACAGGAGTTCAGTTTCAGTCCTTAAAAGCCACGTAGCCAATCCTTTTTGTGCGTATGCGTTAAACACACACTCCTTGCTATTTATAGCCAGTGCCTTTGGTTTTGGGCTTAAAGGAACTGTTTTTTAGCTCAGCTTGTCCCTGTCCGTTGGCTGCGTAGGTTGTTGTCTACTTGTCGGTCGCATTAGTTCGCCTTGTTATTGCGGAAATTAAGTATTTGCAATCTTGCACACGTTGTCCAGTGTCCTTGCCCACAGATCTGGCGCACTGATAACATTTGTATTGCATTGACCCGAAGACTAAAACAAGGCCAACTAAGATCTATTCTGATTGTGGCAGTAGAGAGTGTTTAAGATTGATGTTGGAATAAAGTATAAATGGTGCTTAAAAAGGGAATTTGTTGCAAGTGGAAAGTTATTTTCACCCAGGAGCTTTGTTTAAAAGGAGTTTTTAAAGATTACTTTAATATGTTTTCTATGGATTATAGATTCACAAAGTGTTTATAGCCACATTTGTGTCTTGAGGAATTATCTGAAAAATGTCACAAATTTAAACCCAACTTTTACTGTAAAAACATTCGCTATAAAACCGCTATTAAAGTTCTAGACATTATTAAATTCTACTAACCAATGTAATCTATTAGTTTTCTCATTTAATTTATTTATAAATAATCGTTCAAAAGGGAATTTTATGCAGTTGGAAAGCTATTTTCAATTAGTTCTTGTAGAAAGGAGCTTTTAAAGGAGTTTTTGATGCTAACAAAAATTGTTTATAGATTCAAAAAGTTTGTTTGTTTATTGACACAAATGTTTCTTGATAAACTCTTGTCACAAATTTAAACCCAACTTTTACTGTTAAAACATTAGCTAAAAAACAGCTAATAAAGTTTAACAGATCAACAGCTTTAACAGAGAGAGTTTACTTTGTCTAACTAGCCCACTCTAAATATTCTTTTTATTTATTCATATATAATCATTCAAAAGCACTCACCCCACAGTTGTTATTAATCCACTTTTGCTATCGATCGCAAATTGCCATTGCGTCTCATTGGCCAACGAATAAACCAGCCTGGAGTTGACGCCCAGATCCGCATCGTTGGCCTTGAGCTGAAGGACGCTGCTGCCAATGGGCGCATCCTCGGCCACGCTGGCCACATATTTGGCCAGCTCGAAGCGCGGCTCGTTGTCGTTCTGATCCTCGACGAAGACGCTGATGTTGCAGTGGCCTCGATGGCTGATCGGCTGGCCGCGATCAGCGGCCTGCAGCTGGAGCGTGTAACGGGAATGCTGTTCGCGATCCAAGGAACGAACGCTCAGCTCGCCGGTGCGAGCATCGATGCTGAACTTGTTGCCCAAATTGCCGCCTAAGCGAAGAAGAAGAAAGAGAAGGAATTGGATTTCATTTAATTAAATTGGTCGAAAAGGGATTTCCCCTTTTTCCAGTTAAACTCACCAGCTATGCTGTAGACAATCTCCGCATTGGCGCCCTCGTCCAGATCGCTGGCCACCACCGTATGAATGACGGCCGTCTCGCTGTTCTCCGGCACGGACAATCCGTAACACGAGCCCGGCCGGAACTCGGGCGCATTATCATTCACATCGCCGATGCTGATGATCAGCGTGGCCACGTCGAAGTGCTGTCCGCTCGTCAGCTCAGCGCTGCTCTCCGAGGAGCGCTGCTTGCGGATCGCTGCGCTGGGCGTGGCTGCCACGCGGTTGGCGTCGCGCACGTAAATGGGCAGCGTGTAACGGGACTGCGTCTCCCGATCGAATTGGCCGCGTGACGTCACAATGCCGCGCTGCCAGTCAACATGAAAATGATCATCGGCCACCCCAGCGGGAATTTCATAGCTGAGATTTGCTGTGAATGTGAAGAAAAAGAAGAATGTGGAAAATTAATGATAGGAATTGGTAAGAGATTGCAAATTAAGATAGATAAATTTTTTAAGTTCCTGTGATCTAGTACGTATTAAGGTAATTTAAAGTTGTTATTGTTTAGTCAAGCTACGCATAACAAATTTTAATATACAAATTATTTTTAAAAAAATATTAAACGAAAAAAAAAGTCTTTATTAAAGTTGTTCAATTATTCAACATATTAATTAAAAAATGATAATATTTTATTGAATGCCTTTTTGTGCTAAATTCTTTCAAAATTTTGTTTATAATAAATCCTGTCTACCAAAGTTCCCTAAATATGATTAAAATAATTTTGGTTAAAGGATGTGAAAAAATAATCTATTCAAGATCTTATATAAAAAAGAATTTTTTTATATTTATATATATTTTTTAAGGGCATGTTTTTCACAAAGAGAGATCAAAATGAAATTAATGTCTGCTATTTCTATGAGCAGCACTTTTCATTGATTTTATATATATTTTATTATTTTATAATTTCCATATATTTTTTGAAAGGGGTTAAAGTAATCAACAATAAAAAGAAAACTCACCATTGTCTGCTCCGTGAAAAGCCTTTGCGGCCACCTGCAGGACGAAGCTGCCGCTGGGCACATTCTCCAGTATCGTAGCCCGATAGACAGCCTGCAGGAACCTGGGCGGATTGCTGTGGCTGCCCTGAACCAGGAGCTGCAGGCTGAGCGTGGAGTGGAGCGGCGTGGGCAGGCCGTGATCGGTGGCGCGTATGGTGAGCGTAAAGCGGCCCGTTTTGTCCAGCTGCTCGGAGGCGGGCGGCAGCGTTTTGGCCAGTTCAAGGACGCCCGACTGGGGCTTGATGCGAAAGCGACCCTCGCCGTTGCCACCCACAATGTCGTAGCTGATGCGTCCATTCTCGCCCGCGTCGCGATCCACGGCCACAATATGACTGACGGTCTCACCGATGCGGGTGGCGTCGCTCACATAAACGGTGGCTGCACCACTCGCCGCACTCGCGCTGGGCACCACAAACTGTGGCGCATTATCGTTGGCGTCCACGAGCCGCAAACGGACCGTCACCGAAGTCTGCAGGCGCTCTGTCACATTGGAGGATTGATCCAGAGCCTGAACGATCAGTAAATACTCCTGCAGGGATTCGTAGTCGAGGGGCGCCTGCAGGCTGAGCGAACCGGTCAGCGAGTCGACGGCGAAGAGCGGCGCGATCCGCTCGAGACTCTCGTTCAGCTGCGGCGTGTAGCGCAGCAGGCGATACTGCAGCTCGCCGTTGGTGCCCGAGTCGGCGTCCGTTGCCGTAAAGTTGTGTATGATGGCGCCGACGGGCAGAGCTTCGTTCACCAGCAGCTCGACGGGATCGTGCGGCCAGTGCGGCGCATTATCATTGACGTCGGCCACCTCGATTTTAACGGTAATTGCGCTGCTCTGCGGATTATTGCTGGCCGAAGTGTCCAGCGCGCGTATTTCCAGTCGAAACTCCGATTGCAGCTCGCGGTCCAGCTGGCGGGCAACGACCAAGTTGCCCGTATTCCTGTCTATATCGAAGGCGCCCTCGATCAGGTCCTTGGTCAGCGCGTTCAGCGTGTACGTGACACGCAGCTGTTCGTTCAGCTCGTCCAGGCTGTTGCTGGTCAAAGGAGGCAGCTCCGCCGCACGCTCGTTCGGGCTGATCGAGCCGACAACGTGGCCAACGACTGCATCCTCGCGTACCTGCCAAAGGAACCAAGCGAAAGGAGTATGGCAATTATAGATTATGTGTTTGGCAATGGAAAGGGGATGGGAAACGGGTTGGGGAACGGTTTGGGTTTTGGGACCGCGTCTGGCCGTCGTCGTCGTATCTTAATCTCAACAACAGTGTTGAAAATCCAATCTTAAAGCAATAATTCATACTTCAAGATTACGAAGGCAGCAAACATTTAAAAATTTCATTCCCCCCAAAACAACAACAACTGCTGCTGCTGCTTCTTCTACCTCTCCTTCTTCTACCTCTCCTTCTTCTTCGTCTCTCTCACTGTGGGCTTATTCCCAGGGCCGCGTCGCTCGCTGTCCCTGGCATTGGCATTGGCAATGGCATTAAAAAGAAATTATGCATTCCGACCAAGTTGGCGGCCCCGAAAATCACTGAAGAAAAATGCGAGTCCAACAGAGGGCAGCCTTCTTCTTCTTCTTCTTTTTTCTTTTTTCATCTTTTTCTTTTTTCGGCAAACTTTTCGCATATAGAGAGAATTTAATATGCAAAACCGCAAAAACCGTTTCGCAGCATATAAAAACAAGAAAGGTTTTTGCCTTGTTGCCTCCGCTTCTGCAGGGCTCTCTCTGTGTGTGTGTGTGTGTTTGTGTGTGTGCACATCTTTTTTTTTTTTCATAATATACATTGAAAATATTGTTTGGGTCGCCAAAATGGAGACACAAAAATGACAGTCACGAGATTTATGCCGCAGCCAAGATTACGCAGGAAGCTGGACGGTGAACAAAAGCGTTACACTGAGAGAAAAATTAGGGGTTGACTGACTGTGTTGCAAGCGAGTTTGTCTTTGAATTTGACTTGCAGTGTTTACCTTAGTTTTTGGCTAATACTTAATATGCTAAGGAGGTTAATTATATTAAAAATATTTAACATATTTAACATTCAGCTACTCATACTTAAGACTTGACAGATATTCAATTGGTAATATAAAAAATATAGAAGTATTATTACTATTAAAATCTGATATAACAAGAAGCATAAAGGACCTTTAAGCAAACATAAAAATCAACTGATTTAAGTCCACTTGCTAATGAAATCGGAAAATTTTTAGTATGTGCTCAAATGTTAAATAGGACATGTTTCACAAAGTTTAATCAGTTCTAGCCAAGTTAACCTTCTATCAGCATTTAAGCTTTTAATCAGTGTATAAAATTTGCTTGTATAAATTTCCTTTTTTCTAGAGTGTTTAAGCTTAAAGCTTTCATCTTTTGTTTAAATTAAATTGACTATAAAATATATGAAATATATTTTTGGACTATTTAAGAACTTAAAAAAATAAAATATAAATATATATGAAATATATTTAGAATATTTTAATATTTAAATAAACCTTTTTTTTTAGTTCGTTGAGTGTAATTTTGGTGGTGCTGACTGCTGACTGTTGAGTGCTGTTAGTGGTGCTGCCTTTTGGCTTACTAACGACTACTGCGACGTTTGTGGTTGTGGTTTGTGGTTTGTGATTGTGGTTGAGGTTGCATTGCGCTTGACCACCAAAATTATGCACGGCGAATATTGCTACAAAAATGGACACCGCACACAAAATGGCGAATGATTTGTTGTGTACTTTTATAGCTGACTGTAGCTGAGTGGAAGCGTACGGAATCCTGCCTCATTTGCCTTGCGTTCAAATTGCTTAATTACAACGATCCATTTTTTTTTTATACGCTGATCGAGAGAGATTTATTCTTTGGCAGTTACCCAACTCTTCTTCTTTATGGTCAACAAACAACGCCAACGCATAAGAACAAAGCGAGAAGAATGCAGATGCAGTTGAGCTGAGCTGAGTTAAGTTGAGTTGAGTTGAGTTGAGTTGAGGACAAAGCGTGGAATCAAAGGCGACCGCCAAACGAAACGCAACGAAATGTGTCAATTTTAATTGTTGCCGCAGTGGATTTCAAGGCGAGGAGAACTTGACAGACACAATACACGGAGAGAAACAGGGAGCGTGGTTGCCAGAGAGAGGCAATTAAATGCATGTCAAAGCGTCGCAGCCATCAGCCATCGTCCTCGTCGCAAGTGGCAACTGGCAAGTGGCAAGGTGGAGGGGCAAGGCGTGCGGGGCAAGGCGTGCGGGGCGTGAGGCACGCTGCTGCGGCATGTGGTATGGAATAATGTGCGGGGTATGCAAAACATGTGCGAATCGAACGTGATAAAAATGTTAAAAAGTCGCAGCTCGTTTTTTAACTGCAACTTGCCGAAATCTAAGCCAGAAAAGCGAAGGAAGTAGACGACTATTTAATACCCTTATAATTATTGTTCGCTGATATTCGACGAGCCCTTCTGACTATATTGATTGTTGACTTATTTTGGGTATACTTTATGAATTATATGAAGATCATATAACAAACTGATCTTGAGCTAAATATATATTGACCGCAGAGTATTTACAGATAGTTAATATAACACCTTTATAATGTGGGAGTTCTCTTTCCAATGGCTTTGAACTATTTTCTTTCTGCAGTAGCTTTTTTTATTATTTAGTTTGATCCTAGTTTTAAATGCTTTAGATAATCTCTTATGACTATAAAGAAACCTGCTTGAGTATAGACAAAAAAATTCGCGAGAATTCTTCTTGTATACTTTGGATTTTATACTCTATACTGTATACTCTACACTCTTTACCCTATATTCAATATATGTGGCAAGTGTATGTCATTAATATATTTAATATATATTTTATTATTAAAAGAACAATAAACTACCAAATATTGAATTTCTTCTTCACTAAATTGCTAGCTCGTTCAGAGTAACATTTTTTAAAGTTATCTACATTTAAATACCCTATAAATCACTGCTGCATTACATAATCAAGCTACCTCTTTGGTAAGTGTACAAAATTTCAGTTGACGCTTACGAATCGCAGTTAAGTGGCAACGTTCATGGCCAAGGCGAAAGCAAAGGCGAGGGGAAAAAGGAAGCTAAAGCATTTTTCAGCAGTCACAGTTCACAGAGTGACAATTACGCGTGCGCCATGAACAACGACAGCCAACGAAGATGTTGCTGTTGTTGTTGCCGCCCCCAAGCCCCGCAGTTTAGTGAATGCAAATCGAGACAGAGACAGAGGCCAAAGACAGGCAACACCCGCACGGATCACCCTGTGCCGCCCGTTTGACGTCTGTTTCCGCGGAGAAGCTGCGACTGCGACTGGCAGCTCTTGGGAATCGTGTTCTTGGCCATTGTCACGTGACGCCCGATGCTACAAATCATCCGCACAAAAGGCAGGCGACAAACGCGCAGATCACGACTGGACAAACAGCCGAAGCAGGAAATCAAGCGTCGCATCGTGTAAAACTAGAAGCGTCAAATAGACAAAAGTTTTCCTGGAACCACCAGGAAGAGACTCCAACCAAAAGGGGCAATGGAAGGGGAGGGGGGAAGGGGAAGTTTTCTGTGTGACCCGCCCATAAATCTCTCACTCACCCTGAAGACCAGACTGGAGCTGGTGAACGTCGGCCGATTGTCATTCAGATCGAGAACCTCGACGCGCAGCATTCGCAACGTTTGCTTGGGCGGATTGCCGCCATCGGTGGCCGCCACCGCCAAACGATAAATGCTCCGCTCCTCGTGATCGAGGACGACGCGCGTCCGAATGATGCCCGTGTTGGCATCGATGCTGAACAGGCCGTGGCCATCGGAGTCACGACCCTTCAGCAGCGAATAGTTGATCGACGCATTCTGGCCGTGATCGCGATCGATGGCACGTATCCGCACCACCTCCGTGCCCGGCGGCTGCTCCTCGCGCACACTAACCACATCCTCCTGCGGATCAGCGATCTCCGGCGCATTGTCGTTCACATCTGTCACATGGACACGCACCGGGACGCGTGCACTGCGCGTCGGTGTGCCCTGATCCCGGGCCTCCACCATCAGATCGTACACTTCACGCAGTTCCCGGTCCAGCGGCTCGCGTGTGCTTATCTCACCTGCAAACGGGAGAAGAAGGAGTTGAGAGAGGAGTCAAATTTGATGATTAATCAAGTGTTTAGCAGAAAGAGAATTTAACTTTAGAATACCCTGCATAAATTGCTAGTTAATCTATTTATTGCACTTGAAATTGATTGAATTATGGCATAAGGTCTACAAAGAAGAGACGAGTCCAGTTGATTATTAATTATTTGTGGAAAAATTTAGCTTTAAAATAATCTAAATATATTGTTAATTACTCTATTTTTTAACTTAAAATTGGTTCAATATTTTCTTTATTAATTTTTATATTTAACTTAAGAAGACATCATAAGTAATTGTCATTAAACTTTGATGCCATATTTAATTATTATTATTATTCCTATTTTATGAGCAAGCAAAATTATCCCCTTTTAGGTCTATTGATGGGTTTTAAAGTTAGAGGCAACAGAATCTTATTTATGATACCCTAAAATAAAAGAAATTGGTACTCAAATAACTTCTCACTTAATTGATATTTTATTTGGGCACGTAAAGAATATCAGAACACTTCTATTTTTACCATTAGAAACAGAGCAAACAAATTGTTTTCTTGTTGAAGTAAGAGAGAATATTAATGAATTAATCAAATTAATTGTTTAATAAACATAAAATGTTCAGTCTGTCTTTATATGGAATACGTCCTATAACTGATGAGATTATAAAGCATAAGAAAACGCATGTTTAACTAAGTTTAATCTGATACTAGTTTATATTTGTATACAGTCCAGAGAAAACTTTATTTAGACTTATTCACTAACCCAAGAGATCTCCCTTTCTCTATACCTACAGCGAACTCTCGAGTGGAAAAGAGAGAGCAATAAAAGAAAGAGTGAGAGCTTTTGCTATCCATTGTTGATTAGTTTTTGGAAAATGTGGCTCTCTAACTGGGTCGCAGATGATTAATGCCAAAGTGTTGGTGGTGCCAGTGGTGGTGCCAGTGGTTGTGCTGGTGGTGCCTGCGCCTGTTGCCATCAAAATGTCATGTGGCTGGCAGCCAAAAGAAAATCATGTCAGGAAAAACGAGTTTAGCTAGCCAGCTAGCCAGGATTAGCTGCACGCGATTTCCATATTTAATTTAAATGAAGCGAGAGATGCTGGCGCTGGCTGGCGCACAGACTTCAGCTCCTTTGGCTAAAGCTAAGAGCGGACACGCACACACAACACACACACACACACAGACACATAGATACATAGGTGTAGTAGCCTGCAGAATGTCAACCCGATGATATTCCATTGACGGATGAGCTGACAGCGTTAAAACTGTTGTTGCTCAAACACTAATGGTCACATTGCGCTACTCCTTGGCCAACAGCAACAGCAGCAGCAACAGCAGCAGCAGCAGCAGCTAGTTGGCCATCTGCCCCATCTGGCCATATCTCGAACAGATCGCATTTTATCGCTTGCACCACATCGTCGTCGTCGTCGTCGTCGTCGTCTTGGGAAACGGGTTTCCGTTTGTTTTGCTCGTGCGCGTTTGATCTATGGGCGACGTGGTCAATGCCACGTCGGAGGAGCAGTGCAGCAGCGACAGCCCAAGTGGAGCAGTAATGAATGACCATGGGTCATGGCTGCTGGCTTTGACAGTGCCTCCAGCTACGTCCCGCTTCCGACACGACGCTCTTGAGTGAGCTGTTCGACGGGCGCGACATTTGGCTACCGCGTAACCCGAAAGCGGACACTAATTTATGGCTGCCAAGCGGGTGTAGTTAGTAGAAGGCTCGACGGGGAGATACCCTAAACATTAGGATCAAAGCCCATTTGCAAGCTATAATTAATTGAAATTATCTATACTTAAAAGGAGCTACTCTTTTGGGAAAAGGAAATTATTTCTATGTCCTTACGTGAGCATCTTTTTTACTAACTCTGAGATGTGCGTATTGAATAGAAGAATCTTTAGTTAGTTTCTTAGTTATACATAAATGAATATTAGTTCTACACCTCAGCACTTCTAAACTGTTTTTGAGACCCTTTCAGACTCAAAAAATTAATAGGCAATAACTTTTTGGAAAGCCTAAAGTGTATGCATTATAAGCCTGAAAAATTCCTATTGCATTTGGACATATTCCTTTTTTCATATTTAAAGAGGAGAACTCGGATCAAGTACAGCAAATAAATTTAAAAAAATGTACATGGTAAATTCTGTACAGTATAGTATTAATATTAATCTTATTATTATATTATTATTATTATAACAATATAACAGACACACATATAGATAGAGAAGTGTTCTAATTAACCAAGGTTATCTACCCAATCGAACCCAACCAACCTTTCCTCTGTCTGTTACACACGTACACAAAAAACTATTATACCCTATAAAAGTTTGCCATAGACTCACCTGTGACGGGATGCACCTGAAAGCTAGAGTTGGCCGGCAACAGGCTGTAACGTATGGCCGCATTCTCGCCCAGATCCGCGTCGCTGGCAGCAACTACGCCGACAACGGCGCCTCGTCGCAAGTTCTCCTCGATGCGGAACTCGTAGTTGTCGCGCTGAAATTTCGGATCGTTGTCGTTGGCGTCCAGGACGCGCACAAGGACACGAGCACGGGCATGGGCCGCCGGCGTGCCGTTGTCGGTGGCCAGCACGGTGAGTTCGTAGCGATCGCGGCTCTCGCGATCGAGTGCAGCACGCAAATAGATCCAGCCCGAGTTGGGAAAGATGCCAAAGTGCTGGGCGAGATCGGCGTCGGGGCCGCCGACGCTGGCCAGGCTCTGGCTGGCATTGTCTGCGCCGGCGTCCACAATGCGGTACGTGATGCGTGCATTGTTGCCCGTGTCCAGATCGCTGGCATTCACCTGGATGATCTGCAAAACAAAGAGAGAACTCGGCATTAATTTGGCTGAGTAAAAAGAAGGAAAGAGAAGGAGAGAGAGAGCGAGAGAGAGAAACGATCCAAATACGGCTGGCCGTGTGGTCATCAATCATCCGGCGATGCGGCGGCATTGGAATCTCTGATGCATGTCTGCGTCTCTGGTCTCTAGAGGAATCCCTAGAACTGCAACTCGTTTCAGGCTCGTGATGCCAAAAGATATAAAGTGATTTTATGATCAAAACTAGTTCAACGCGCCGGGCAACAGCAACAAAAATAGCAACAACAACAACAACTGACCAACTGTGCTGCATGCAACATGCAACAGTTGCTGCAAACAGCATCTTCTTCTCTGGGGTGTTGAGAAATTTAATAAAGATATGACGCCTGCCTGACAAAAGCGTGACTTTTACGGGCTGTTAATCAAATTTATGTTGCGCATTTAGTTTGCATTACAAAAATTTATTTTTCAATAAAACTTGCGGCAGCCAAACGTGGCTGGTTAGTTGCTGCTGCTTACACTTAAAGAAAACTTTAATATATTTATGCTATCAATTTGGCAACACTTGAAAAAATTAAATGAATTGACTGAGAATTTGTTTTTTAAAAAAGCAAAGAAAATAAGTAGAAAAATTAATTATCATAAAATGAAATGTTGCTTATTATAAAAATGGCTTTCTAAGAACTGAAGTCTAGTAGAAATATTGTTATCAATATAAAGCTGGAGTTTTCATTAAAAAAATGATTGAACTCAATTCTTATAAGGCAAAAGTTTTCTTTGTTAAATTAAATGTAATAAATTTTCTTTTTAGCCTTTAAATTAAAATTTTTTTAGAAATTTTTTAAGAAATGTTAAATGTAGCTGATGTATAAATTTTTCTTATATACATAAGAATATCAATTTAATATATCAACTATCTTTAACTTTGGAATTATATGAGAAATAGTTTTGCTTTGATTTAAAGTTAATTAATTAATTAATTTTTATATGTAAACATTTAAGATTTAAAAAAAGCTTAGTTCTATATTTAAAGAAAAGTTAGTAGTTATTTTGTACAGTGTAGTGACAACTAGTTTTGAACGTTACCTGCGCATTGATGGACCGCGATTCGGACACATTCACCGCATACTCGTCGCGCTCGAAGACGGGCGGATTGTCGTTGACATCCTGGACGTCGACGAGTATGGTGAGATCCGCGGAGAGCGGCGGCAATCCGGCATCGGTGGCCGTCACCGTTAACGAGTGCCGCTGCGCCGTCTCGTAGTCCAGATGCCGCGATAGAACGAGGTGGCCCGAACGTGCATCGATAGCGAAGAGCGCGGCCATCGACTGCGACTTGCCACGTTGGGTGGCATTGCCAATGGGATTGGGATTGGGATTGGCGGCTAGGCTGTAGGTCACCCGGCCGCTGCTGCCCGAGTCCTTGTCGTGGGCATGAGCTGCGAAGAGGGGCGCGCCCAGCTCGGCATTCTCCGGCACCGAAATGCGCACCATGCTCGTCTCGAACTCGGGCGCATTGTCGTTGACGTCCTCCACCTCGATATTGACCTGGGTGTGCCCGTAGACGGGCGGCTCTCCGCTGGTCGCCTGGATGTTCAGCAAGACTTGCGCCTTCGCCTCGTGGTCCAGCGGATGGGCGATGCGTATATTGCCCGAGGCGGGCTCAATGCTGAAGTAACCGTCCGGATCGCCCGAGTAAATCGAGTAGCGCACCGGACTCCGTTGAGCTGCAGGAGACAAAAAGAACAAGAAGAAGAAAAAGTTGATGAAAAGGAATGCTGTGGCTTAAAAAGGGTTGCCAAAAAAAAACAAAAACCAAAAAAAAAATAAAATAAAGGTGCCTCATTAAAGGCAATTCAAATGCCAAAGCGCTGCAAACAAAGGACGCCCAATGAGTTGGCAGCAGGAACAATAGAGCCAAAGAATGAAACGAAGCCCGCTTTGCAGATTGACACATGAGAGCAGCTCCAAGCGGGACGAGGGATTGGAAGCGGTCGCCGCAATGAAAGGAAGTGCACAGCGAAAGCAGCAAATTAAAGCTCAAAATTCATTTTGCATAGCACGAAAGAAAACAAAAAAAAAACAAAAAAAATAAAGAGAAGAAAAAAAATCAGACAGTCTCCCAACTTCAAGTTGGCTGCATTCTCCTTCTCGAGTGCTCGACTCGAGCTCGTGTCTTGGCCTTTTGTTGACGAGGACTTGGAATATCGTTGATGGGTGCAGATTTCTGCCGAAATTTGCGTTTGAAGTGTTTTTGCTTTGGCTTTGTTGTGTCGCCCCCCGCCCCCTCCCCCCTTCGGCACCCTCCTGCTGTGGGGCACTCTGTGGCCCATTTTGGAGCCAGCTTTGTTTTTTTACAAATTTTATTTTAATTTTCTTTGGCTTGTTATACTCTAACGAAAGGTTGTCCGATTAATGACAAAGTAGAGTTTTAACCAACTGATCAAGAAGAGCTTCTATAACCAACTAATCTTTAATGGCAAAGGAAGCTGATAAGATTCTGATAGTTAATCAAGAGTTAAGCAAGAGCATTCAATATTTGTTTAGCTGTTATATTTTTTCTGTTTTTTTTTTTTGGTCTTTAACCATTGAAGCATTCAACCGTTGGACCATTTCTTTCGTTCGATCGTTCGATCGTTCGTTCGCTCGTCCGTCTGTTTGTCCATCATATGCGCATATTTTGTTTTCCAGCTCAGTGAACTAATGAATGCAATCCAATACAAAGACGAACTGGGAACGGGGTTGGGGGGAAGAAAGGATTTGAGTACTCACCGGTGTCGCTGCTGGTGGCTATCACCGAGCCGACGACTGTGCCGCGCGGCACATCCTCCTTGACATAGTAGTTGTATCTGGCCTTCTCGAAGATTGGCGGTCGCTGCATGGCATCGATGATGCTGAGAAAGACAACGGCATCGGTGCTGGTGCGTAGACCGCCGCCGTCCGTCGCCGAGATGTTGAGCATGTGCATCGGCTGGGTGCGCACGGAGAGCATATCCGGCCGTATGACAAAGATTTCGCCGCTGGCGCGATCAATGCGAAAAATGCCGCCCTCGTTGCCGGCGACAATGCGATACGAGACCTGGCCAAAGTTGCCCGCATCCGGATCGGTGGCCACCACCGCCACAATGGGCAGGGGCGTGGCCGTTGCCTGTGCAGCGCCCGATTCGCGCAGCGATACATTATATTCACGTGGATAGAAAACGGGCCGATTGTCGTTCACATCCGTCAGCTGGAGCTTAATCATGGCGGTGGTGCTCAGTCCGCCGCGATCGGTGGCCAGCACGGGAAACTCATAGCTGCTGCGTCGCTCGTAGTCAAGTTCGCCGGCTATGCAAATTTCACCTGAGGCGGAACGCACCTCGAACTCGGTCAGATGCTTGAAGCCCTCGCCCAGCGTATAGTTCACCATGGCATTGACGCCGCAATCCGGATCGCTGGCCGACACCTGAATAAGAGAGAGAGAGAGGGATATATATAGTAATTGTTATGGTTTGTTGCTTTGGGGCTAAACGGTTGCGCCGCCAATTACAAATGAAGTTGTCAAAATTTTAATTTGATTTAAGGGCAGCGGCTTAACTTAACTTAACTTAATTTGCAACAGTCAGTGGAGCAATTTGTTCTGGTCATGCTTTGTTCTCGCGAACCGCCGGCGGCTGCGGCGTATTAAGCGTGTGTCAACTTAAATTTGGCTTTTTTATATATATACATATCTACATATATATCTTTTTTATTTGGGGTCTAAAAAGGGTATCGGGTGCATTGACCTGGCTTTAATGGCTGCCAATTAGTTGGCATTTGCGTAATCAGCATTTACATTCAACAGGCTGCACGCTGCTGGCCTACGCCACCCTAAAAATAGCACACACCGAATGGAGTGGGCAGAAGCAGACGGAGAAACGGGAAACGGGAAACGGGAAAAGGGGACTTCTCGTGGGGGCAGCTCTGGCATTTTGACGCCAACGAACAACGAGAAGAAGAAAAAAACGTCAGCAATTAAAACTGTCATTATTTCACTTTAAATAGTGGAAACCCCCCCCCTCCAAGCTTGCCCCTTTGTTTGCCTGTTGCTTCTGGCCAGTCTGAGACTGTCGCTGTCTGCGACTCCCAGACTGATATGCATTTAAAGCGAAACGTGTCCAAGTCGCGGCGACTCCTCACGTTCAATTTCTGCGCTAATTACACTTTTTGTAAGCCAAAGGCTTTGCTTTGCTTTGGTTTGGTTTTGGTTTTGGTTTCGGTTTGCTTTTGCCTGACGAAGATCTGCTTAGATTGCTGGGCCGCTGTGCTGCTGTGAAGACTAAAGACTTTCATTAAGCTTAGTTGGCAGCCGTTTAAACCCGTTTAACCCGAGCGAAATTGTCGCGACGACAATGTCGTCAGTGTCCCCAACAGATTGGCAATTTTATCTGTCAACAACATGGAACTGCCGTTGAGCCAACAGATCCCGACAGAGCCCTCGCCAGGCTGTTGCCACAAAAAAAAAAAAAAAAAAAACAAAACGCCCACACGAATCTGCCACTTGGGATGAGCAGCCAACGCCTGGCCCCGATCTGGCCTGGACGCCTTGTTAGCCCTGCCCCTGGCCACTGATAACTGCCAACAGCTGCTGCAGTCGCCTCTCCTCATCCTTCCCCTTTCCCCCCTGCAGCAGCAGCAGCAGCAACTGCAGTGAAAGGCAGCCTTTGGCAATAAGTACGAAAACAATGACACAAAATGTGGCATGAAGAAGGAAACTGACACTGTTAAAAGAATTTAATGCTTTGAAATGTTTCAAAAGTTGAATAATATCATTAAAGCTTATTTGAAATTTAAAAGTCAAATAATAATAGTAAATAATGCAAAAAATGTTATATAGAGATGAATTAAAATAATTAATTTAATTAAAATAGTCAAATTCCAATGAAACATTAAAGCTGTTAAAAAGGCTTATTAAAACATTGAGATAGATATATGCAGAAGTTTTTGACAGAATGACAGAACTTTTTATATTTGAAACTATTTCCAATGCAACGATTTCCATTTAATTTAATACTATTATTTTTACTAATACATAACGACAATAGAATATTTTTAGACATTTTAATGCTGCTCAAAAACTTAATTAATGCTGATCAAAGACAGACAAGCAAACTTTTGGTTGCTTTAGTTTTTTTTTGTAATATAGTTATTATAATTAATATCCGAATATTCCAAGAGTTTAGGGAAAGGATAAGGAGTTATCAAATATCGAATTGTACAAAGGGGCAGAAATTAACGAATGTCAAACTATTTTTTCGAGCAAAGCTAATCTAACATTTTTAATAAAATTTGCTAAGAATCACCCGTTTAAAGGGACTTTTATACTTCTCAAAAGCTCAATTGATGCTGTTACGATAATGCGCTTTATCGACAAGAGCATAACTTGAAAGCTGGCTTCGCATTTAATCTAAGGTGTCACGTGAGGCAAACACGACTCACGTCGCAACAGCAAACAGAATAAATGTTGTTCAAATGCTTTTCGGATAAGCGTAAAGTAAAAAGTATTTGGCAATCAGCACTCTCTCAGTTTTTTCACTTGGCATTTTGGCGCTCTTCTCTGTGGCACGTAGTCATTTCTCATCAGGCTGCGCTGCGGCACACTCATGGGGCAGGTAAATCATCTACATCTGCCGGAAATTGCATAAAAATATGCAAGGCTGCCTAGGCAACAACAGCAACAACAACAACTTGCAGTTGCCACATGTTGCACTGCGGCCTTTTGTGGCAGGCAGGAGGAGCGGCTGTCCAACTACAGTAAGCCACGGGCCGAGACATGTCCGACTCTTATCAAAAAGCGCTGCGGCTGCGTGATAATCCCCGGCAGAGACACGACCGACATTTGGCCACCTTCTATTAGCCCCGTCGCTCTGCTCTGCGCTCTGCTCTGCTCCGTTCGTCGAGGTGTTAATCAAGCCAAACCACGATCAGCTTGGCTCAGGATGTGGCTGACTCTCAGTCTGTCCGTCTGTCCGTCTGTCCGTTTGTCTGTTGGCTGCTGCATGGGGAGCGTTGTTCGGCTAGTTTCTCAGCACCTCGAGCCTCACACGCCAGTTAGCCGCCAAGAAGCGGGGCAACGAACGGCGCATTGTTGTTGCCCAGCCAGTCAGCCAGTCAGGCTTCGTGTTGGCCGTTTTGGTTTTGGCCATGACAGAATTTCTCTTCGTTTTGGTTGTTTCGTACGATAAATAAGGTAATTGAATGAAATTACTTTTGACAGCTTATTTGCATACATCAACAACAACAGCGGTCGCAGCAGCAGCACCAGCAGCAGCATCAGCAGTAGCTTCAACTGTAAGAAACTGAAGCCTTGTTAGGCCATAATTGGTTATTGAATGCTGCTGCTGCTGCTGCACTCGCTATCTCCCTCTCTCCCTCTCTCCAGCTTCCCTCTCTCATCATTCACAAGTGTTTGCGAGGAAGTGCGTGCTGGCTGGACAAAGATGAATAACACTTGAGTTTGCTGCCTCGGTGACGACAACTCCGATTTCTGTATCTGTGCAGCCCAAAACGAATGACTCAAGCAACGAACTTGATTTTTATCACCCAACTTCAGCTCGCGTGTTTTGAATTATTATACTTTTTTTTTGGGTTTTTGTTGACGAAATGTGTAACTCACAAAAGTTGACATTTTGGTAGAGACTCGAAAAAACACTTGTATGTACATTTTAAATCTAGATAATATGCTGAGTCAAAATCATGTTTGCTTAGCTGTTATTAAATGAAATATGATTTGAGTGAAGCTATCTGAATGAAATATAGTTTAAGTGAAACTTGATTGAATTGGTTAATTTATAATAATGTTCTTTAAAGCAAAGTTCTAATTTAGTGATATTTATTATTAAATTAAAAATTTAATAGAAAACTAATTTAAAATATGGGAAAAAGGATATATTGATAAATAAATTGATATAGATAGAAATGAGTCCCTGCATAAATAAAATGTTACTTTAATATTCACTATAACTGACAGTTGATCTGTTTTCTCTTTTTTTTTTGGCTTGTATAATAAAGATACCTAACCCAAATTTGATTTGTGTTCATTTGACGATAGCTATCGCATAATTTGTGCCTAATGTTGCTTTGTCCCACACTCGTTCATCCACGATTTATGTGGCCACTTAAGCTCTGCTTTTTTTCGCAGCATTAGCTTATTAAAGTTATGGATCAATCAAAGAGTATCTCTCGACGCTGTAATCCAATCTTTTGTGGCCTACATTGCAATGGGGGCAATGAAAGTGTTTTGGCTTGTTGACTCTTGTTTTGTGGTTGTGCGTGGGTGGCTCAGCATGTTGTTGCTGTTGTTGTTGTTGTTGTGTGCAGAAAGCGTGCAATCGTATTGATTTCTATATAACGAATTAGTTTATAAAGCTATTCAAGCGACGAACTTACAAGGTATAGTGAAATATAGCTTAACTGCCACACGCTGCATGAGGCATGCCACAGTTGGAGGCCTATTTGGTTGGCGCGTCGTGTGAAGATTTCACACTGCTATTACATTGATTAGTCACGGGTCCCCAAAGCCCAATAACCAATCCCCGATATTTCCGCTATGTAATGCTTCTTCTTCTTCTTCATCTTGTTCTTCTCCTGCTGCCGCTTCTTCTTCTTCTTCATCTTCATCTACATGGCACCTGATTTATGTTGACGCCTTATCAGCGCCTCTCAATATTTATTGCAATTTTTAGAAATTATTTTTTTTTTGTGTGCAGCAAAAATGCAACGCGTTCAACGCGGGCACCCTTTTTGCCAGGCCGCAAGATTTATATGTGAGCAGATGTGAAGGCTTGATCGGGATTTGCTCTCTCTCATACTCTCTCTCTCACACACACATATATAGACTGTCTGTGTGTGTGTGTGTGGCAACTATTTGCGATTGCAATTTAAAAAGTTGAACCACATCCAACATTCACATTCACACAGCGTTGTGTTCTTTGTCGAGTCGCAAACACCGAAAAGCAATTCTAACAGTTGTTGGCACCACCGCAGCACCACCAGCGCTTGCCCACGCAGCTTGTCGTGTTATTAACAATTTTTTAATTTTCCGGTATAGATTTCTGAGCCACAAGTGCGCGACGATGCGACGTGTCTGGAGAGTTGAGCTTAAGTCGGAGTCGAAGTCGCAGTCGGAGTCGGAGACGGAGTCAAAGACGGAGTCGAAGTTTGGAGTCTCTGTGTGCTCCACCTTGTCGCAGGCTGTGGTGGTTTGTGGGGCTCGAGAGACTGGTTGCATCATCAAAATGCATCTAACAAGGTTGTTAGGTGTTAAATAAGTGTGCTTAAAAATTTATCTTGTACATTTTCCTCCATTTGATTTATGTTTTGCGCGCCCCAAACCCAAGAAGTCAAATGAGCAGGCAGCGGTGCGGTGGTGCAGTGGTGCAAAGCGTTGCTTTTTATTTTTTATTGCTCCTTTTTTGTTGCTGTTGTTTTTAATGTTACTCAGCGTTTGGGAGACGGGCACTTGGCGGTGGTTGGCGGTTGTTGGTTGTTGGCTGTTGTTGGCTGTGTGGCAGCTGTTGCAGCTGTCTGGCCACGGCCACGTTTCAACTTTGAGCCAGTCGCCTTTCGCCTCGGCAAAAAAAAAGAGAGAAAAAAACTTTTGCTTTCGCCAAGCATCCAAACGCAGTGTGGCCAACTCCATTTTGGACTCATTGGGCGCCCACTGCCATCTATTGATAAATCAAAATTCCAATACATGCGTGCCGAGCGGCGGGACGAGGCGACGCCAAGATTTGCATTTGGCCGCCAGCTCAGTGAGCTCTAGCTGGTCTTGACTGTGACTGCAACAATCGCGACGCCAAATGGCCAAAAACATGCGAAGCCCCCAACAGCAAGACAGGCCACTAAGTATGCAAAAGCTCAGTCAATGCAACAGCAACAACAACAACAACCAGGAACAACAACAACAACAACCGACAACAACAACCTCAGCCACTGCCATTGCCACAGCCACCGCCTCAGTCACAAACACTGCGAATGCGTTTCTTGTGTTTGCGCATTGGCTAAAAAATGCCTTTTTGCTGTTTCTCGCACAGTTGTTGTTGCTGTTGCTGTTGTTGTTGTTGTTGTTAGCAGTTGCAGCTGCCACCCGCCGTTGTCCGTCCAACAAAAAAAAAAAAGAGAAAAAAAAGAAAGAGAAGTAAAGAAAAGCCTGGCTTAGATGATGGATCGTTGCATAAACTCGTGAACGTTGCCAGCTTCAAGGAATGTGCACGTCCTCACGTCGCTTAGAAATGTGCGTCGGGCAGTTGCCCCAACGAAGGAGGGGGCAGAGGAGGGTTGTGGGGCTGGGCGTGTGGCCAAGGCATTCAAAGTGTTGGCGACAAAGTTCAGGGATTAGAAAATGGCCGAAGAGGAGTCGCATGTCGTGACACGACTTCAAACACTTTCGTGTATACTTTAAAAATATGCAACAAAACATTAATAAAGACAACTATTGATTATTTGGATTAAGCATAGCTAAATAAAGCAAGAATCTTGTTTAACTAAACGCGAGTGGAGACGAAATAACACGACTTTATATAAAAGAGCACAAATAACTTTAACTTAACATTACTAAACTTAACTTTTGGGTATAAGGTATAAGTAACTTTAAATAATAATTAAATATAATTCCTTAACTTTATGAAAGACAAAGTTATACAATTTAAGCATGAGCCAAAACGAACAAAAATTGGGCAAACACGACTAACCACGACATAAAAGAAATCATTCTTAAAAATAGATAAGAACATCTCCCAGCAGGAATTTAATTATGGAAAAAAACCTTAGAACGACCTTAATCGAATTCACAGGACTTTAACACGAATAAATTCAATCTGTTAATTTTGGAAATAATTGTTAACTTTGTTTTTAACGTGGCCACATTTAAAACAAAATAACTCTTTACGTCTTTTAATTTCCCATATTCATCTAAAACATTTCCCATTCACAATTCGTGTTCATTTCGTGCTGCTTCACGCAATCATTCCTAGCTCAAAGTTAGCGCCATTTTCATCGCGCTTATCGCTGGGCAGCCTCTTCTCATTAAGCCGCAGTTCCTCCTGCTAATTAAGTTGGAGGCATGCTTCACGGACCTCAAACACGTCCTAGTGCGGCCCACGCGGCGCTTTACCTAATGAAATCAAGAGCGGCAGGAAGTGATGTGCTCCACAATGTGCCGCAAATCAGCAACAGAGCGGCAAATTATGCGGGTGCATAGAGGTTGTGCGAGTGTGTGTGTGTAGTGTGTTGTGTGTGTTGCTGTTGGTGCCACAAAAAAGTAAAACATTCTAATTGGCAGGCAGCGTGGGGCCGCAGTCAGCGACAAGTCAAGTCAAGTCGAGAGTTGGACGTGGCGCCCGCTCTTGTTGTAGTTTCAACTTTAACAACGGCCAGACGAGTAGCTTGGTAGCCGGGTAGCTAGCTGGGAGTGTTTGCTAACTGGGCCAGCAATTAATCAAAAACAATTTCAAATCTTGCTTGGACAACATCAATTAAAGACTTGTGGGAAACGAATAAAAATTTACTAATCGAAAATATGGTCAACGGGAAAATACCCTGTAGTCAAGCTGATGCGCACTAAAAATAATATTATGTAACTTATCAGTCATTGTTTATACTCTTAATTCATTATACAATCAACGTTATTTCTCTTTCAAATATAATTTTTTATAAGCCTTTTTTTTATTTTGGAAAAACAAATTATATAAAATTAAGAATCTCACATTCGTATTTTAATCGGTGATGGTTGTTAAATTAACTATGATAATACAACTAAAAGTTGATTTTAATTCGAATTTATAGAAAATTTGTCTTGTAGACTTCCAAATTTTATAATAAATACGTTTCCCATCCTAATAAATTGTACATATAAATAGAAAACTATTTTCCTGCCTGCTAATCAATATTTCTGGGCTTATTCCACTTTCTATTCTTTTATATACATATACATACATATACTACTGAAAAGCTTTTCATAACCCATATTTCGTTTACAGGGTATATTAACTTGCGTTTCTTCTTATTGTGATCGTTAGCAATTACAAAATGGCCGTGCCTGATCAGCTGTCGCATTTGTCACACTGCAATTTGCTTCCGCCCCAAAAAAGAAAAACAAACAACCAAACAACCAAACAACGTTGCGTTGTCGCCTGTTGTTGCGCGACTTATCGATTGTGCCAACAACAACATCAACAGCAACAACAACAACTGCAACAGCAACAACTGCAAACACAGTTATAAAGTCTGGGAAACTGCGTTCAGTTGGGCTTTCCTGCACATCTCTCATACAGTGACAACTGCAGCAACAGCAACAACAACAACAACAACTGCAGCAACGTTGTTCAATTTTCCTGTTAGGTTTTAATAAAGCACTTTTTTTTTAATGGCCAGCATAGGATTTGTGGTTGCTGGTTGCCCGTTTGACTTTCGCCTTTTTCCACAATCAACAAAAGTCGCACCAAAAATTGCAAAACTAGGAAATTGTTCAATGAGTTTTGGCGTTGTTGTTGTTGTTGTTGTTGTTGCCCCAAAGTGGTTGCACTTGGCAAACGCTGCGAACTGACCATAACTGCCAGTTGCATCTCCATCTGCAGCTCGTGTCTCGCTCTTTTTGCGTCTTATGCGCTGTCTCCATCTTTGTCAAAACTGGAGCAAGTGGGCCACACACAAAGCGGCAACTGTGGCACAGTTAGTTTAGGCCAGTCGTCGTCCTCTTCTAGCCAGCGTTTAACTAAAAGCCATGCGATAAAAATCACAGCAGCCCTTCCACAGTTGCCCAGTCTCAGTTTTCAGTTACCAGCCTCAAACTCAACTCAATTCAACTCAACTTTTGCTCGTACCACGCATTCAATTTCGTCCGCCCACGTGGTACCATGTTACTCGATCGTCGATCGTTGCTGATCACTGATCGCTGATCGTTCTCTAGGCCAATAACAATCACAGCCAGACTCTGTGTTTTGGATATTTGCATAAATTCTGCCAGCACAAAAAAAAAAAGAACCAACAAATAACAAAAAAAAAAAAAAATGTGGCCAACTCGCAATTCCCAATTCCCGCCGCCTGGCGAGGAACAAAAAAAAAAAAAAAAAAAAAAGAAATTGCAAATTGAAAATGTGAAGAAGAGCGCATAAATTTATTGAGATTGTGTAAATATTTGCGCAGCATCGTTTGGCCGCAAATCAAAAAAGCGTAGACGACGTACTTAGGAGGCTCCCGGAAATTGGATGCTAGGCTCCATAAATCAGATAACATAATGAGAAATTTACCAAAAAAAAACAAAACAAAATATGGATATATTGGGGGATTACGAAAACTATATATCGCTTTAGGTTTGAAGTAAAAAAAAGTTTGGGGTTTAAAGAAATACTAATCCGAAAGTATGACTTCAAAATTTGCGCTAAATTTCATTCATACTTATTTTATATTAAGTATCCAAGATATTAAAAAAATATCATAAGTTTTTATATGGAAATTTAATTAAAATCCGATCTAAAAGTATAAAATGAGCATTGGGACTTAGAAATAAATAAAATCAATACCTTTGAAGTTCTAAATTTTAAATTCATTCAAATGATTTTTATCACATGTTTGAAAAATCCTTTAAAGAGAAAATTAAATTTTGAAGTTGGTTTGTTTGTTCTTTTAAAATTTCTATTCAATTCCATCTGCTTTTATTTCCAATGAACGAGCGATCTCCGTTTAACCAAACAAAAAATCTGCAGCTTATAAATTATTTCACATTTCCTTTGATTTAACAAATGTTGTAAATAAGATTTAAATGAATTACTGTTATGTGCGCTGCCTGTGCTTGAGTGTGTGTGTGTGTGTGCATGTTTTGTGTGTGTATGCACACCAATAAATTAGGCAACATTTTGTTGCATTTTATTTCATTGTCGCTGGTTTCGGTCACTTTCGATTTTGGATCTGAAGTTGAAGTTGGAGTTGCAATTGGAGTCTGAACCGGAGTCGGATTCGGTTTCAGTTTCAGTTTTAGTTTCAGTTTCGGGCGTCTGATAAATGTGCGCAATGGCACGTAAAGTGGACAAGTCTGGAGCTGGAGCTGAAGCAAGTGCCAGGCTAACGGTGCCGGGCAGCTAACCAGATTGTTGGGCAGCCACAAGACCAATCCAATCCAATCCATAAGTTAATCAAAAGTTCAAGTTTTGTTTTTGCTCGTTGTTTTCTGCAAAATTTGAATTTGCGTAATTTAAAGCAATTCCTGTTATTTTGGCGACGCACCCACACGGCCCGCGCCCCCGCGCCCAGACAAGGGGCTAGCCAAGTCGAGTCGAACCACTCGACGGTGAGCCAGCCAGCGGGGCTAACAGTCGCATAAATCAAACCACAAAGTGGCTGCAGCCGGAAAGCCACTCAGCTCAACTCAGGCACTCGTGGAACGCATGTGGATTGCAAGTGGAGCGTAGCCAAACGATTTATGCGATTTTAAATATCGATTTTGTTGATTTTTCAGGGGGTTTTTAGGCCTGGCAGGTGGTGGGTCGATGGTGGCTCAACAACCACGGCCTGCACCACCGCAGCCAAATTAATTATGAGTATGTGTGTTGTGGCCCCCTCCTTAAAATAGCAAATTCAATTTTCACTTTTTTTCGCTGGTGTTGGCCGCAAGTGTTTTTCAATGTTTGGCTTGAAATATTTTCAGCCATTAGCCAAGAGCCCAGTTTATTTTTTTTTTGCTCAGCTCCGCTCAGCTCAGTTTTTGCAGTTAAAAGCATTATGCAAACACTCTGCAATTAAGTTGCCAGCTGTCCCCTCGTCTGTGTGATTTATCTAAATGCCAGTTCGGTGGGCGTTTGGCGGGGCGTGTGTTAATTATGCGCTAACAATGACAAATGCCCGCCAAAAAAGCTGGCTAATCAGTTCGAACCACAGGCGACAGGCGGGTTCAATGAACCCCCCCACACACACACACAGACAAGCCACTTTGACAAAAAGATTGACCAGCACTGGGAGGCCATGGAACGGCGAACATTCCACATTCCAACCGCAAATATCAATTTTATTGTCTGGCCAGAGCAGAAGCGCAACTTCGTCTGAATGAAACCGCAAAAAAGTACAGACAGACAGAAAGACAAATTGAGTTACAGCAGAGTCCGGCAGCAGCAGCAGAAACCTAATCAAAATGAGATTCTCATCTGAGATGATGCGGCGACCACAGGAACAAATGGCAGCGCGTAATGAAAATGTAAGATCACAAGTTGGCAGGCAGCCTACTCATATTCCATTTGCACAGATCACTTTCACTTGCAGCCTAGGCTAGGCTAGCTTAGCTTAGCTTAGCTTAGCCAAGGCACAAGTTGGAATCGTCATAATCGCTGCTGCGAGTTTTGATAGACCGCAATTTATGGCTGACTTCAGCGAACTCAGGTTGTGCGTGTGTGTGTGCGAGTGTGTGTGTGTGTATCTAACTGTCTGCCTAGCTAAACATTTGCCGCACACTCGTGAAAATAAGTTTTTGGCACAGCTGCTGCTGGCGGGCATAAATTGGTTTGGGCTTTATATTAATGCAAATATCTGTTGGAGCCTCTGCGTTGGCGACCCCCCGCCAGCAATGGCAATAGTCCCAACCCCCGCCCCAGTCTCAGTCTCAGCTTCAGTCCCGTCCCAGGCAGCAGCGCCTAGTTACTCGCCTCCATTGGCGATTGCTGTGCCGATTGTCTCTCCTGGTCAGTGCATGTACATGTATATAAGTACAATATTTTGCATACCCTGTACGCAGAGAATTGTTAAAAAGGATTATGCTAAAGCAGAAGATATCGTAGAATCCATTTAATCAAAAAAATTTTTATAATTCCCTTGACTTTCACCTTCATCAAATTCTTATAAAGGTTTTAAAGAGCTTTAGCTTCGACCTAAACAAACTCATCCATTTAATGTTCTTCAGCCTCAATCCAATTTATATATCAATATAAAAGTTTCTACATATTCATTTAATTTGTTTAGACTCCAACTATGTAAATAACTTTTGCTTAATTTAATTTACAAAGCCTCACATATTAATTCTAAAGTCAACCCTAGCTTGTTTACAGGGTATCTAGCACGTCTAGTATTAGTTAATATGATTTGTTCATATTTTTTGGAGCTGTATAGTTGGATGCCTTCCGTTAGCTTCCAGAGCTGTGGCCGAGCGCTTGTTACAAACGAGTTACAAACACCTGTCATTACTATGGCAAATGGTGGTGCATATTGCTGTGGTGCAGCCATATTGCTGCTGTAGACGGGTAGCCCAGACTGGGCCGCAGTCTGACACTCAGAATTGCATAAGCTTCGTCGTTTTTATTGTGGCCGTTGTTGTTTATGAAAATGATAAGCAGACGCGATTTATGACCAGCAGCAGCAACAGACAACAACAACAACAACAACAACAAGCGACAGCAACAGCAATTGGCAAAACAACTCGCGCGACTTTTTTAATTGGGACGCGCTTTGTTCTCATTGTGTGGGTGATATTTTTTTTTTTTGTGGGTGCAGAGTTTTACAAATTATGGGAACTAAAACAAAAGACTTAGGCAACGAACTTGCGCATGCAACAACCAACCAAAACTTATGCTTATGCAATGGTTCCAAAACTCGTTGCTCCTAATGACGGAAATATAATGCGTTTGCCTGCACCACACACACACACACACACACCGCACCACTTTAGAGCACCACTCTCAAAGCTTATCGCATGCCATTTTAATAAACCATTTTTTCAATTAGCCTCCTCGTCGGGGGAAGCGCTTGCACAAAACAAAAAAAAAAAAAAACAAACTAAAAGCGAGCAAATCCGATGCAAAAATGCGCATAGTTTAGGCCAAAAAGCCAGCGACAGCTGCAACTGGGCCAAGTGGGCCATCGACGACGCGGTGGCCTAATGGAATGGCCAACAAGTTGACTTGGCTTGGGACGGACTCTTGGACTGGTTGCCCGGCTGAACCAGTCTGAGGCGAGTTATGAAGACGCAGCCAAATAGTTTTTGACAGTTTCCAATTGGCCGCGAAATTATGTCGCTGGTCACGGTGGCCCGCAGGCTTAACAACAACAACAACAACAACAATACAGTCACAGCCACAGTCACAGTTACTGTCACAGTCACAGTCTGAGACATGAACACGCACACATCAAGCGCTGACAACTTCAGTGAACGGCTCAAGTTGTGCAATGAATGACAACTTGAAGTTGAAGCGGCTTTAAAAAAAATCCACGCAGCTATCGATTGATGATATCGATAATTGTTTTGTTGAATTACCACAATTCGCGATTAGGTAATATGAGCATAGGCAGTTAGAGTTTGATAAGTGAAATGTAAATGGATAGAAAGAAAAACTCTCCTTAAACCATAATCAATAAATTCAACAACTGCAACTGAGGAACATTTTCTAATTGCGCTTAAGTCCCATCAAGTGCTAAGCACATCCGACACCCCCTTGGGCAAGTGGTCAACAGGATCCTGGTCATCATCATTCCCAGGCAAGCCAAGCTTAGCTGATGGACACTAATTGATCATCGAAATAGCTGAAATGTCTTTGGTATTTAGACGCTGGCGTTTTGGAAAGTTGCAGCCAAGTAAATGCAAGTCAAAAGCGCTTAATAAAATCAAAAGCATTGCACTCCATAAACGGGGGGGGGGAGTTAATGGAGGGAAGGAAGGGGGAGGAGGGGGGGGGAACGGGGCCCGCTGTGCGGCCGTCTTTTTTTTTTTTTTTTGTATTTTAGAGCTGGGAACAAAACTGTTTGTTAAACTTTCAATTAAGTCGCGTTTTTTTCTTCTTCTTTAATGTACAATAATCGACTTTCTATTTGCCAGTTGTTGTTGTTGTTGTTGGTGTTGGGTGGGTGGACGGGGGCAAAGCCAAGGGGCAGGGGGCAGGGGGCAGCCAATGCAAATGGTATTTGATTGCTCAACTTTTGGCAACCCAATGCAACAAAAACAAACAAACAAACAAACTCAAAAAAAAAACAAACCTCGCAATCTCCCAGAGCAGCGTTTTGTGTGCCAATTTTGGTCAGCGATGCGTGACTTTGTCGATGTCGTGTTTGTTGTTGTTGTTGTTGTTGTACGGGTGGTAGGCGGTGTAGGCGGTGACGGAGGCGGGTCAGTACATTGCAACCGCTGCTGCCAGTCAGAGATGCCAAAATGCCAAAAGAGCCACAAAGACTATAAAACAAATTTGGTCATGCCAAAAAGGAAGCCTTTTTTGAAGTGATTTATGCTAATTACGAGCAGCAGCAGCAGCAGCAGCGGCAACAACCCACAAGCGACAGCAGCAAAAGCAACAGTTGCAACAGTTGCTGCTGTTACAGGAAAGGGCGTTTGGCAAACAATTTTCCGACTGGCAACGTTTGCCACAGTCGCCTGCACGTGTGGGAAACTCTACTCGCATACAAACAAACACATGTGCACAACAATATATATATATACATATATATATTGGATCGTTCGCATACGTTCGTTATATATAGAAAAGTAATTTATTTAGTGACACGCCCACAAAGCGATATAAGCGAAATAATCTTAGTTTTTCTCGGCAGGTACTGGGCTAACAACAGACGGGGCCAGGCCAAGCCTGGCTTGGCTCTGACTTGGCTCTTGCCTGGACTTGAAGTGGTCACAATATATAATTAAAATCAAAAAGGCCAGATGTTACCCGCGTTGGGCTCGCAGCCAAGCGTAAAACAGTCAATGATAGCGCAGCAGCAACAAGGCAAGCTGGCCAGCCAGCCAGCCAGCTAAAAAAAACTAAAGGGAATCAACGCAAGATCGATAGAATAGAATGTGGCAACAATTACAACAACAACAAAAAAAAAACAACAGCAGCAGCAGCAACAAGTAAGAGTGCTCTAGTCACAAGTATCTTATTGTTAAATACCCTGTGGCCAGCTCAATATGCCAAAAAAGCTGAAAGTTACATAAATTGTAATCTGTGAATGCTAAAATTGGAGCTTTATATTAGGCTAAAAGTCTTTAGCTTTAAGGAACTTTCAGATAGCCCTGAAAATCAAACCAGGCAATCTATATTAAGCTTTACATATGGTCTATATAAAACTATATAAGACTTTCCTCTGAATGTTTTAATTTTTATCTCCTTTAATTATCAAGTTGCATGCCTTATATACTTTCGATTAGTTACATAAACTTTCCCAACAGCATTATACCCTTTCTCTTTACGCACTTTCAACATTTAAAGGGTATCACAAAAACAACAAAGAACTTAAACTGGAACTCGAAACTTGGTACTTGGAGGGGGTTGGGGGGGGGGGGGGGGGGGGGGGGGGGGGGGGGGGGGGGGGGGGGGGGGGGGGGGGGGGGGGGGAGAGTAGTCAGGCTATAGCCTGCTATTAAAGCAATAAGTTGGACAACGAAAATTGCACATTGAGTAACGCAGAGTGCTAGGAAAATGGCAACTAGTGTTGGGTGGAGGGGGGAGGGGGGAAGGGAAATGGAATGAGGGCATGATCATGGAATGCGGATTGAGTGGCTGGCAACGGCGAGTGCGTCACCGCGGCAATCCCGACAAGAAGAAGAAGCGCTCAATGTGCGTGTGTGTGTGTGCGAAGAGTCAAGAGCCATAAAGTCGAGTTATGTGGTAATGATGGCAACAAATGGCCAGAATGCATTGGAGCCACGCATAAAGCATGTGCGGCCACCTCTGGCCAAATTACTGTACTTGCAATTGATGGCCAGCAGCCGTGTAATGTCCAGCGATCAGCCGAACAAAAGGGCAGACTCCACTCCAAGCTGACAAGGCAGAAAAAAACACACACAATCAAAGCACAGAAGAGATATCAATAAGCTGTTGATAGGTTTTGGGTAGAAAGTGTTGCCAACAGGTGCAATGTGGCCAACACACAGCGATGAGTGTAAACTGACAGAGAAACAAACTAATCGAGTAGCAAAAACTATCGGTAAGAGAAAAGGCAGCAATAGAAAAATGTTAGAGTAAATATAGAGAAAAGCAGTTAGAAGCGACATGTGATGGAAATAATTTATTAATATATATAATTAAAATGATTCTTTAGATATAATAAAAACCTTTAAAAATCAAAATCATCATCTAAATCAATAGAGGAATATTTATAGATAGCAATATATAGAAGCTACTGAATAAGACTTAAAGAGGAAATAAGCTTAAAAAATATATAGAAATAATAGAAAGTATATTTGCATATATAAATCCTATAGTCACATATCAAAATATACTATCGATAGTTCAATCAACTGAATGGAATGTTCTGCTCTAGCTTAGCTAAGCTAAGCTTGGTCAGTTAAATGCTTTTAAGAAATTGAAATTCCCGAACATGACCGAGGATAATCACCGCCCCCAAATCGCTGGATGATAATGGATAATGGAAAGACTATACGTTCGATCAAGTGCAACAGTAATTGCAGCTGCTGCAGTTGCTGCTGATGAACTAAAAAACTTTTAGATGATTTTTCGAGTGAATAAAACAATAACAACAAGTGCAATTTGGGACAAGGGCTGAGTGGGAAAGGGAAAGAGGGAAGATTGCCACTGTTAATGGGTATGCGAACCAGATGCGTTGCCCAGCGATAGTTGCGACTGGAACTGGAACTGAAGCTGGAGCTGGAGCTGGGGCTGGGGCTGGGGCTGGGGCTGGGGCTGAGGCTGTTCTCGCTTCATAGTCTCAAGTGTTTGATGGTACTTAAAAACTACATTAAAAAATAATAACAGCAAGCGACGCCGAAGTTTATTGAAGGCACAGATAAGTGATCTTGTAATCATCGAGCAACGGCTGGTGGAAGGAGGAGGTGACCGGGGGAGGCGGGGCGGGCGACACAGACAAGGGCCAATGTGCAACGTATGAAAACAATAAGAAATAAAATCGATAAAATGAAGAAGACAAAAAAAAAATACGAAACGAAACGAAACGAAACGAAAAGTTGGTATTAAAAGCTGATGGCCTGTCTGAGAAGCAGACGCTGCGTGCACAGCCATTGTCTGTGGCCAGCGAGGAGTCCAGTCCGGGATCGGGGCAATGTGTAAGCCAAAGGTAAGGTGTGTATTTGCCATAATTTGCCACAGCGAACACAACAACCGATGGAAAATGGCTGCAGACGAGGAAAAGGGGAAACACACCGAAAGAGTGAGGGAGAGAGGGCGAAAAGGGGGTGCGCACTGGATGAATGAAAGCGAGGACAACTCAACTGTGGCTGCTGCTCCAACCAACTGACAACGGCACGTCATCATCAGCAGCGTCATCAACTTTGATGGGCCACTCGAAACCAACTGGCAGCCCAAAAAAAAAAGAGGTAACATTACATTTTTTGGGGGCTGAATAAATATTTCTCTGCAGCGATAGCAATCACAACACCAACACAGTGAGAAAGAGTGCGAGAGAGAGAGAGAGAGAATGTGGAATGTAGGCAACGGGCGCGGCATGCGCAATTTTTGATGCCAGAGATGGAAGAGATGGAGACGTAGACGGCGCTCGCATGTGCGCTAAAATTGAACAAAATCATCAAGAGTGATCGACATGTGAGCCAAAGTTAATAACAAAGCCAGCCACAAAGGGCAGGGCGGAAGGGCGGAAGGGCGGTGGGGAAGGGGGGTCGCAGCTGCTGCCGTTGCTGATGGAGGTGAAACTGAAATACGAAGAGCGAAATGATTTTTAATAAGCGATAAAGCAAAACTGCTTATTGGCTTCTCGCAAAAAGGCCAGGTGGAGCCCCGGTGGTGCCCCGGTGGTGCCCCGGTGGTGCCCGGTGGTGCCACTGACGTTGCCCAGACAGACAATGTCGGGCTGGGTCTTTGCCGCAAATATTTATGCGCGCACGTTGGCCAAACGAACGAACGGGCGGATGGACGGACGGACGAGCTGCCGGGAAATTATATTGAAAGCAAATCGAAAAGCCAACAGCAGCAGCAAAAAAGAAAAACAAGAATATAAAGGACAAGCGGACAGAACTTTTTCGATCATACTCATCATTTTTGAAATTGCTTTCAACACCAGTTGGCTGCTGCGACTGCGACTGCAACAGCGACTGCGACTGCGACTGGTGCGTAAAACCATCAAGAGCAACGCTTGCCACAGACCACAGTCAAAGGGAGACGGCGCGGGGGCGTCGACGACGGCGACGAAGGCAGCGCGCGTGGGGTGTAACCGACGGCGGCGTACGCGCACTTCGTTAGCCAGACTCCCATTTGGACACGGCTCGACTCGGTCGAGCGGTGCGGTGATAAGCATTTTGCGTTAATTTGCGCGAATGTTGCTTAATGTGAAACAAAAAAAAAATATATATATAAATAAAAAAAAAACTTTATATATAAATAAGAATAAGAGACAAGGGCAACATTCTAGATGGCTTATCGCTAATTGGCGAAAGCAAAGCATATTCAGCTTTTATTTGCTATAAGCAAATAACAATTAAAAACCAAAAAAAAAAAGAAGAAGAGATCGAACGAGGCAGCTGCAATAAAACAAAAGACTTAAGCAACAAACTTGCCAAGTGCTTATCGCTAAAAAGGAATCAAGCCAAATTGATTGACAGCTACGCTAAATCATTTGTGCTGCCAAAGTGTCAGCCAGGTCCTTGAGCAACCACAGACGAAGAAGAAGAAGAAGAAGCAGCAGCAGCCATGTGAACGAGAGCTGCAACTGAAGCTGGAATTGAAGCACAAAGCGGCACCGACTGCTTCAAGCGATCCACATAAATACACACAATTGACAATGATAATCAAATGTTATGCTAAAAATCTGCCAATGCCAGGCAACAACAACAACAGCAGCATATGCAAACTAAGAAGAAGAAGAAGAAGCAGCAATGCGCGCAGACAATGCGTACAAATCGTTGACAAAAATTTATAGTAGCAAAAGAGGCAGCCCCAAAGAAAAAGAAGAGGCAAAGCTAAGGAGAGGACGGGGAAGAAACGGCCAACAACTAGACAGCAGTTGGAGTCGCTTGTTGCTGCTGCCTTGTCCTTGTTGTTGTTGCTGTTGTTGTTGCTGTTGTTGTCGAACAACAAGAGAAGACAACAGAAGAACTGAACAGCACCGAATGGTTTCAAGTCAAGAGCGCTCTGCGCATCCTTGCTGCTAGTTTGCATACCACAGCTGCACAGGCTCCCCTTCCTCCCTCCCCCACACACAGTGCTTGTTGCTGCACTGAGCGAAATTTATGTTAAGAAAATGCTTATAAATAAGTTAAATAATATTTGATATATAAATAAACTTTTAAATTAAAAAAAAATTAATAATAGTTAAAAGACTTTCGTTTAAGAGCTTTGTCATTTTCTACAAATTTATTTCCATTTTTTCTTTAAGTGTATCAAGTGTAGAGTTGCCGCCGAAATCAGTCAGCCATGCGGCTACCGACGACGACGTCTGGGACGTTTGGGACGGCGGAGACGACAACGATGCTATCCCTACGATAAGAAATTAAATTAACGAGATATGTCAACGATGAATTCATTGCCAAGGCTTAAGCGCAAATGCCGCCATTCTTGAGCTGCTGCTGCTGCAATACTCCTCCCCCCCTCCCCACCTCCCTCTCGTTGTGGCACAATTTTGCATTTGTGGTCTGGACTGGGCTGGCATGCCGGGCGCAGCGATTAGCTATGCTTTGGCATTGCGTTTAGAGCACGGCCAAAGCCAAAGCCAAAGCCAAAGCTAAAGCGACGACGACGACGACCCACATGGACATTCAGTCAGTCACAGGTAGGTAGTTTATATGTATGCATGTGTGTGTGTGTGTGTATGTGTTTGTGAGGGCCAAAAGGGTCTCCTTTTGAGCATTTGCCTGTGCCTGTGTCTGCTTTCAATGTCAATGTCTGCCCCTGGCTGCCATTCTTCAATATAATGACATCACAAAAGCTTCAGCTTCAGCTACAGCTTCTCTCTTATTTCAGCAGCCAATAAGCCGTCCGTCCGTCGGTCCGTCCTGTGCAGTCCTGACTGCCTGCCTGACTGCCTGCCTGACTGCCTGCCTGCCTGGGCTGTACGATTTTAATCACATTTCTTTTGAATTAGATTCGAATTGTTGTTTCAACACACACACACACACACACATACTCAGTGTGTGTGCTCGCTGCGCTTGCCTTTTCATGAGTCAATCAACAGTCGCGTCTTTTGCATATGTGCAACCAAACAATCGCCTCCCCCAACCCTCCCCGCCCCCCCTCCCTTTTTTGTGTTTCTCAGAACTATATACATTTATATATATATATCGATTCCGATTCAATTTAAGCTGCTTCGTTTCGATTTTGTTGCAATTGCCTTTCGCTTTTCTTGGGCAGGCGACTGTCAGCGCAGGTGAATTTATGTGCACAAACCTAACTGGACAGTAAATCATCTGCACCACTCTGCTGTGCTCTGCTGATTGTCTGATGCTGCTGCTGTGGTTGCTGCTGCTGCTGCTGTGGTTGCTGCTGCTGCTCTTGGTTGGTTGGTTAGCGAATCCACGGCCAGGGCCATTTGTTGCCTTTTTGGTTGCTGTTTGATTCTTTCTCCCTCTGTGTTTTCTTTATAAAAATATTTAACTTCTGGTCTGAAGGCTATGGCGACAAAAGCAGCAGGCAGCAAATGTTGCTGTTGCTTGCTGCGGGCTGACTTCTTGTTCTTCTAACTGACATAAAAAAAATAAACAACAGCAACAACAAAAAAATGTTCATATTTAAAATGCATTGCGCTGCGATCAACTCTAACCCCGGCCCCATTTAGAGCCATACCAGCAATGCTTATGAAACACACAAGCAACAACAACATCTTAAGCAGCAACAAAAACAACAACTGCAACAACAACAACAACACTCTGCAAGAGGTTAACATCATTATTTCACCTTCTAATCAAAATCTAACCATGTTTGTGCACATTATAAAGTCGTGTGTGTGCATGTTGCTGTTGCTGTGTTGCTGTGTTGCCTGTTGCAGGCGGCGCCTTTTGCCTGCTTAAATGTCAAAAAACTGTTCACAGCATTCGCTTTGGGCTTTGATATCAGCTCACACTTTAAACGTATTTATTGCCATTTAAACGAATCATGCGCGACTTGACCCAAAGACAAAGCCCAAGAGGCCTGGTTTGGGCCAAGACGTCGCTTTGCCGTCGCCGTCGTCGCCGTCGTCGTCGTCGTCGCGTCCCGCATCGTTTGTAGCTGTCCAATTTTTGTGGCCAATTTGTGTCATATTGTCGATTGTCCAGAAATGAAGCCATTACTTACAATGTTTGGTTATATCTTGTAGTTATTGTAAGTGCGCAAAGAAAAGGGTATATTAAAGTTTTGATAATGTGTGTAACAAGCAGTGACAGAAATTAGTGAATCTATATAATATATAGGTGATCAAGATCGGGTCTATTGACGATGCTAATTCTATATTTTATCCTACGTTGGTTACTTTAAACACTTTTGAATATAGTGAACGAAACTTATTTGAAATATAAATATGCAGCTAATATTTTTATATATTAATAAATTTAAAATAAAATAAAGCTTATTTAATATTGAAAAATATAAATAAAAAAGAGGAAGAATGACATACTAGATATATAAGGAAGCCCCTTAAATGATTTAATAATACAGAATCATGTTTTCTTTTTATATATTCTGCATTTCAAGGAAATTCAAAACCAAGTACAGGATATCACGCAGTCGGGCATTTGCTAGCAGTTGTTGTAGGTGCAGTTTATGCTATCGAGTTATCGACTGGGCGCCTGGACTTAGGGCTATGGCCGCTGGCAGCAGCAGCTCCTTTTGGCATCTTTAGACGCTCCGCACTTCATTAGCGTGCAATTTAATTTGCACACACACTCGAAACGCAACACACACAAACACAAAATACACACACACACACACACACATACAGAGAGACGTTTACACATTGCTGTGGCCAGCAGGAAGTCGTTGGTTGGCCAACGTCTGCCAAAGTTAGCATTTGCCGCTGCCCCCAAGATTTATCAGCCATATTTTTGTGGCCAGGCTGGGATGCCACTGCCTGCAACTCCTCCGCTGCTGCCGCTTTTAGCCAGCTGCTGCTGTTGGCTGTTGCTGCGGCTATTTAGGCATGCGCATGGTCAACAATGTACAGGTTTTTTTCTCTCCAACTTGCAACTGCCACAACTGCAACTGCCGCATTTGCTCTTATGTGTTGTTTTTTTTCCGCTGCTGCTGCTGCTGTTGTTGTTGTTGTTGTGGTTGTTGTTGTGTTGTATTTTGGACTCACTTTGGGTTTGTTTGTCTGTTTGCTTTTGGTTATATTTACTAATTGAATCGACACCAAAAATGTAAATGCAACAACAAACAACGCGCGCCTCGCCGCTGCTGCTGCTGCCCGGGCCAACTGACACTGACAACAACAATGGCAGCAACAACAGCAACAGCAACAACAACAAGGGGCAGGCAACAAGCTGCAGCCACTTCCAGTTTGGACTTTGCCACGAATCAAGTGAGGCAACAGGCAGATGCAGCAGCCTCAGCTTTAACCTCGGCCTTCCGCCTGTTGCCTTCTGCCTCGCCAAGTAAACAATGAGAAAATTTATGTTAGTCAAGTGCGTTTTTCAGCGGAAAATGAGCGAAAATATATAAAACTATTGCGCGTAACGAGCGCAACAAAAAAAAAAATAGCTAAAACTAGCTAAAAGCTAAAGTTGTCTCCAGACTCTCTCTCTTTCTCACTTTGGCTGCTCTTGTTACAAAATAGGTTATATATTAAAGTAGACATTTGGTTGCTTAGACATTAGATGCATACAGTAAAAGCTCTGCTAACGAACAGTTCTTGGCGAGTTTTTAATCATATACTATAAATATATATCTAGAAGAGTACATATTATCTACAGCTTCTTTAAGATAACTGTTAAACGAAATTTTTGTGTGGGGTTGTTTTGGGCTGCTTTGCAAATATAAGAGCGGGCTAAGCGGAGGCAGCTGGCTAGGTGACAATCAGGCGACGACGACAGATGTCGCCAACAAGCAGCGGGACGAACGAATATCAGAGCTGCACTAGAACGCAGATTGAGCGAACGCTGGCTTCTAACTGTAAATGTGTGTCTATGGCCTTGCCGCCGACGGCATGCGATCCCCAAGACGAAGACGGAGACAAAGACAGACGCTGATAAACAGCAACAGCAACAACAACAACAACAACAACAATCTTGGAAAGCAGCGCACGCGAACGCGGCGCGGGGGGGGGGGGGGGGGGGGGGGGGGGGGGGGGGGGGGGGGGGGGGGGGGGGGGGGGGGGGGGGGGGGGGTTGGGGGACTGCTGTTAGCTGTGGGCATTGCGCCATTTACATGAGGCGACACCTTGAACTAGTCGGCCAAGACAAGCTGTCTGTCCAGCTAAAAAGACGCTTTTGGCCAGAACTTGTCATAGGCAATCATAACGTGGCGGGGTAGGAAGTAGGCGGGGGGGAGGGGGCAACTATAACTGTTTGATAAGCGGCGCAAGGTATCAGTTCAGCTCCTAATGAGGCTGCGGCTAATTTTGCTGCTGCTGCTATGGCTGCTGCTGCTGGTGGGAAGTCTCGGGAAGACTCGTCGCAAGCCCACGCCCCAAGTGCCACGCCTTTGAAAAGTGGGCGCACTAGAGTCACGCGAAATGCAAATCGAAGACGCCTGACAGTTGGCGGCAGCAAAAAGAAACCAACAAACAGCCAGAGAGTCGAACGGGCCAAAAAGCTCAAAGCGCAAACTGTGTTTGGCCCTTGAAATTGCAGCTGCTGCAACAACAGTTGCTGTTGCTGTTGTTGCTGCTGTCCGAAAAAGGGTAAAATGCCGTAGAGCAGCCACAAGAAAATCTGCTAGAATTTGCCATTTTAGGCACAAAACATTTAGCCATTTGGCTGCAGAAGGCATATGTAGCCAGAGTTTGGCCCAAAGGGGTCTGGGTCGGGGTTGTGTCTTGGCTAAAAGACAAACACACACACACACACACACACACACATACACACAGTTGTTGCTCTCACATGCAAAGTATGGCCATTTGTAATTACCAACATGGCCATCTGCCAAAACAAAAGACTTAAGACACAAACCTGAGTAGAATTTACTTCATTCTTACTGTTGTTTTTTTTTTTGTCTTTTTGTTTTGTTTTGGCAACTTTTTGTGCTCGCAAATTGTTGACCAATTTGTGACCCAAAAATGGGCTAAGACAATATGACAGCAGCCAAAGCAGCCAGCACCCACAGTGTTCACTCGCTGCACGCACCAGTTCAGCCACTTGATTGCCCACAACAACAGCAGCAACAACAACAACAATTCAAGCAAATGACCACTGACAGACAGCAGTCAGTGTCGGGCGTCAGAGCATCTTACAGTCACGTCATCGGCAACATCATTATGATCATGGACAGCAGAATGATCATTAGCAGAAACTTGACTGCTGCTGCTACTGCTGTTTGTCAAAATGGCCAACTGTGCGAGGGTCTGCCGGATAGGCGGTACATGTGAGTAACTTCTTCTAGAGGCAATCAGTAGCACTCCAAGGAAAGCATAATATGAGAATGTAAAGCAGGAAAGGCAACAGCAATAAAAATAAAACAAAAAAAAAAACAGGCAAAGCAACAGGGTAAAAGAAAGAGAGAGATGAAAAGAATGGTTTTTAAAAGAGAGATAGAGATAGGGAGAGAGAGCAGAAAATGGCTTCCAAATTTAGTGGCACTTCTCAGCCAACTGGACTTTAGGGCGCTGCCTCAAAATAACATATGCACGTACTACAAATAATACGCCCTCATATTGTTGCTGTTGTTGTTGTTGTTGCTTTTGTTGTTGTTACGCTCGATGAAGCTTTCTTAAGCCGCTCTTAACTCTCACCTGGCAAATTAACTTTAATGCTTTTTGTTCGCTTTTAATGGCCAACAACAGGGCGTGGCCATTATTGTCTAAGAGTCTGTGGGGTCAGCTTACCTGCAAAATAGAGAAGAGAGAAAAACACAAAATGTTAATGCGAAAATTATTCCAAGCATGTAATGCTGCAAAACTAAAAAGCAACTCAATTAGCTATATTCACAGCTCACATAATTTATACTTTATGTGTATATAAGATAAGAGCTAAGTGAAACCAGCGGTGGTCCCAACGCAAATTTGACTAATCTCTGTGTGAAAGTGGAAAAGATTTCTGTCGCTTGCGACTGCTCGGGGCACCGCCACGAAGAGTGACAAATGTCAAATCAAATGAATCAAAGAGATGCCTTCGAGGTGCAACTAATGCAGATAGTTGGGTGTGATCGACTTGAAATGTGTTTGGAGGAAATAATATATACATTTAAAACTCTTTCTTTAAAGAAAAATAGATCATAATAAAACAAAACATATTCAGATTTCTATTAAAATAAGTAAAATGTAAAAATTACATCCTATAAAATATATAGACATACTTTTTAAGGTTTTTAAATCTCTTTTGGCATACCCCTTTTTAACCCATTTTTGACTAAACACAGGGTATACAAATTAATTAAGCACCTCGAATCAGAGTCAGCTAAACAACGCATTAGCTGACCAGTTGCTGGCGATTGAGATCTTTGTTATAGAGTTTGGGCTACTGCCGCAGCAGTTACTTTCGCCTCACGTGTGAACAAACCGAATGAATGTTCTTTTTGGCTAGACGGCACTTCATCAAATGACACGCCCACGCGCCAGCCCTCCTCCAAATAAATGCCACCATATTTGGCCAGCTGAGCAGTAGCTCCAGCCTTTGTCTTTGTGTGTGTGTGTGTGTGTATTTGTGCGCAATTACCGGCAACTCATTTCACTAAACGACAAATGAGTGCGGCGCCCACTCTGCGGCCTCAGCGGCAGAGGCAAACAGTCAAAACGTTAAGATTTTGGCCCGTCGAACTGTCAAATTTGTTGACAGCTAACGTTTGAGAGCCACCAAGCGAGCGGTGGGGGAGGGGGTGGGGGAAACAAACAAACACGGATGCAACAGCCAGCAGCCAACTGGGTGCCAATGAAAGCATCTTGAACTGTGTCAGCTGTGGGAGGGGTAAATGTGGCACGGCGTCTGCGTCTCCGTCTGCGCCTTCGTCTGCGTCTGCGTTACACGCCGCGCCACAAGTAGCTGCCATCCCAAGTGGCCATAAAAAAGCATGAGCAGCCCATAAAACTGAAAACTTAAAACTTACAGCTCGCAAACTATGGCGACGGACGGCGAAACGCTCGAAACGCTTGCAGCCGAAACAAAAACAGAAAAAGCCGAGAGAAAAAATAAATAAACATTTGTGTGATTTAGTTAACGAAAAAATGAAATAACAAGAAAGAACAGTTAGCTTTTTAGGACTGGTCGAAGCTTAAATACTCTTTGCTGGCAAACATAGTGTAGACTGATTTAAAGTAGCTTTTCAAAATTATCTTTTATTCTATATTAATTAAGCTATAAAAGACTTTGCTAACATATATTGGCGAAGTTTAAAGAAACATAAATTGATTATTTCTATGAAAGTTTTATAAATATGTTATTATATTTTAAATATATAATAAGCATTAGTAAGCAGCAATAACTTTAATGAGAGCTCGTTTATGTCTAGACTTATTTTAACTACTGTGATCTACTGTGTGTTACAAACTGCTTTAGCAATTAGTTAAACCCTCTCACAAAAGATAGTGCATAAAAATGAAATAAAAACCAAAGCAGGAAAATCTTGGCATACAGAGAGACAAAGAGACGGAAAACAAAGAGACATAAACGTCCACCCACTTGTTGCTGCTTGCTGTTAAAGTGTCAGTTACAGCCAACAGTCAGTAGCAGCAGCAGCAGCAGCAGCAACTACAGCAGCAGCAACAGTTAACTGTGCACAGTGGCAAATGCTGGGAATTTGGCTTCATCTTGGTTATTTGGCCGCCCGCAACCCACAAATCCGCCTTCTTACAGTGGGTCTCAGTTTCGTTCGCCCTTTTTAATTCGTTGCTATCGCTTTGGCCTGCAAATATTTGGCATTACAGTGCGGCAAATAAAGTTGTTGTTGTTGGCAACTGCAACTCATGTAGTGCAGCCCAAATGCTGCCAGCTCGTTCGACATTTGGCAGCTTTGCTAACGCCCTCGGGCCACGGGCAGCAGCAGCAGCAGCAGTTGCTGCTGTTGCAGCAGCTCCCAACTCCCAACTTCAACTTCCACTCGAACGGCAACTTCAACTCGAGGGTTTTGCAGGCCCATCCAAGTTGAATGTGGTCTCAGCTGGGACTGTTTTATATACCCTGTACGCATTGCAAAGTGACCAAAGTGAGGGACATTTCAGTTGTAATAGTATTTGTATCTATATAGTATCTATTTTCAAAATTAACAAGTTTGTTTGATTAAAGCTTTGTCTATTGATAAGCAATTAACTAAATTGTAAGTTCCTTTGCTAAAAAGTTTCTCGTGTAATATAGAAAAAATGTGAATAATTTTTGGCACTCTATTCTACCTAATAGAAAAACTAATATTGATCGATCGAAAAGTTTAAGTCTTAATTAGATAAAATCCTAAATATATATCTATAAATATCAACATATATAGTTCAAATATATTTTACAAGAGCTTTAAATTGTATCTAGGGTATTAGCTAGTCCAGCAGCATTGTCTAAACGACACTTGATTGTTTTTCATTTTTTTTTATTGACCGCTCGTTCACTTCAATTATTTATGTTCAGACACAGACATGTTCGTTCAGCTACGCCCCCTTCCCCCGATCCGCCCCCTTCCTGCTAAAGTTGCCTAACGGTTGTTTTTTTTTCAATTTTTTTTTTGTGTCTCTGACAAGCGACACTTTTATGTGTCACTGGGTTGCTGCCAGAGCCCCCAAAAATGTCCCCCCCCCCCCCTCCTCTAGTGGGCAACCTGCCACTGACACTGAGTGTGGGCGCAGTTAAAGCCATTATTTTGGGCAATTAAAGCCAGCGAATGATGATGATGGCAACGTTGAATGCTGCTCTGTGTTGCAAGTTGCCTGGTGGCATGGCCCGCATAAATTCCTTTTCTAATTATTGCGCCATTTTGTTAGCCGTTTGGCTTTGGCGCATTCTTCATCCACTCATTACACGCATATTAAAATTTATTGCAAAATTTCTAAAGTAATTTCTCATAGAAGACGAGTAGCCACAGCCCACAGCCGCCGAAGAAGCAGCTGCCGCAAGGTGCTGCAAGTTAGCTGCTGCTGCAAGTTGCTGTTGCTGATGAGTAGTCATCGCAATGCCGCCTGCAGTTCCCTTTTGTGGCCAGCAAACGATGCTCATTGCTTTTGCAGTAATTAAAGCGATTCAATTTTCTGATTAGTTCGCCGTGGCCATGAACACATTACAGGCCCGTAACTTCGAGTCTCGAGTCCGAGACGGAGGCAGGTTCCCTTTGCCGGCCGGCTCGTTGCGATTCTTCTCGTACTAAAGCGAAGATGCATCCATAAAATGCAAAGATGCAACCACCCATCGATGTGGCAACAACGTGGCGATAGCCATGCACCAGCTTCCAAGCCAGCTATCAATGCGGCACTTGTTCCTCTTACTCTCTCTCTGCGTGCGTCTGTGTGTGTGTGTGTGTGTGTGGATATTACATTCGCGAGCATGACTAGTATGAGTATTTATATTTTATGCCCTCTGCACGGAGCATAAAAAATTTGTCAAGCAATGTGTAACGCATTACATGGCGCATAACTGAACACATAAGGAATATATATAAATATATATATATATAAGTGTGTATGTATGTATGTATGTAGTATGTATTTTAGTATAATAAACTATATCTAAATACTAGCTATATAATCGATTTAATCAGCTATATATACATAGCTTTTTTTAACTTAAGCTGTATCACATATATGAATAATCATCACATATAGTTATATATAATAAAAACTATCTTAACTTAACTTCATATTTCAGAATATATTATTATTTTTAAATTCTTATTAATCAAATCAACTTTACTAAAGAAATTAATTGAATCACTTGGCATTCCTATTTTATAGTTATAAAAATATATCTACATAAAACAAACGTAAAATTATTCCTGCTTTGCTACGGAAAATAGTCCAAAGTATTTGATGTCATATTTCCCAACTTTACAGTCCGCTTTCCTAACCCACAATTACGAAAAAATCATCTTCTTGCATCTGTATTTGTGTCCAAATTGCATTGTGGTTGCATTTTTGTGCGTTAGCCTCGTTGAATTTTAATTCACGAAATTGTTTGAAACGTGCAACCGAGGACCAAAAATGGGTTCACGTTTTACGCAACAAATGCCGCGATTTGCCATTTGGGGTTTCCAGTTTTGCGGACAGTTTGAAACGACATCGTCGTCGTCTGTTGTTTGCCTTTTGTGTGTGATTTCATTCATTCATTCAATCGGTCGCTCGCTTGTTCGTTTGCAGTTGATGGGTACATTCATTCATTCATTCATTCATTCGTTAAACTGTGAAAAACTCAATCAATAGCGCGCATGCCGATGCGTTGCTAAATTGCCATTTGCTGATTTAGCGAATTTGATTTGGCGAAAATTTTCCAGCGACACCGCGAAACCAAATCAAAAACTGTCAGCAAGTTGCTTTTGTTGTTGTTGTTGCCTCTCTGGTTGTTTTGGCCAAATTTTTAGTTGTACGCCTATTTTTGGCGGCAATAAATTACGCACGGTTCGGATTTGAAAACTCTTTGGTTGAAGCGGGTCCCACAGCTCGTCTCGCCACAGTCGCCTAATGAGCACTTTGGCATTTTGGCCTGGCTAAGATATTTGCACGCCGCGCTTGTTGTTGTCTATAATAAGCGCCATTTTTTTTCCATTTCATTTAGTTGGCTTTTTTTTTTGTTCATTTTCAGCCTCGGGGCTATGCCTTGAAATTTATTTAGCAGCATTTTGGGCGTTGCGCTGCCGTTCGACAGGCAGCAGCAACAACAACTCATAATTAATTGAAAATAATAAATTTATGACAGATTTTCGACTGACGTTGCCGCCTGCATGTGAAGTCGATTATATATGTGTGTGTGTTTGTGTCGTTGGGCTGGTTAATAGTAACGGTTAATGGTGTAACGCCAGATGAGAGTGCACAACAACAGCAACAACAACAGCAACAGCAACAACAACAGCAACAACAACCTAACAGCGTAACAACATACAAATAGGCCAACGGAGATTTTTAATTAAAGCATTTTGTTCGTTTTGGCCGCCTGCCTGCTGCCAGTTCCAGGCCCGGCTAACTATTTGTGGGTGTTGGTTGGCATTAACCAAACATGTATATATACACATATATACGCTGGCTACATATGTGTTCTAACTGTTTTCAAGTTGGCCAACGCACTGCTTTGAACCTTGTAGCAAAGTTGTGGTCAAAACAAGTGCTGGAAAATCTTTTAAGGAAGTGAAAAAGGCGAACAACATTGTAACAAAATAAGTAATAAAGAAGAAACCAATTTAAAAATGTGGTCGACTCAACAATACACTATTCTGAGTAGAATAACAACTGAACTATCCAAAGCGCATATATAAAATATACGCTTTCATATAATCGATTTACACAAATTCCGCTTTCAACATTTTACATCAATCAGACTTACACAGAAATCCCATATCAAAATATATATGTATGCATAGAAAAATATTAATAAACGAAATCGAAGTCGTGATTGTCGTGACACGCCTCCTCCAACTGGAAACATTTGTACATTTTAATGGGTATTTTATTTTATTCGTTTTCCATGCCCAAAAGAAAAGCCCCCAAATAGTATTTAAGTGCTATTTGCAGCTAGTGTCATTGCCGAGCGTAGATTCGAGACGCCAGCCCGAAACTGCGCCTAATGCTCATTTAAATATATAGCTGAGACTTTGCTGCTGCGGTTTACGTACGGGGTTCCATTTAAATTTCCATTTTGTGTTTATTAATCAATGGATGACAAGCCGACCGATAAGCCGGACAGAGCCGAACTCTTTCTCCGGGCCTAAAAAATATTTATTTATACACACATATATATATATATGTATATTGAAATTTTGTGTGGTTGCGACTGCGACCGCGACTGTCCAAATGTTTCTGTTTGGTATTTAAGGCCAATCAATTTGCGGCCTGCTTTTGCCGGCCATTTTCTCCCGCTTGCGCCCTTTCTCTCCCACTCTCTTTCTCTCTACGCATAACACGCTTTTCCCTCTTAATTCCAATGCGCTATCAACGCAATTAATAGCAGATTATGCAAATCAAATGCGAGATATATGTGTGGCATATGATAATACATATATATGTATATATTTTATATATGTATGGTAGATACTTCTTTCTATATATTGAATAGTTGCCGTTGTTTCACGTAGCCCCGTTTTGTTATTGGCCTTGTTTACAAGTTTCGTTTGCTTTGGCCCGTTGCGAACGAAAGAAATCTAATTAAATTCTTTAAGCTGAACTTAGAACATGGCCAGGTACTAGTTGGAGGGAGGGCTTAGGGGTGTGGGCAAGCTCATTCTAAGTAAATGAGTGCTAAATTGAAAATTGTCTTGTGTCGATTAGGCGCGTAAATCGATAAGCGCAAAAGCAATTTCCGATTGGGGCTGAGTTATGTGCGGCACGATTTATGGCCAAAGGGAGAGCAATTTACAATTTGCAATTGCATGCAACAGAGCGAAAGAGAGCGTTGTCTATCCCAGATGCTTTTTAGACGCTGTCGCTGATGCTGATCAGCAATCGGCAGCAGCTGCTGTCCAAAAGCATGCGCGAATAATACAAAATTAATTAAAGATCTTAAAGATAATTGATTAGCCAAAGCGATAAATAACGCTTCGTTTACTAGACGAAGACCAGCAGATTGCGGTCCGTTGTCCGATGCATACTCTACAAAATGGCATCAATTACCCAGCAATTGAAAAAGTACTAACAATTTAACCATGCAGTCCATCAATACGTTAAGTTTTTGATTAACATGCATGTGTTCGCTTTTTTTTCGATCAGATCAGAAGGGACGTGCAGGAATCGGGTTATTATAAGTTACATAATCAATTTAAAGATTTTGTGGAAAATTGTATAAGAACTTTTTATTTGTAATCATTTTGTCCCAACTTGAAAGAATTGTGTATCAATGCATTTATCTATTTTCTGATGAATTTGATTTGCTATTTCGTCCGTTCTGCATTTAAATTTTTAGCATCTTCGTTTGACAAAGAATGAAATTTCTCGATCGGTATGCGGCTTAAATAGCTGTTTACCGCGCCCAAGTCTACCGCAGACTCGTGTACTCAGGCTGGCTGGCCTGTAACCTGTAACGTGCCACTTGCAACCTGCAACTTGCAACTTGCTGCAGCGGACAACTTGCAACTGTTTAACTAAGCAGCTTCCTGCAATAATTTGCCGCTGCCTCATAAAATTTTGCAAATTATTTGCCAACTTTTGTTCTGTTCTGCTTTAAGCATACGAAATGTTAACGACTTCTCCTGGCAGCGGGATGAGGAAGAGCCGACAAGTTATGCCGCGCTCATCGTGCAACTTGTGTGGCTGTTGCGGCTGCTTTTCCAATGCCAATGTTGTTATCTTTTTTACTGCAAATTATTAAAAAAAAAAAAAAAAAAAAAAAAAAAAAAAAAAAAAAAAAAAAAAAAAAAAAAAAAAAAAAAAAAAAAAAAAAAAAAAAAAAAAACTGACGATAATTAAAAGTCTAATTGTATGCGCTACCGCCAAGTTGGCAAGTCCAACTGCAAGTCTTCGACTTGAGCTCGGCGTTCAAGTCGTAAACTGTTCGATTGCTCGCTCAGCATAGCCCCGTGCTTTGAAGTTGGCATCGTGTTCCTGCACATTCCCCATTTTTTGTGCTTTTGCTTTTCTTTGCTTTCAGGCAGACAAACAAAGTAAGCAGCCCCCAAAATGGCTGCCAAAAGCGATGACAACAACGGCAACAAGTGCAGTAACGATGAAAAGTTGCCTTTGCCTTTGTCCGCTTGCATATTTGGCAACTGTGCGCAAAACCGCAAAAGTGTCTGTGCAGCTCCTTCCACCGTCCCCCGACCCCCGTCGCCTGTCTGTTTGCCTGTCTGTCAATCTACAGCCCAGAACCGACACCTGAGCTCAGTCATCAACAAAAAAAAAATTGAAAACCCTCAGCAACCCTGGGCAACAGCCCGCTTTGATCATTTGCATCGAAGCGCGAAATCAATTCGTCTATTTCACACACTCAACAACTTGTGGGGTGGATTAGCAGGGGGGAAGGTCTGTCTGTTAAGTACTGAGGCGTTTTGTTTTACATTACATGCAAGCTCACAAGAGCCCACGAGCGTGTTATTTTTGTTGTTGTTGTGTGGTTAGCTAAACACTTTTGTTACAACAATTGTCCGTCCGACTCTGTCTCGAGTCTAGAGTCTCAATTGGAATCGCCGTCTCAAGTCTCAGTCTGCTGGCCCCATTAACGAATTGAGTTTGTAATCTGATGCTGCCGGCCACGTTGGCGGCCATACGAAAATCCATTCATAAATAGCCAAACGAAAAATACTCAACAAATTGTGCCCAAAACAAAAGTCGTTCAAGCAAAGTGACAAACAATCATGTTTTGAAGCTAAATATGATTACAGTGGTTATTAGGTAACAAGAACTTTTACAAATGACAATATTTAATAAAATTTAACTATAATAAAATTTCAGTTTCCTGAAACAAAAGACTTAGGCAACGAACTTGCCAACTGCAATATGTCAAACGCATCTCCAAAGTGTTTAGGGCTTTAAGGCAAACAAACCAAATTTATGATTTTTTTAAATTATCTAAAGAAAAGACTTAGGCAACGAACTTGAAGTTTTTTTTCACTTACTTCGAGTTAAACCAATTTAAGTATACTCAGTTTATACAGACAAAAAACTGTACTGATATATATTTATATCTTAATTTCTCTGGATTTCTCTCTCACTTTAGCTCGCATTATCCCTTTTCATCAGCTGCCTTTGATCTCTCTCCTGCCTAATTTAAGGCAAAACGAAGTAAAAGGAAACACAAACAGAATCACAAATACATTCGCAGTCGGAGCCACAGACAGTTGGTAATTTTCAGTTTTTATTGCACCTCAGGTGCACCCCGCCCCGCCCCTCCCCGCCTCGCCGTTATGCGCCCGTCTTTAGCTTTGAGGGCCCGATTGCAGCATGATTATTGCGTTGATGAAACTAATTATATAGTGCAGGGAATGGCGACGACGACGACGTCGCTCCCTGCAATCCCCGACATGGCAGACAAACGACCCTACAGCTAGCGCCCAGCCATAAATGAAATATACACGTCAAGCGATTTGATATACGAGTCAGGCGATTGCATAAGCCGCAGCACGCAGCGGGATCTGTTGGAGACTTGTGGCAAGTTTGTTTGTTGTTTTGTGCGTTTGGGTTTCCCGCATGGCTTATCAATAGTATCGTGGACAATGCCAAGATGCATTTCATGTGCATCCCGATGATGATGATGATGATGATGCCGATGCCGATGCTGATGCTGTTGCTGATGCCGTTGCCGCTGTTGATGCCCGGCGATAAAAAGAACGGGCCACAACTCTATCGATAGCAATCAATGTCATATTTAATTCATTGTTATGGCCTTCATAAATCTGCGCTCCAGCGAGCGCTAACGGAGTCAGCGGCTTGGCCAAAAGGGGGCTGTGTGTGTTTGCGACTAGCTGTTGTGTGTGCGTGTGTGTTATTAAGGCAAGCGTTAATAAAAATGTCAACGCGATCATAAACTGAACAACAGTCGACATTAGGGCGTCGCTGTCGCTGCCAGCGTCGCTGCCAGCGTCGCAGTTTGCCGCGCCTGCATTTAAAGCGCACATAAAAAGCGCAGCTCTAGGCTGCTCGCTGTCTAGAATTTCGTTTATGCGTGGCCAAAGTTGATACCAAAAAATTGAGGAACAGCGAGAGAGAGAGAGAGACAAACAGGTAAGAATGTTTTTGAAGGGAGTGCCTGACTAAGACATACGCTGTACTCGGCATCAAGCTTTCTTTACAATGATTTCAATCCAACTTTATTCACTTTATTTATATTTTGTCGGTACTCCAATATTCCCACTGTGTATAGGTGCAGGGTATTAAAAGAATGGGAGAGGGAGAGCATAGCTCGCAGCGCTGTTAAATTGGTAACAAGCGCAGCCCAGTTGGTTAACCGAACGCGTTGCCTGGACTTTATGGCTTTATGTGCCACAAATATTTTATTGCAATAACAACAACAACAACAACCAGAAAGCTGCCACAGCAGAATGTTACTGTTGCTGCTTCTTCTTCTTTTTCTGCTGCTGCTGCTGCTGCAGCTGCTGCAACAGCAACTGACGTGTAACACAAAGTGAACATGGCATTATTATGGCTGCCTGAGCTTCATAATGACAGCTGATTTGGGCGTGGTCAGTGGGCGCAGAGCGGGCGGCAACTTATATGCCTATTGTTGCAGTAACTACGCTGCTGCCGCTTCTCTAGTTAGCGGCAACTTTAGCCTCAGATCTTGACATGTGTTGACGCACGTCTGACAGGCGGACAGGCAACATGAAAAGTCACATAATACTCACACAACATAGTTCACTATTTAATAAGGTTTCGGTTTTTTGCTTATTGCGTAAGTCAGCTTACCTGTAATGAGAAAGAGAGAAAAAACATTAGTTAATTTGATTTAAAGTGCTTGAAAAGCTGCGAAAAATAAGCTAAGAATCGTGTTGGCAGCATCGCCAATCGATTGCAGGCCAGCAACAATGTTGCCAAGGCGCGGCAACAAATCAAATGTTGCCATGCAATGCGCCCAACACGAGCAGCAACAAGCAGGCAACAACAACATTTATGAGACAGCTGTGGCAGCGCCAGCTGAATTCTACAACTTCCTCTCCAAGCAAAACACACACACACACACAATTACACTCACACACACACACACACTCTTGACGTTCCTGCTTGGCTGGCTTGGCTGCGGCAAATGCGAGAAATGCAACAAAATTAACATCATCAGACAGAAATAATCTATAATGAACATAAATCTCTTTTTCAACAACAACAACAACAACAACAACAGCAACAAAAACAACAACGACACGCCGCTGCCTCCTTTGAGGAAGTACAAATTTACGTTTGGTGTTGAAATGAAATGCTAGAACCAACTCCAGCTTCAACATCAGCTTTAACTTTAGCTCCAACTATAACTGCGAGTGCGATCTTCATACTCGGGCGTGTGTTCAATGCACGTGTGTCTATGTCTATGTCTAAATGCGTCTGTACTTGTTGTTGTGTACTTATATTTATTGTGCACGTTAGTGTTGTACTTGCTGTTGTTTTGTATACACTGCTAAATATAAAGGAATAGAAAAAGTATGTGCAAATTTAGCCACAATTCAAACTAGCCCGAAGTAAATTCAAGTTATGGAAAATAAAAAGTTCTTGACTAACTATTATTAAGTCATGCCTTTATATATATGCCACGCCCACTTGCTGATTTCTATACACCGCGAAAAAGAGCATTCCGCAGTCTTGTTCCATTTGTAGCCAAGAAATTGCCATCATCTAACAGAATCGTGTATTTTTCTTTGCTGCCTTCAACGTTGAAAATATTTTAGAAATTTATGCGTTTCTGATAAATAGAGGAAATGTCTGCGCAGACGTTGAGCAAATTATTAGAAATATGCGCGTTTAATAATCAGCCAAGCCAGGCCAAGCCAATCAACCAGCCAAGCCAAAACTAAGCAACTAAACTAACCAACTAAACAGAACCGAACCGAACCGAACTGAACTAAAGTTAACTAAGCAACGGACTCTGAGTGGAGAAATTTTTCTCGTTCGTCGCGTTCATCGTTCGAGCTGCTCACTCAAAATTTATTAAGTTGTCAACGCAGCGCGGCTCGCAAAAATGTTGGCAATGTCTTTGCCAATGGCAGCAATCACCAGCCAGGACGGCGGGGGCAAAGCGACCAAGTGCGTGTGGCTAAATATATATCTATATGTATATATATATAAATGTGTATATATATATATATATATATATAGATGGTTTTTTCTTATGAGTATGGGAGCTGCTTTATCTTCAGCTACGGGTGCTGATCGCGCTGCTGGTGGGCCCGCCTGGGCCTGTGGCCAGTGAGAAGCGGTGGCCATTATTTGCGCCGTCTTATTTGGCTTTAACTCCTCATTCCGCCATCACATTCGCATTCACATTCATATTTATTTGTATTCGTATTTGTTTTTGTTTTTGTTTTGTTGGCTTTATTTTTGCTTTCATTTGTTGTGCGTTGCGTTTAATGAACTCCAACAAATGTCGGCAAGAACTATGATTTGTTGTTATACCCTGTTGCCCATTAGGCGTGGCTACGCAAAAAAAAAAGGGCAGCATAAAGTTGTGCAAATGTATGTAAAGAACAGCAGGCGGTAACGGCGGCATATTTCTGATCAGTAGCAGATTGACAGTTAAGTATATTAAAAATAAATAAAAAATATTTCTTTGAGTTGAATATAACAAAAGACTTAGGCAACGAACTTTCAGCAGAATTTAATACAAAAAAAACTTCTCAGAGGGTATTTTCTAGTCGCACACACTCACAACTAGAACAATTTGATTTGTTCTTGTCATTGTCTTGTTTTCTTTTGTATTCAGTTTCAGGCGGCAGCAACATTTGACTTCGAAGCTAATTTGCATTTTTAATTTGTTTGCCGTTTTGCCCCTCAGGCCGCTTCCTGTCTCTGTCTCTCCCCTTCCAGCGGTCAGCAGCCATTTCCGATTACAGATGACAGTTGATTTGAACTCATTTATTCGTGTGTCTCAAGTGTGTCCAACTGTCATTAAGAACGCGACATTAACAAGCGTTGGCAAATTATAGAGACGCCCACACGCAGACACACCGACGTCCACACAATTAAGGCTGAGATCCATGAGAACGCACAACAAAAGGAATGCAAAAGATCAATATTTGATTATGCATAATGTTTAGCTAGTTGCAGGCACTCCCCACAAAAAAAAAAAAAACAAAATAAGGAACAGGCTAAAGCCAGCTCAAGAGCTCGACCAATTTAACACGCACGCACCTTTGAGCGGCCAAGTGGCTTACACCCGCCTCGGCTGATGCTGCTGCTGCTGCACGCTTAATGCGCATCAAGTTGGTTAATTTTAAGCTGATTGCCAACACGAGTGGAGAGCAAGGTAAATAGTTGAGAATGCACTCGCTAAAACAAAAACAAAAACAAAAGCAAAAATAAAAGACTTAGGCAACGAACTTGGCCAACGCATTTGAAATTAAATGTTTGCTAATTTGCCCGATTGGTGGCGTGTTCGTTCGCTTTCGTTCTGCCAATGCCAATGGGTAGGAGCCACCAAAAAAAAAAAAAACATCAGCTAGGTATATACTCCAGAGAGTTTCCACTTTCAATTTCAGAGGCTGCACTCGACTCGACTCGACTCGACTCGTTTTCAGTTTGGCATTCGTAATGCCCATCGGCGCTGCCTAAAAATAGTGTTGAGCCGCAGCCACTTAAGAGTTTGTATGCGTCGCCCCAACCGCAGCCAGAGTCAGAGTCAAAGTCAGAGTCAGAGTCGGGCCCTGCCGTTCAGCTCATCCCCAATCCCCAAGACACGGACGTTCGACTGGACATGGACTGGGTATTGGGGACTGGGTACTGGGTACTGGGACAGGGACAGTAACAGGGACATGGACATGGGACTCGGACAGGGCAGCGACGGTCTGCGGCTTTGAGCTTTTTTTTAATTGTCGACAATGTTTGTTGCAGTTTTTAATGAAATTCATTTGTGCAGCAACGATGTCGATTGCAACAGGCCCAGCAACAGTAACAGCAACGACTTACAGCAGCGGCCTTTGTGGCATGGCCCTGAGCCAGTGCCTCGCGTTGCCGCGTCTGCGGTTTTTGGTCTTTGGCTTGTGGCTGATTCCCTTTCGTTCCGTTCCGTTCCGTATCGTTTGTTTGTGTGTGCTTTGCCCTCGCCTGGGCACATTGCGACGTGTCCTCCAAATAATTCATTAACACTTTGTCTTGTTAACTTTAATTTGATGCTGCCCCTGGTCCGTGGCCCAACTCCGCAGCCCTGCTCCTGATCCAGCCCCTCTGGCCCAGTTTTTAAATACCCTCGCAGCATAGTTGTTGACAGTTTAAAGTGCACGCTGAGTGAAGCTTAAAACGTTGATTAACAAATACTTCAAATATATTTAAAGCTTTATATGTGAATACACTTTCTTTCTAGATTGTCGCCTATTTACTTGTATTTCCTTTTTCTTATTCTAATAACTTGTGTTTTTTTTAACTTCTCATAACTTAGTATATTATAATATTTAATATATTTTTTTCCTAATCCAAATATCACTTCTATTAATACCACTATTTTTCAATACAACATCCTGTTTCTGTTTCTACTTATACCTTTAGTTTTATTTATCTTTACTCCTATTCTCAATATCACATATATATAAAGTTTTCACTTCATTTCCTATTTCTACTTCTATTTATTAACACTACAATTTCAGCCCCTCCATTTTACATATTCTTTTCCTGTCTGCCACTTTTTCCAAACATCTTTCTCGCAATCCATTTACTTTTGCTCCCACTCTTATTGGCACTCCTCCTACTTCTATTGCTGCTCCTCCCACACTCAGCACTTGGCCCACATTTTGGCAGCTTAGCCTCTTGGCCGAAAGAGCCCCAAAGAATCTCTTAATCCGTCTCTCATGTGTATACAATTTCAAACATGCCAACATCGATCCACTTGCGTGTCCATCAAGCTTGGCCCCAGACTTGGACGCAGACGATTGCGATTGCCTACGTTCTCAGTTCTCGGTTCTCAGTGGCTTCTATGGAAGTAATGTAGTGTATATCTGAGCTCGCTCTCTCCTTCTCTTTCTCTGTATACCTTTCTCGCTCTTGCTGCTCAACAGTTGGTAATCGGATACGTTTGTTCCCTTTGCCTGTTTAATGAGTTGTATGCACAAATTTATGATCCGCTGCGCAGGCGCAGCTTTGTTCAACGGTTTTGAACATCGGCACTGATATATTTATAACATATAAGGAATTTATATATATATAAATAAATATATATATATAAATATATAGATATATATCGAGGTATATATGGTATATAGCAGTGCTTTAAGGTACAGTTAGCTAGAGAGTTTGGGCTGGGATTGATGGCAATTGATGGGCCCGTCAGACATACAAATTCGACTAACGAGCCATACGGCCTGAGAAGAGACGTTATAAATTTACCAATAAACACCGCCAGCAACAATAACAACAACAACAACAACAACAACAACGGCGACAAAGCCGCAAAACAACACGAAAACAGAGTTGCAAATAAATTTGTTGAATTTGTGCATAAAATGAAGCCACAAAAAGGCAGCGGAACAACTGCAACAGCAACAACAACAACAGCTGCAAAGTAAACAGAACAAATGCGCAAGTTCCCAAAGTTGGCAGAAGACGAAGCGAGAAAAAAGTGCATAAATAAAACGTTTAAATAAAGCCAAACGGCAACTTCGACACCCTGGCCAAAACAGTTACTTTTTAATCGCCGCGTTGTCCTCAGCCTCAGTCGCAGTTGCTGCTGCCGCAAAAAAAAAAAAAAAAAACAAAAAAGAAACGTTGGGAGTTCAATTTGCCAGCGCGTCTGAATTTAAGGCTCAATGCGACTCGGCGCAGCTTCATGCCACATAAACTATAAGAAAAGCAGCTACGACGACTCGAGCGCCCCTCTCGTCCAGCCCAGCCAAATTAAAATGTTCTTTCAACTACGAACTTTCGACAATAAATTGAATTGAACAACAAAAGCAGCCACAACAACAACAACAACAACCACCCCGATCGAACAGTCGAACAGTCAGAAGGAGTTGGGCTTGAGTTGCAACTTTCTGTTGTTCTGCTGTTGCCTTTGGGTGTCTCGCAGAGAGTTTCTGTCCGGAGTGTCAGTTGCAGTTGCAGCGCTGGGCAACTGGTCAAAGACATTTGTCATGTCATTTGTGTCGGGCGCAGGAAACGACATGCGTGCTAATGTGCGAGCGGAGGAGGGGAAAAGGGGGAAGGGGGAAAGGGGAAGGGGCAGGCAGCCGAATGGCCGAATGAGGATGAGTTTATCGATATCAAAAGATCAACGGCGAGCTGTGGGGGCAGTGCTGTGCTACTCTGGCGAAAGCACAAAAGGTGAAGCAATGCGAGCAGGCCAAGTGTATGTCAGAAGGAAGTGAAGCTATGGTAAAGAAGGGTGCAGAATTGGAACAGGCATCCACTTGAAAGAAAAACAGAGTATTTTGTATGTACAAACAATTTTCCAATTTAAAAATTGGCAAAGTTTAAGAAGATTAATTCCTTTTGAAGAACTTTTATAAGGCTCAAAAGTTTTAAATTCTAGCTTTAAGTTCGGTAAGGAAAGAAGAGGATTATTGCGTAAAAAAAACACTTAAAGGAAGTATTATTATTATATTATTTATATATTGTAGAAAAAGGAAATTTACTTTTCTATAAATGTTTCAAGTAAGTTTGGCTTTCAAAAACTTCCAACACAACTTTAAAAGACTAATTTCTCGCAGTGTAAGGGCAGCTCCGTCACAGCTTTAGCTTTGGCTTTAACTTTTGCTGGTGTCACAAGTTCGCGCTACGGCCATACACGCATTTTTCTTTTGTTGTTGTTGTTATTGTGTTTATTGAGGTCGCTGCCGCTTGAAGCTGCAGTTAAAGTTAAAGCTGTGCTGGGAGTTGGACTTGAATTGGCTGCGTTATCGCTTCACAAATTAACAATCAGCGGCAATAAATGTTTGCGTTTGTTTATGGCGAACCATTGAGTTCAACTGGCCCCCAGTACGTGTGTATATGCGTATATGTGTGTGTGTGTGTGTTTGCGGTGTGAACTTGCAGAGGAAGTGCGAGCAATATTTAGGAACTCCTTGGCTTATCTTCATATTTTTTTTCATTTTTTTTTTCCTTGGTTGTGTTTTGGCGCTTCGCCGTCCTTTTGTGTTTAACAAATTCAATTAAGCATTTTAATATCTCTCTGTGGCAAAAAGTGGGTGTGTCTCGCTGGGTGTTGCAACAAAGCGACATTGAAATATTAACTTGATTTAATTTATGAATTCCAACGCACCAGCGACTGCGAATCGAACGCCATGGACAATATTTCAATTTCCCCACACTGCGCTTTTAATTAATGCGATAAGCAAAACTTTCGCAGGCGGAAAATTTAAGAGTTGAAGGAGGAAAAAGAAATAAAAAGCTGCACAAGAAAGTTGTGGAAGAGTTTATCTATCATTATGTTATCATCTATTTGTTGAGGTTTGTTTTGTGTCTGATGAAACTATTCTAAATAGCAGCGTTCAGCGATCTTATGTTATCGATTATAGTGATTGATTATTACAAATATATATTTAGCTACCTGTTTATTATCAATTAATCTTACTATTTAGACACCTCTGGGACAACACTTTCAATACTATTTATAAGATTACTTATCACAACAAATCATATAATTTATATTGATATTTCTTTTAAATCAATATACTTTTGTTTCTTTAGTATCAATGACAACTTTGAACTATTGAAAAAAGGGTTTAGTTTGGGGAAACTTTATCGATTGCTTTACGACTCTGTCTTGTGTTGCTTTAAAGGTGTTGACCTTAGCCCAGTGGGTTGTTTCGGCGTCCGCCTTGGGTGCTCTGTGTGCTGTGTGGCACGCCTTGGTTGCCCTTCCTCAAGGGCATAAAATGCCCGAAGGAAGCAAGACTCGAGCCACAAGTATCGAGTATCGAGAGTATAAAAGCTGCAAGGTCTGCGTTTTTTTTTTTTTGAATTTTTTGTTGTATTTTTTTATAGTGTGTGTGTTCGATTTTTGCAAATTGCAACTGCAATTACTCGAATTTGGCTGCACAGTTATTTCGGGGGGATTCTTTCAACACAAGTTTTTTGCTGTGTTTGCGTGCTGCTCCCTTTGTGATTTGTGCTTTGGCTTTCAATCAGTAATTTTGCTTTGTTATGGCCCTTAATCAATAACTGTATGTGGTACGCAGCCCGCTCGCTATCCCTCTCTCTCTCTGTCGCTCTTAGCCCGCCAGCTACGGCCCGTCGCTGATGTCGTGGCAGCTCATCAACAACTTACAATGTTGCAGTTTTATTGCCACCGGACGACGACGACGACGGCGGCACAAACAAAGTATTATTATGTTTTCCTTATGTCTCAGCCTCAACCTTATTCCTCTTATTCTTTTTATCTGTTTTTTGTGCAGTTTTTAATTTTTAATTTTTTTTTTTTCTATATGCAGCCGCGCTTAATCGAATGTTGGCAGCGATAAAAGCCGCTTGGGCATTCCGATTGTATTTTGAGTTGTTTTTGTTTCTGTTTTGTGGGCAGCACGCGCTTGATTTATGGCCAAGTAGCTCAATTGGTAGCGGCTATCGACCATAAACACTCAAATCAGCTAATCACTGTGATTTTTCAGCTCCGGCCCGAGAGTTTTGCATAAGTCACCTAATAATCAGCATAATTCATTATTTATATCCAGGCACTAAGCCATCGAATAAACGTATACACAGATCGTTAGATCTTTGTCTACACATTTGTACATAAACAAACTTATATATATATATATATATCTGTATAGCTGTTGTCTATCGTATCTTCCATCATCGTCAGCGTCGTCAACTCGACAAAGTGCCAACAACGGACAAGAGACAACAAACAACAAGCTGCGAACAAAGCCTGCCAATGACTCTTTAAAATTCAAGCAGCGCACAAAAATCAAAACAATTAGAGTGATCGACGTGATGATACCCTAGCAGCGCAGTTGTTTAAAGCTCAAAGAAATAAAGCTCAAATTTAGTTTCTTTCAAAGAAAAAATGGAAAAATATTTAAAAATATATCTCTTAAGGAAAATTTAAATATTTGATAGTTGATTGACTTGGCCAGCTGCAAATTTTTTTATAGACCAGCAATAATATTGGTGTTAGCAGTAGGTAAAAAAATCCTCATATGATCACTTGTAAATGTATAAGAAATGTTTTTTAGCTCAAAAATAATAGTATAGTTATAGAACTAAGATTTTTTTTAACCAAACTACTTTCCTTGAACTGTTAAACATTAATTGCTTACAGGGTATAGCTAAACATAAATACTTGTATTTCTTTAACATATTTGTTTTGTTTTCTTCTTCTTTTTTTTGATATGTATTCATAAATATGGTTTTTGCTTTTCACATATCATTTTGGCATTAACTTCTTTTCACACACACAAACACACACACGAGAGCTGTGGGCACGTTATAAAAATGATTGACAATTTAATTTCCAAGTCCGCTGCGGCTGTGGGGGATTTATGAAATATTTGGCTTTGATTCGATATTTTATTTGTTGGCCCATAGAAAAATATGCAAATCCGTACATATATTAAAAAAGACGGTAACAATCTTTGGTTTCTATTACTTTTTCTTGGCCACAAATAAGAAACACTATTCAAGGAGCGTTTTTGATGGGCCAACAATGGTCGAGACAAATCAAACATCTCTCTCTCTCCCTCTCTCTCTCTCTCTCTGTCGCATCCCACACGCTGTGGAATTTAGCCGAAATTGCGACTGTTGGTCAGATTTCGGTGCACGCTGCTGGACCAAAGGCGGAAGCAGCAGCATCAGCGGCAGCTGCGACTGAAATCGCTGAGCGAATCAGCCAAAAGCGAAGAAAAATCAGTTAAAAAGGGTGCCACGAGTAGCCGAGCAGACCATGACGACAAATAAGCAGGCGTAGATGAGAGCCGCATTCGAAGGGAGGAAGGGCAAAAAAAAAAGAAAAAAAATAAAAGAAAAAGGAAAAAAAAAAAAAAAAAAAAAAAACAGTCAAACTAAAGTCTGTTAAGGCTGGGGGCCAACAGGGTTTAGAGTGAAACACTGGCTGCAGGGATTTCTTTTGCATTCGTTTGTTTTTTTTTATTTTATTTTTTTTTGTGGGTTCAAGCTGAGCCCCGCTGCATGTGGGATTTGTGGCCAAAAGCGAATGCTGTTGCCTGCTTTTTTATTTGTCGCTGAAATCTTGTTTGCCTAAAAGTAAAAATAATTAACTAATTAAAATTGTGAACTGGCTTGTTGCTGTTGCGGCGCTATGCCAAATAAGCAGCAGCAGCAGCAGACATTAGGGCCAAATAAGCTGCCAACTTGCTGCAGTTTATTTTTGGTATTTTCTTATTTTTTTTTTTTTGTAGCTGTGGTAAATACTTTGACTCTGCAAGGAGTCGACCCGACAACGATATGCAAAAGCTATCAACGCTGCAAATCAGCCAGCCAGCCAGCCAACCATCGAGCCAGCCAGCCAAGTTTGTGTCCTCAGTCTTTCGTATTTCGTCTGTAGGTACTTGTTGCTGCTGTTTTGTGTGTGGCTTTTGCTGGTTCGTTGGCTTGTGGTTTCGGCTCTTGTAAGCTGTTGATATGCTCATTTAGAATCGCACGTTTTTCAGCAGAAGTTGTTAAGAACACAGGCAGCAGCAACATCTGCTGTAGTGGGCAGCAGCGGGTGTGAAGTGCACAACGAGTGCTCAAAAAACAGAAGGAGAAAAAAAAACAAAAAATACCTGCGTTGATTGCTACTCCATATGCAAATGCTGCCGCCACACACAAACACAACAAACACACACACACACACACACACACACACAAGCAGTCCTGCACACACACACACACGCACTTGGCCTGACCTGCAACACCAATTGGCCAAGTTGAGTATTTAGTGGCTTTCAGTGGAAGAAAATAAATAGACAGCCTGCCCATCAATCAATATATTTTAATTTTGTTTGTTTATTAAGCTATTTCAAGTGGCTAACAAAAGGAAGGCTTCTCCAAGTCTATTAGCTTTAAAGTCTTCTCCAAGAATTTTAACTATATTTGCTTGATTGGCATAAAGAATTTAGTTGATTAAGATATATCCATCTGTATGAACAGAGCAATCTCAGAAACTACAACTTCTAGAGACGTAAATTAGACTATATTTATTTTTAGCCCTTTTCGATAGCTTGCTTTTTCCCATTCATATTGATAAATATTATTATGAGTTTTTAATTTTCTCAGAATATGTAAAATACTATAAGTTTTAAAAATAATTTAATTCGGAAGGGTTTGCCATGTTTATAACAACTTAATTAAGGGTATCTCCTAGTCGAGCACTCTTACTTATTGCTATTTTTGCCTTGCCACAAACTCATTTTTGCGCTTAGGTTAATGGCGCATTTCGTGGCCGCCCCACAAAAGCCGCACAAAGTGCTAGGCGTATTGATTTTCTTTTTCATTTCAGCATTTTTTTTTCTTCTTTATTTTTTTTTGTTTAAGGAGGCAGCTAATGGACAGCGAGACGAGTTAATTGTTTGAGCTTGCGCACACACTTGACAACGCCGGCAATAACGCGGCCTGAAAAGAAGCTATTTTGGCCAACATAACTGAAATTGACGGCGCAGTCGGGCAAAAGGTTCTTGCTGGCATATTTCTCGGCTGCCTTTTTAGCCAGGCCTGTCTTTCACTTGGCAAGGAAGAGAACGCAAGAAAGAGAGAGAGAGAGAATGGGAGAGAGAGAGAGGAAGAGAGTGCGGCAAGTTGGCGGCGACGGCGACGGCGGCGGCTATGCAAATGCAGTAGCCAATGCCCTCGGGTTGTTGTGATGTGCGCAGGCGCGCGCGCGAGTTCGCTCGCGTTCAGGCCAAGTCCTAACAGCACTCAACGAGTGTGTGTGTGTGTGTGTGTTTAAGTGTGTGAGTGTGTGTGTGTGTGCGCTTTAATTGCACGTTTAAAGGCAGCTACAGAAGCGGCATTTACTAAATATGGCCAGAGCCAGAAGACAGAGGCAGCTCCAAAAAGCTGCTGCCACAATGTTGCACGCGTGTCTGGAACGGGGATTCGCTGCCGCTGCTGCCGCTGCTGCTGTTGCTGCTGTTGCTGCTGCAAATTGATGCGCATTTGATGTGTGATGACGACGACGACGCGGCAGCAACTTTTGCTTTGGCCAAGAGACGATGACGATGACGCAGTTTTCGGTCAACCAGGCTAAATGCAAAATGCAACGTCAGCTGCGAGTGGTAGAAAGCCGCTCCTTTTGGCCGCCTTGGCTGCCTATCAGTTAAGGTTTATTGATGTTTTGATTGTGATCAGCGCTTGTGGCTATTGTGGCGGTTGCCAGTTTGCCAGTTTGCTTGTGGGTTGTTGTTCGTTCTGTTGCCTTGTTGGTTTCTTCATGGTGTTTGTTATGGCTGCCTCTTCATGTAGCTGTCGTTATTATTATTACTGTTGTTGTTGTTCTTGTTGTTCTTGTTGCTGTTGTTGTTGTTGTTTTGCTGCTCTCTCATATGGCAGGAAACGCAACTGGCAAACTTGGCGATTATCTGCCAGATTTTTAACTTTGAGAATTGTGTCAAAAATTATGTTGTGTGTGTGTGTGTGACAAGTCATTACATGTTCAGCGCTTATCTTTACGTTGCGCTTGAACATTCAGAAAGTGGAGGGGGTGGGGGCGTGGCAAACACAACTTAATTAATATATTAAGCGTTTTAAATATCAGCTGCAATATTGTTGGTAGCACAAATGGTAGCTGCTTGCCACTGCATATATATTAGGCACCCCGCAAACACAGCCAAACAAATACAAACACAAACACAAACACAATCACACAACACACACACACAAACACACATTGTTGCTGCATGGAACTTGTAGCTCGTTGTTTGCTATGATACAAAAGACAAGTACTACAAAATATCGAACTCCAAAAACCGGCTCGGCTCGACTCGGCGGCTGCGCCATGATTTTCCAACCATTTTGTCTCATACACACACACACACACACACACACACCTATAAACACAACTAGAGAGCGAGACTCTCTCGTGCTGAATTTCTGAATGACAAAACGCTGAATGCGCCCATTGCCAGCAAACAAAAACATAACGTGCAGCAAGTGAGGTGAATTTAAGGCGCGCTCTTCTCAACGCTGCCCCAAACACACACACACACACACACATACACACATTTAGTGCTACGCTCTCTCCCTCTCTCTCTACTGTGGCATTTATGGAATGTGAGCGCACAAAAATGCGTTAAAGGTGTTTATAAAATTAAAATTGTGCAAAACAAGTTGCGTACGCAGCATAAAAGAGAGCCAAACAGAGAGCACAAGAGAGTAGAGAGAGAGCGACAGAGAGCGTAAAAGAGAGAGAGAGAGGATGTGACAGCGGCTTTTGAGTTCGCAGACCATGTTTAGAAAAAAGTGAATTGATGCAAGAGACAAAGAAAAATTGGTGCACAGCAAACGCATACACGCAGCCAAAGGCAGGGCGAAAAGGGGAGAGGGGGGGGGCACATAAAATTGAGGGGGGGTATAATACTGTGTACTGTATGTGTGTACGCGATGGCAAACCTGCCACTTGCACCCTCAGCGCAAACCAGTTCAATGGCATTAGAGAGAAGCGGCCACATAACTTGCCAAATGGGCAGGCCCAGTTTACAGATAGAGCTAAGAGAACCTTCTCCCCTTCCCCTTCACTCCACTCCCCTACCAACTGGCACTTTTGTAATTGTGGGAGCCTCCAAAATGAGATTTATGTAGATTAGCCAAACAATGCGAAATTACAACAACAACAACAACAGCGACAACAACTGCAAATGCAACTAATTTCAGCGCCGGCTGCTGCAGCCAACTACAAAAATTTAGCTGCCAATCTGCTCCGCGTGCTGTCCGTCGTCGCGTGGAGGGGTTTGGTGGGGCAACAACAATAACAACAACAACAACATGTAATTGCATGTAATTTAGTGTGTAACTGCAGCAACAACAACAGCAACAAATCTGAGATGACAACAACACGCTGAACAAATTATGTTGTCTTAGAAATCCAACTGACTGCTGCGGGGGCGGCAGAAAGCGGCAACCAACCAGCGGACAAGCGGACAACGGACTCCAAGCGAGAACCAAGTGAATTGGCTAGGACAATGCTCCAGTTGGCGCTACAATTGGAAACTCTCTGCCAATTTGCATAATGAGTTTTTAATTTTGTTTTGTTTTTCTCTCCCTCTCTCTCTCTCTCTTTCTCTTTCTCTCCCGTTCGAATATTAATGTCGACTGGCGCAAGTTCGTTGCCTAAGTCTTTCGTCTTGCGGCCCGAATTAAAGTGTAATTTGGTCAGCCATTAGATGGCGGCTACCAGGCCAAGTAATAGTCCATCTCGAGGTCGCTGCCGAAGTTGAAGTTGGACTTGGAGTTGGAGTCGGAGTCGCAGTTAGTCGGCATTTGATCGCCTCTAATTAAATAGCATTTCCGCTCCCGCTCGAAAATGATATAGCTCTGGCGAAATAGGTGTGGCCTAGATGGGAACGGCAATGGAGTGTGTCCGTGTGGAGGGCAAAACATGAGACTGACTCAGTCAGCAGCGAGCTCGGTTCGTAGGGCACCCGAATGTGGGGCAAGTACGTGCTATTTACCATAAAATTATGGCAATTGATTTGGCTAAAAAAAATCATTTTGCATTAAAGTAAAGTAGCTTCAACAACAATTGCGATGGTCTCGTTTTCAATTTTTTTTGAATATTAGCATTAACTGAATGTGTCTGGAGTGATTGAAAAAGAGGAAAACAGGAGGTTGAAGCAGATTTGCTTTCCTGTTGAATCGAATCTCATATCTATAGATATATATATTAATTTTATATTATATTAAAAATTCATTTGAGCTTTCATGTTTATACTAAAAGAATATTCTTCACACAATCTTTAAACAAATAGTTCTTATAATAATTATTTCCCAATATTTGTTACTGCTTTGAAGGCCAGTTTAAGCCATAAATTTTCTATGTCAGCCAAAGCTGTTTACATTAAAAAGTTCCCAACATAAAATAATAAATGTTAACGCCAAACTTTCCCTGGAAAATTCTCAGGCTGTTATATTTTTTGGTGCTCTGTTTAACTGTTTAACGCAGCTCTACTCGTGGCATATTTCCTTGGCACTTCCTCTGCACTAGAAAGTCGAGAAGGAGAATAACCGCGCCCGATGTTGTAGAAGAAGGAGCGAAATTAAAGTCGCTGCGTCTGCGGCTGATGAAGCTGCAATTATCCTCGATGATGATGGCGAATTCCATTCGCAGCTGCGCCGTAGCCTGTTGCCTGCTGTCTGCTAACTGTTGCCTGCCTGTTGACTGCCCGTTGCCTGTTGCCAATCGATGGAACGTCGCGACTCACACGCCCCGCCCTGGTTCCGACCACCCCTCCCCCCCTCCCCCTACCCGTGCCCCACTGCCGAGTGACCGCCCTGCGCCCACGTGCAGCAGTGCCAAAAGTCGAGCAAACAATGACGAGCAGCTGGCCAAGTATTTGTTGTTCTCACTCGCCGGCGGACTCAGTTATTTGGCTTTTGGGGTTCTTCGACGAAAACTGGCCCGATTCATGGCTTGTTTTTAGTCAAATATTTGGCTGTGTTTTTTTCATCTGTGTTTTGTTTTCAGAATTGTTCGGTTTATTGTTTGGCTTTGGCTGGCCAAGTTTGACGGTTCCCAGCTCTCATATTAAATATATTACCAACTTTTTTATGTGTTTTTGTTTTTTAATTTCAGTTTCTTCAGTTGTGCGCCATAAAAAATGTTTAGTTCTTCTTCGTCGTCAACGTTGTCTCTCTGGACCCTTTGGCCTTTTTTTTTTTTGGTTTTTTTTGGATTTTTTATTATACTCCAAATTCCGATTTGCGTTTTTTTTTGGAGGTAGCTCCGACTTTTTATTGTCTTCACAACCACAGATTGGCTTCAATATGAAAAAGAAGTAACCCGAGCACAAATTCTCTGAGTGTGTGAGTGTGTGTGCACCGAATTTAGTTTTTTTCTTCTTCTGTTTTGTGACCGCCGCTTTTATGATTATGGAGCCCTGCGCACTTTGTCTACCCGTACAGGCCAGCTATATACATATATGTATATGTATCTATCTCTTTCCCAAAACTTTAGATGTATATCGCACACTCAATCGCATTTTTTTTCTCTTTATTATTATTATTTTTGTTTTGTTGTTGTTGTTGATTTTCGTACTTTTGCGTGAGCCAATTATGCGTTTTGTATTTCTTTCTGTGTCTGTCTGTGGTTTATATTTTGCTCGAAGGGCCGAGATCGGGACGAAGAGAGAGGCGGGGGGCGGGGCTCGACAGCAAGACGCAACTGATTTTCTTTCATTGTAATTAAGGAAACGTGACTTTTTTCAGATTTCATCGAAAATTTTGCTGTTATAGAGAATTGGCGTTGTTATTTCAAATTGTTGTTGCCGTCTTTAATTTCGTTCATCTCTCGCATTTGTTGTTTCTGTTTTTTTTTATATTTTTGATGGGATATGATTTGATTTGATTTGCGGAAATGTCTACGAAAGCGCCCAGTAATTGTTGGTAAGTAGTTAAAGTTGGGATTTTTCGACTCAATAAGCTCAGGAAATAAGAGAAATCTTTTAAGTTGACACCAAACGAAACTTTAAAGTGTTATACAGCACTTACAGTTCTATAAAGTGAAATAAAATTAATGTATTTTATGTTTTTAAAACTGTTTTGTAACTGAAAAGTTATTCAACATAAACCTATTAAATCAATTTAACAGAAACTATCTTTATTGGGCAGAAGTGTCTTTTATGAAGAATTTTTCTAATTGTTGTTCGTAGGAAGTTAATTTAACATTTTTCCTTAAATGGTCAACAATTTCTGGCAAGTTGACAAAAAGCCTGACAACACTGAAAACGATCTACGAAAACGGTAATCAATGTTGGTTTTTTTTTTTATAACTAAGTCGTATTTATAAATTGTTTCTGTTGTTGCGTTGAGTTGAAACTCGTGTTATTAAATTGCTGAGAATTTTTTTTGTGGAATCTAAGCAACATTTTAAGTTGTTTTTTTTTTAATTTCATGGGCTTTTTTCTAGCTATTTGTTGCTGGCGCACAGCGAGAGACACGAGAGACAAGAGAGGTCACATTTGATAGTCCGAACAAAATCTTGTCGACGTTTCGACGTCGCGTCTGCATACATAAGTGTGTGTGTATGTGTGTGAAAGAAAAAAAAATGGGTGATAGAAAAGACCAAAGACAAGAGGAGATGGAGATGGAGACTGAGACGAAGACGAAGACTGAGAGCCGACCAACAACAGCGAACAAAATGCCTTCGTTAAGCGCTAGAAACGGTTTTAGGCTTCGGTTTTTGTTGTGTTGTTGGTGTTGTTGTTATTGTTGTTGCAGTTGTTTCTTTTTGGTTGCCCATTTGTTTTGTGAGCGGGGAAAAATGTTATAAAAATGTAATTACCCGATGATGAATGGATTAACTACAAAAGAGTGAGAAGCCTGCATTGCTTCGGGTGCGGATGGGGAGGGGCGCTGAACATGGTGGAAACGATTTGGAATTTGACTGCCTAAAACAGTTAACAACAAGGAAATGCCAACAGACAAGCCACGAAGCGTATATACTCTAGATTTGATTGGGACAACTTACGAATTTATATTAAGATATATTGTAAGTAGCATTAATAATTGTGGCGCTTATTGACTGTTAAATATAGAGAAAATTAGATATATAAATTAATCAAACATATCAATTCATATAATCGAAGTTTTTCATACTGAAATGCATCGATATGTTTATCGATATATAAGATATTCATTATGGCATATAATGACCATCATAACTAAAGGATAAGCTCATATTTAATAATCTTTTAAAATCGGCTACTTTTTAATAATGTCTTAAAACATTTTCAAAAAGTGCATATACCCTCTAGGTTTTAGTTAGGGTATGCGCACAACAAGCTGTGCACAAATGTGTCTAGGTAAGCGGCAAGCGGCAAGTAGCCGCAACGACAGCCGCCGCAATTCCCTACGGATGTCGATCTGCTGAGTGATCGGACCGAGAGTTTTGGTCTTGGTGCGACTGGGTAATTGATGCATGAGATTAGTTTGGGTTTCAAGTACGTGGAAAATCCATAAGTGACGCTCGTTGTGTGATTCGAGTCACTCGTGGCCAAGCCAAAAAAACACAAAAAATGGGTCAAACAAAAGCTGAGATAGATGGGCAGATATACAAATACATAAACATATACATACATATATATATAGTTGGAGCTAGTGCTGTTGCTAATGACTCACCTTGAGTATACACCTGCCCACGGGCTCGTTCTCGGCGACGGAGACATTGTAGAAGCTCTGATCGAAGATCGGTTCGTTGTCGTTGACATCGTGTATGGTGACGAGCACGGTGGCCGTCGAGCTGAGCGACGGCTGTCCTCCGTCCCGGGCGATCACCGTCAGCTGCGGCACCGGTTCCGTTTCGCAATCGATGTGCGAACGCGTCGTGATCAGCCCCGTCTGTGCATCGATCTGAAACCACTGTGCATGCGTTTCGGGCGTATCCGCTAGAGCATAACTCAATGCTGCATTGTTGCCCTCATCCCTGTCGCGGGCCAACACCTGCAGCACCGACGTGCCCGGATCGGCCACCTCCATTACATTGGCATGGTAAATATCCGCCTCGAACTCGGGCGCATTATCGTTGACGTCCGTGACGTGCAGAAAGATCGACTTTGTGGCATGCAACGGCGGCGTGCCCTTGTCCGTGGCCACCACACTCAGCGTGTAGTTTGAGGTGGCCTCGCGGTCCAGCGGCAAATGGACAATCACCAAATAGATGCTATTGTCCCGCGTGGTCAGCGCAAAGTGTCCGTCGCCGCCGTTCAGCGACACATTCACGTTGGCGTACTCCGTCTTCGAGTCCGGATCGTGCACGGAAATGCGTGCGACAAATTCGCCGGGCTGCGCCGATTCCGAGATTTTGGGCGAGGCGTCTTCACTGAGAAAAATCACATTAATCGTGGGCTGATTGTCGTTGACATCTGTGACGCGTATGGAAACAAAGGCTGTCGTCTCCAGCGGCTGTTCGCCATGATCCTTGGCCACCACAACCAGTTCGTGCAGTTCCTTCGTCTCGAAATCCAATGGCTTATTTATGTACACGGCGCCCGTTCGCGCATCAATCCGAAACATTTGCTCCTTGTCGCTCTGCCTGCGATTGATCGCATACTCAACCAGCCCGTTCTCATCGGCATCCGTGTCCGAGGCGTAAACCTGCAGGACGCTGGTGCCAACGGTCGCATTTTCCGGCACCGTGGCGAAGTAACGACTTTGATTGAAGATCGGCTGATTATCGTTGACGTCCTGGATGGTGATGTTCACCGTCATCAGGCCGCGCAAAGGCGGCGTGCCTCCGTCCAGAGCTTCTATGAGCAGACTATAAGCTGGCGTCGTCTCCCGATCAAGGAATCCGCTGATCTGCAGATCCAAGTAGAGAACGCCGTCGCGTTCTCGATGCGAGGACAGTCGAAAGGCATCGTTCACATTGCCGGAGACAATGTTGTATCGCTGTGTGTTGTACGGCTCCAGGTCGAGATCCCGGGCCGGCAGCAGGGTACGCTTTACCTCACGCGGCGTATTCTCCGGGAACTCGATGTGCATGGCGGGCTGTGGAAATGTGGGCGCATTGTCGTTCTCGTCGCGCACGGTGACCACGACGCGAACGTTGAGTCCGCTGAGGGGTATGGCGACCAGGCTGTAGGAGGCACGCGTCTCGCGATCCAGACGCACCTTGGTGCGTATTTCGCCCGTGGTGCGATCGATGGCCAGGTCCGTTTCGACGCCCGCCTCCGCCACAATGATGTAGGGCGGGCCGCTGTCAATGCTGTCAAAGTCACCGATATACCCGATCTGATGGTCAACGGGCACGCCCTCAAAGACCTCCAGACGACGTTCGCGCTCCTTGTCCGCCGTTCCGCCCCCCGCCGACGCCGCCGCCGCCCCAAAGCCGACCAGGCTGCAGGAGACTAGAAGCAGCCACAACAGCGCCGAGCGGCAGCCGTGCGAATTGCCATTGGCATTGGCTTTGGGATACCTGTTGCTGTTGTTGTTGTTGTTGTTGGGGGCGGGGGTGGGGGCGGGTGCTAATCTTGACCTTGGACTGTGCCGGCCGCGTCGCCGACATCTGTGAAACATTGTGTAATCTTTTTGGGGCGTCGCTTCTTCGCGTGTGTTGTTAATGTTGTTGTTGTTGCTGCTGTTGCTGTTGTTGTTGTTGTTGCAGTTCACAGAACTTGAACTCGTATTCGTCTGCATCTCGTTGGGTTTTGTTTTGTTTTTTTTTTTTGGGGTTTACTCTCGTTCTTCTTCTTCGCTGTCAGTTTTGCGCTGTCGTTTTTGGGTTGTGTTTCTCTCCTCGCGTGCTGCGTGTGCTACAAACCCAACATGCCGCTATTCGCATATCGCCGACTGCGTATGCCCTACGCTACGTCCAGCAGCAGGCGCCATTTTGTGCTGCAAAGGGAGAGTTCAATTTGTTAAAAATATAGTTAAAGACAGTTTATAAACATATTCTAATTATATACTTAATTAAAATATAGCTTATGTTACATAAAGTTTAAGACAGGCTTGTTGATAATTAGTTAATCAATCAATAAAATATAAATATATATATGCTTATTAAAATAGTATTAGCAAATAAATAAAAAAGCTAAATAAATTTAACTGAATAAAGACGTAGAGTAAAAAACGTGACCAACTAATCCCTGCCCACACATTGGAGCCAAGTCAAAGGCTTAGAGCAAACTAGCTGCTGGTGGGTTTGTCTTGTTCTTGGCCTCTTGATAGATGGCAACTAATAGACTGATAACTGCACTAACGCGCTTAGCGGGGCTGGAATGGCTGATGAAGCTCATCACGCGTTGATGGGTTGAGAGCGGCTTACGCATTGTCCAAGCATCCAAGCGAGCAGGCAATTTGAAATTCAAACGAGGAAGAAAACGAGCGCACAAAATGGATACAAAACTAAACTAAACGAATTGAAGACAAAAGATGCTCAACAACAGAAAACTACCTGCGTAGCCAAAAGGTTCAAAGGCTAAAAGGGACCGAGACCGAGACCGAGACTGAGTCCGACTCCGAGTCCGATTCTGAGTCCCAGTCGAAGTCGAAGTTCCGACTGAAATATTGACGTTCTAAAAATGATGGCAAACAAACACACACAGTTAAACATTTAGAAATCGAACAAATAAAATACAAAACTGAAGTTTTTATTGTGTCGAAATTGGATTGGATAGGATGGACCTGAGCCAAAAGAACACAAGAACGGGAAGAAAAAAAAAAGAGTTTTAACTGCGGACCGTGCACGGCTTGGGCCAGCAAATTCGTGGTCAACAATTTAGTTAACAAGACCATGACTAACACTTTTCATATTCGGCACATTCGAGTGGCCCCAAATAACAAAAACAACAACAATAAAATAGTCGCTGCGGCGGCTGCTGCAATTTTAAAGATTTTTCTCGCGCGATAAGCGAAAAAGAAGACAAAAAAAAAACAAGACAATAAAAAAGGGAAACGAAAAATAAAGAAGTCAAAAATACTTCAGTTGAGAATGCCAAACATAAGATGCTCTGTAACTAAGTTTGTGACTCAAGATAAAGAAATAAAATTGTAAGGCAGTATATAAAATACCCTATAAATTTGCAATAGGATAGATAATCGTATGTATTTTAATATATTTTAATCGCAGTTCATGCCTGTTTTAAATAACTAATAGTTAATATACCCTTCATACACTTTATTTTTCTTTCAAGGTATAATTATGATTATTTGTTTGTTTCAGGCCAACCCCAACGCAAATGCGGGAAATGCCCAAAACAGAAAAAAATTTTAGTTTCACATGGTATTTGGGTTCGTGATGTTCCTCGCGATATCTATCTCCAACAATATAGAATAATAAAAGTGCTAGCTCATCGCCAGATGATCACAGGACCAAAAAGAAAGCGTAGCAATTAAAAGTGAATTAATAAAACAACTAGAAGATGTAGAATAAGAGGAAAAATAAAGCAGACATTGCATGCAAGAAATAATGCTGCAGCAGAACTCAATTATGCGACAGCTTGAATGCCTGATTGATATAGAGTAGTAGAGAACCTGGTGGGCTGCGTGTCCGTCTAATAACTTAATAATGATGGTCAGTACCCTTTCCTAGAATCTAAGAAAAATGTTATTAAATAAAAAATAAAAAAAATAAAACAGGAGTGGATTGGCAAAAGGCGAAACGTTAGACATGAACCCCGTCCCTGGTTCTGACTGACAGTTGACGTGGCCGTACGCAAATTACCTGGGGAAGATTAGGAACTGAAGTTGGTGCAGCGGCTACTGCGGAAATGTCAGTTTGATTTGCACTTGTCATAAGTTTAGATGAACTGCTAATAGGCAAACACATTAGAAAGCGCACGGAGCGTATGGCCTGGGAAAAGCTGACGTCGCTGCCAACCGCCAGGTGGTGCTTGCGTGTGGTGGCTTGTGCATTGTGCCGTTGTCTAATATCAAATGACAAAGTTTGTAATTAGACATATTGTAGTTTTTTCGGCTTTGATTTACCCGAGCTTGGAACATTAAAAAATATTACTTTTCCTGGGAGTGGATTTTACGAGCTTTGGCGCTCGTAAAGCTTGCGCTCCGCAGCTTGGCGTTAATAAAATCTACTTAATGGCAAATAAAAGTTACAACAAATACTATATAACCATAATTCCATCAGAATCAGAATCAACATCTCAGCCATACATAAATGAATATAAAAAAAAAAAAAGAATAACGAAAAGCGCATAAACTTTACGGCACCAACTAATTAGCCAAAAGGAGAAGGGGAGCAACGTTCCCAAAACAGGGAAAGAAATCTCCCAGTCTCCAATTCTTCCGACGCTTGCCTCTCGCTGTGCACAGTCGACATTGCTTTGATATCAAATGCACATGAACAGAACAAACCCGCAAAGTAGCCGCCCGAGCAGCCAAGCATGGCGCTGAGCAATTTGGGCCATAGCCAAAGGAGCAGAATAATAGCGGCAAAAGGCGCCTGCCAAGCTGCCAGGCAGGAAGAGGCCTTAAATCACTGGGACCAGCCACGAACAGTGGTTAACATGAGCACAACACATGTTTCATGTTTCCTAGGGTTTCATTAATTGCTTATAAAAGGAAGAACCAGCGAGAAGAGTTCGGTTTTAAGCTACTCAAACAGATACCCTATAAAAACATTTCCATAAGGAAGTTACAATCTTAGTGCCCAAAAAAGATATTGTATTAAAAAGTGTAAGGTTTCTATTCTTCAATCAAATTTTAATAATTTTATAATACATTATTCCCAATACAATTCTGATACCCTTTAAAAGGGCATTTAAGAAATAACAACTGATAATGTAGTTGCACAATTACAAAAAAAAAGGCGAAGAAACAAGTCAGAAAATCAACTTGTCGTCTGTTCTGTTTTTGTTGTTGGGGTTGTTTTATGCAGTTGTTGTATATTCATGATTTAACTTCAAATTATGCAAAATTGTTGTCTAAAACCGGCGGCTAAGTAGGTGGTAAGTAGCGCTTTAGAGCGTGTTTAATTAAATGTTGAGTAATTTATGAAATGTGCAAGATGGAAGCATGGTCACTGCGCTCGCTGAATGGAGCTCAGCGGGGGGTTGCGGGGGTTGATCCATGGGGACGATGTAAATAAGTTATTTCTAATGGCTTTCTAATTGCCGTACACGCTACAAGTCGGCGTTGAGACTTGTGGCAGCCATAAGCAGTAAGCAGTAACATTTTAATTGCCTGCATATTAATTGAGCTCATTTAGATGCAAATCTGCGCCTTAGACAAGACAACGTTTGTGCATATCGCATACGAATTGAAACGGTCAGCTAAGCAAAAGGCAGCTGCGGGGGGCGGCGGGAAGCCTGAGGAAGACGATAGACGACGCCGACAGACGAATTTATGAAAGCGTGAAGTTCGCATGCGATTTTCTGCAAGAAAAAGTGCGAAATCGCAAGTGGCCAACGCCAACGCCAACTTCAACTCCAACTCCAACGCCGCAACGCCCAAACAGACTTTCAGCTGACCAGCAAAGCACGAAAATATTTTCCATTTTCATTACAATTTTCACATTGAATTTCGCTTTCGCGCGCAAGTACCTAAAATGAGGTCGGGCAGTTGTTGAAAAGATTTTTGTTTCTATAGAGTTGAATAGTACTAAAATTTACTCAGATTTCTAGAGATGCTTTAAAATCATAAATACTGCCTATGTAATTAAGAGTTAATATGGATATTAATAAACAATATACATATATTTAAATTCATAGCTCATCTTAGTTTTATTCTTTTTAATAGCATCTCTGATTATTTTATTGCTATTCACTTATCTTACACTTATTAATGTATGTTCAAGTAAACTTCATTTAATAAGGCATTTAGATTCTACATTAACATCTTCATTAGCAATTTATCAATATTTTACTGTGTTCTCTAATATATAAATATATTGCTGTAGAAAATTATATATCCAACATAACGATAATTGTATTTAACAGAATCTTTATTGCGCCCTTTTCTAATTATCTAAGAATATTTCGAATAAAAAAAGAACTTATTAATGAATCAATTGGCATCTCTATTGGCCAAATGCGCCCGCTGTTCACAAAGATTTTCATGCAATTAGCACCCAATAAAAGCGCCAGATTTGACAGGAAAAAGCAGAATTGGCTAACACAGGTTCCCACTGACTGGCGGCGCGAATCGTTGAGCTGGATATATATTTAACTTTAGCTGTGGTGCAACTCATATTAAGTGCCATTAATTAGCGGCATTTATTATATTATTTATCATATCTTATCGGAAAACAGCGTCCGTCAAGACGTCAAGTGCACCAATTTCCAAAGTGTAAGAAAATATGAAATGACGCTCACACAGATTACAGATTGCCGCAACAGCAGGAGAAGAACTTGGGGCCGAAACTGAACCCGAACCTGTACGCTGAACCTGCACCAGATGAGGCTCAACTGGAATCTGAATCTGAATCCGAATGGGCTGCATGTTGTCATGTCTGTCTTCTAATCTCGAATGTGTGAGTGTGTGTGTTTGTGTGTGTTTGTGTATTTGTGTATTTGCTGCACCTGCCCCACGTTATGTGATGTGTTCCCATTGCGGTTTATGGGGCTGTTGCTGCTGCGCCCAACTTTTGCGATCTTTCACAATTTATATGGGGTATTAATAGATTCGCGAGAACCGGAAGCTTAAAGCAGCCGCTCGGGCATCGCATTATGAATCGTGTTTGTGTTTTTGTTCTTTTGGTTTTTTTGGGGTAGCCAAAAGCATTTAACAATTATTGTCATGGTCTGTGTGTGTTTTAGCCATTGTTTGGCACGTTTAATGGCCAGTCATAAAACTGCAAAATCAGTTAACGTCAGCCAACGAGAAGCTAATCTCGCGCAGCGTTCGTTAACCCGCTTGCTATAAAATAGAAAAAAAAAAATAAATAAACTTAAATAATACATATACGAATAATTTCCAATCGAAGACCAAAACAGAAAATTTGTAACGTTTCGTTATATTTATCGCATCGAAATGATGTTGTAGTCGACTCGTTTGGCTCGAAATAATAAAGAATGCTGGCCCGCCATTAAGACAATCAAATTATGTAGACAGAGTGTTTATGGGCTCGATCTACAAATGCAAATGCAAACGGGGCAGCAGCAGCGTGCGAGAGAGTGAGAAGCCCTTGTCACACCGCACCAACAAATACACTTGTTACAGCGCTGACAACTCTATTCGATGGGCTAGTGCGTTGCTTTATGATCGCTGCGCGTTGTTGTTGTTGTTGTTGTTGTTGTTATGGGCCTGGTCCAATCTGGACTTAATTTGATACCTCAACGCGGCGAGTTGTGCGCTGATTCAGCGTGCAATATATACACACACATCCACACGCACACACATGCCAGCCTAAGCTAGGCTGGCGGCACATGTGGGTCATAAAACCAAATTCCAAACTTAACTAAATCGAATGTGAATGTAATAAACAGCTATACGGTTATATACCCTGGAAAAGCACTCAATTAAATATAAAGAGCTACTTGGGCACACAGTAAAATAATGAACTAACAGTTTTGCTTAAAAAATAATTTCTTAAGAATTTTTAAGAATGTTAATTTTATTTTGCAAGTTTGTTGCCTAAGTCTTTTGTTAGTTTCCTTTAAAATATCAATTTTTTTAATTTAATCTAAAGGAATTAATTTTTGAAGCTTCTAAAATATATATTAACAAAACTCATAAAAAATTAATGCCTTAACTCTGGTAGTATATAAGATCATACAGACAGGCTTATTTATATAAAATTTAGTGCTTATTCAAATCAAGAATTAATATATATTAACTTGAGATCCGAAACACTAATTTTCCTTGTGCTACACATTTTACTTTTCAACGGTTTAATAATAAAAAAATGCTACAAGTTCGTTGCCTAGGTCTTTTGTTAAGATCAACCTCAATATATGCGATTAAAAATTATATACTTTTTATTCGTGTGGGAAAGAGTATTGAGTATTTGAATTTTAAAAAGCATTTAATCTTTATATCATATTTAAAAGCGTAGATACCAAATTTAGTGCGACAAGCTCTTAAAGTCTCCTTCGGTCTTCGTCGACTGCTTATGTTAAATGCTCCATAAAATATATACTTTATAGAACGACTTAAAAAAAATATATATCGACTTCTGCCTGTTACCAATTTTGCCTTGCACGCGTATGCAGGGTATTCGTATTAATGCCTGCAAACTGTAACTGCTCAGAAATTACAAATTTTTTATTGTTTTATGCTTTTAATACGCATAGGAGAAAATATATATTTATGCGTTGTTAGCACGACCGAACGAGCGAGCAGCCGCAGGCACAAACTCAATCACTATTCGCAAATCGCTATTCGCAGTTCGCAATTCCCTGGCGGATGAAGACACTTGCACAAAACGATGAACATATTCCAAACTTAATCACAGGCTAGCACATTCGTATGTCCGCGGTGCCAACTCGCATGAGACTCAACAAAGAAATTAGCGCCGCAGCTGAGGGCAAGAGCCGAGCGGGTGTTTTAACGTTGTGTGTATATATATATATATATATATATATATATGTATGTGTGTGTGTGTGTGCGCAGGAGCAGGTGGCAGGCTAGGCATGGACATGGGGGCAACGAGGTGCCTTTTTCCCGAACGTCGGCGTTCACGTCTAATGTAATTTTCTTGGCACGGCGCACGAGGCGCGCGTGTGGTCCGCAAAAAGGGGGCAGCTGCTGCCACAGCCTGATGCCCGTTGTGCGTGTGTGTGTGTGTGTGTGTTTGTGTGGGGCCGGGCAAAAATAGATTAAAGCGTAATTTTTGTTTGTACAGCGCTAAGCATTGCAGCAATTAGACGCCAGCAGCAAACGACTGAAACTCAGATGGAGGGCGGGCAGCGTTTGGGGCAATTGCACGTCTTCGGCAATTTAAAGCGCATTAAATTGCGTTTTGCAAGTTTGTTGCCTAAGTCTTTCGTTATGTCGCACCGGCATACGTCACATAGCCGCACACAGCAATCACCCGCATCTGCTGCCACAGCCGCAGCCACAGCCGCACACCTGACGCACTGGGGCATAAAGATAAAGAAAAACGTATAATAATAATAAAAAAAAAAATGAAACGCTCGAGCAAGATTCTACCGTTAGGTTACGCGTCCAAGTGCCGGCGGCCCTGATAAGGCAAAAATATGCAGAGCAGCCGCCGCCGCAGCAGCAGCCGCCGCCAGTGTTTGCTGTGAGAAGTGCATAGAAATGAAATGAAAATGGGAAATGAAAATTATATTTTGTTCGCTTTTGCTGCCGCTCGCCGCTCGGCGTTTGCCTTTCTGCCTTTGGTCGCCGCCGCCGACAGCCGACAGAGAACTCGGCGATCTTTTGTTTCTCTCCACGCAGCGCATTGGAAGGAAGTGTAAATTAAGGGCCATAAAAAATAAAAAAAAAAAAACTTAACTCGTTGCAAGCCCATTGTTGGCCCAAATGTTTTCCCTAGTCATTTTCAGTTAGTGTTTTAGCTCGCTTAATGTCAAGCTATTTTGGCTTTTAACAGCACCACGAAAATTGGTTTATAAGTGCCTGCAAACACACACACACACCACACACATACACACGGACACCTTATGTGGCACTCTCCCAGCAACTTTTCTAATAATTTCATATAATTTTCAGCTGAAATTTTAATGCACTTTAATGGAAACGCACATTAAAAAATCCGAGCACGACGGCAACATTTCCTGAGTTGTATTTTCTGGCCTATGTTTTGTGTCGAGAACCCAAAACTCTATTTAAGATTACGTGGACACCAATTGTTATGCGTTTAAAACATTTAATTTTCAGGCCCGTTTGCGTTTTCCACGAATCCGCACGTTTGGCGACACTTTGCGCAGCCAGCTCACGTATTGCCCGATAGATAACGATAACTCACAGTTTAGATATCCTATTGAGAGATTAAGTACCGATATTCTTATTTTTGCCTTTAGACGTGTAAAACAGGTAGAAAACAAAATCGAAACTCGTACACAAATCTGGCGTGGAACATCACAACTGTGTTTGTTTTTCCACATTTTCCTCACACAGCATTTTTCTCTCCCTCGTTTTGGAACAAAAGGTAAAGCGGCAAATGAAAAACGATCGAAGAAAAGAAGAAGCATGCAACAAGAAGCCGAGGCTGAGTTTCTGTGCGTGTGTGTGTTTTTTTTTTTTTTCGTTTTCTGCCTTTTCATTTTGTGTACATTATCTGCTGCCATTGGGCTCTGACCATTAAACGAGTCAAATTCGATTACCAATTTGACTATTTCAAGTTGTTTTCACTGCTGCCGACGTAGTTTGTTGTAGTTGTTGCTCTTGTTACGTTTGTTTTTGTTGCTGCTACCTTTTACTTTGTTGATCATCTAATTAGGCTCTGCTTAAGTTTACGCTTTTTTTTGCCAAGAAATTTTTGCGTAGTTTTGTGAGTAAAATGGGTTTGCTAAGGTTTTATACAAGGAATGCGCATTTTTATATTTAAAGGAATACTTTGCATTTAAAAAAAAATATGTAAATATATTTCCTATTTTTCTTGCGCACTTTAATTTTAAGTACGAAACACATATTTCTCTAAATACAATACGCACTTAACTAAATACAATGCATACTTAAATGAGTACTTTGGGAACTTTTGTGTATAGAAAAATACTTGATATAAATACAAAGCATATTTCTATACGAACAATAATATTTTTAAAGATACTATGCATATATTAAGTAATATTATGCATATTTTTACGAATAGTGTGAGTATATTATTGAATACTATGCATATTTAAATTACTCATTTAATGCGTACTTTGATAAGTTTCTGAGTTTTTATGAGCAGTACGCATAGTTTAATAAGTACTATGCGTATTTCCCTGAGAACAATGCGCACAATGAAAACAATGCGTATTTTAATGAGTACAATAAGTACTCTACTTTAATATAAAATAAGAGTACTTATGTGATTCACAATGCGTATCTTAAGAGAGTACTAAAAGAACATAAATTAGCTGTATACGTACTTCAATGAGTAGAATGTTTAATATAATAAAAACATTGAATACTCTTTTGAATACGAGTCAACCTTCCATTTGTTTAAAGCCTACTTTAAAATGTAGGCAAATTTTTCAACTATTGCCAACAAAAACAAACTCTAAACTCCAAACTTTTGACCAGAATATGCCACCAGGTGTTGCACTTGACTAATTTTCAATCAAAATGTCGCATATGTTAACTTAACATTATGTATATATTTATGTGTCTGCGCTTATGTATTATTTATCCTTTTTATACCGCTTTCTGTTGTGTTTTTCTTACATTTTGTGGCTAAATGCTGTCAATATTTTTCACCAAAGGCGCAAACAACAAAACTTGCTGCCTGCCACTGCCACCAAATGCGATGCTGAGTCGATTTGTTGTTGCTGCTGCTGCTGTTGTTGTTGCTGTTGTTGCTGTAGTTGCTGCTGCTGCTGATGGCCACACGGCCAAAGCGAGCCAAAAGAACTCGTTTGACTTGTTGAACAATATTTCTTTTCGCCTTTTTCTGGTTTATTTCTTATTTTTTTTTGTATTTTTTCTTTTGATTATATATTTTTGGTGTGTGTATTTTGTTGTTGTTGCCGTTGTTGTTGTTGTTGTTGTTGTTGTAGGGTGCACACACACGCTTACACTCGCACACTCACTTGGAAATTCTTGCAATTTAATTAAAATGCAAATATTGCAATTTTCTTAACATTCGGCATTTATTGACTTCGAGCCCACTCCGAAGTTTTCTCAAAGACTTGAATTCAGATTCCGTTTTTTTGTTTCCTTTTCTTAGCCGTTTTTTTTTTTTACATTTTTGCTGCACGGGAAAGACGAAAAGCGCGACAACTGCGGCGACGACGACGACGACGACGGCGGCGGCGGCAACGACGACGGCGACGACGACGAAGATCGCAACGAGCGCGACGAAAACAAAATAAAAACGCGGCGACAAACGCAGGCGCAGAAGGGAGTTTGCTTTGAGTTGGGCGCAAAATGTGGGGAAAACAGAGCTTAGAATTTTCTGCAGCTCTTTTAAAAAATTTCTTTTAGTGGAATTTTGGGCTAATTTTATATTTATTTTGTGAACTGCCGCCAGTTGCACTTGTTGCGCGTGCAGATTCCGGTATTTGGCACTTGTCTACACTTGCACTTGATATCGATTTATCGATATCGTTTCTAATACCGATTCTTGAAGCTGCTGTTGTTGTTGTTGTTGCTGTTGCGAGCACAACGACGACGACGACGACGGCGACAACTGCGGCGAGAGTTGCGTTTAATCCGCTCGTTGCGATTGCTCAATGTTTCTGCGACGAAAACAAACGACAGACTGAATCCTCAGCAGCGGCTCTCTCCCAAGCAGCGCCCAGAGATGCCGCAAAACCCACAACTCACCTATGGTCAAGTGCATGTGGCAAGAGCCGTGTTGAGTTCGTAAGCGAGAGCGAGTGCGTAACTATCTCTGTGTGTGTGTGTTGTGTATTTGTGGTGTGTTGGCGTTTTGTGGAAACTCACCAAAAGCGGTTTGGTCGGTTTCTTTGGTACGGCGAGCCAAAGGCTGACTTTGGAGCCCTGCTCAGCATCTTTGGACGCTGCACAGCACGCGGTCGTCGTTTCTTGGCCTGCATCATGCCAATTGCATATGAATGCCAAAACGGAGACAGCAGGCGCGCTGCAAGACAAGAATTTTAAAAAGGCCTCCACCACACCACAGACTTAAGCACACCACACTCAAAAGCCATCGACGACAGGTCCACAATTAGCCACAACAACAATAACAACAACAGCAGCAACAACAATAATCGCAGGAGAGCGCATAAATTCTATGCGTTGCTTTTCTCTCTCTCTCTTTCTCTCTTCTCTTTGCTGAGCACCCACACGCAATGCGTTGGCGATAGTTCGTGCCTGTGTCGTGCATGGTTTCGTGCCTCAATAAAAGCATAAAAGTCAAGTCCAGCAATGCACCCAACGCCTCGCCAAGTGCTGCCCACAGGAATCAGACAGCAACAGCAGCAGCAGCAGCGGCGCAGGCATGTAAATTAGCTAAAAAAAAAAAAAAAAAAAGAATACTGGCAAGAAAAAAAACAACAAAAGAGCGCAGAAAGAGAGCGTGCGCACATGCGCGAGCATAAACCGGTTTCTCAGCGCTCTCTTTGCATTGTCAGATCTGCCAGGCGAGCGCTCACCTGTGTACAAGTTCACTCGTTGTTGTTGTTGTTGCTGTTGTTGTTGTTGTTTTTGGGCTATGTTTGCCGCCGAGTGCATTGAAGTGGCCGTGGAGTGCGCTTTGGCGTTGAGTGTTTGGTATGCTGAGCATGCCCCTCATCCCCCAGTTCCCGCCCTGATGTTGCTGTTGCTGTTATTGTTTGTTGCTGCTGCTGCTGCTGCGTGGAGTGCTCACAGCCCAAATTGGGCGCTCTAAGAGCAACAACAACAATAGCGGCAACCACATGAACAATGCGCATTAACAGCAACTTTGTTGCTTACGCAACATGTGCGAATTTGGCGCCCCCAACGACAACAGCAACAAAAACAACAAATACAAAATAAACCGTACAACAAACTGGGCTTACAGCTAGAGACTAGCCCAGCCCAGCTTAGCCCAGCTTGGCCTTAGCCTTAGCTACAGCTACAGCCAGAGCTCCAACTCCAACTGCAAGTCGTCTTTTTTTTTTATTCCGGCCAAAAGGACCACCATAGATCCCATAGTGTAGATTCCGATTCCGCAGAATTCTCAAGCATTCGCCAATTCTGCAATTTGTCTGGGAATCGTACACGAAATGTGCGTGCCATCGTCAGTGGTTGTTGTTATTGTTGCTGTTGTTGTCTCTGTTGTTGTTTATATACCCTAAGCCGCAGATGGCCTAAAGGGTATATGTTGTCTCCTTTAATAAGAGATCCCCTCTTCCTATTCAAGCTAATTTGTTTATAATTTTAATGTCTATAAAAATAATTTGAAGAGACCTTAAAAATGTGAGCCTCGCCTAATTTTTGTCTTGAAAAGTTTGTAAAGTATTTATGTATGGAATGAAATTGAAGCAACCATGTCTCTTAAGGAATAAAATCAAAATTATATATAAAAAATCCTAATGCTTAAAATCAAAATTTCATATTCAATGCAAATATAAATTGTAGGGTGAAGTTATAGGGTAACATAATAATAGAATTGTCTAGGATATATGAGGATATATAAAATATATTTAAACGTAATCAAAAACCGTTGCCCAATTCATAGCCATTAAAAACCTTTTTTCTCTCTCTGTCTCTTGATTCAGATAATTCCTGCATAAATATATTTCTAAGATAAAATAGAACAAAATAGCCCAAACAATAAAATACGTCAGCTTTAGTATATAAGCTGTAAATCATCTCCCGCACTTCATTAGCATAAGCTCTTTTATCTAAACGAGTATATAGAGTATTTGTAAGTCGTGCGCTGGCAACTGTAATTATGTTCACTTGTAGCTGTTGTTGTTGTTGCTGGTGTTGTTGTTGTTGCTGGTGTTGTTGTTGTTGCTGGTGTTGCTGGTTGGCTTTTAGCTGGAATGCACGTTGGTGGCACACAAGCTCTCAACTCAACTGTTGTTAGTCGTCGGCGCAATTTGAGGGCGTCCATTTAAGCATTTGGCCATTTGCTGTGTTGCGCCGCTTGTCAAAACTCTAAATGACGTCGCTTAGCTGTCGGCTTGCATTTGCACTTTGAAATGAATGAGTCGCACACAGAGCAACGACAACAACAGCAACAACAACGCAAGCGACACTCTGACAGGCACTTGAAAACCAAAGCAAAGCCAAACCAAAGCCAAGTCAAGCCAAGTCAAGCCAAAGCCAAGCACAACAAGATATATATATATATGTATATATACTTATATGCGCGTATATATCTCAATGTGTGCCAGTTGATCGGCGATCGTTGATCGTTGATCGCTGATCGACGCCACCCACACACGGTGCGAGCGCCGAAGCCACAGTCAAAGGCCCCCTGGGGTAAGCTGGGCGAAGGGGAGAAGCGGAGACGGGGTACAAACAAATCAGGTAATGGTAATGGTAATGGCAATGGACACAATTGAGCTCGGGCTAGATTTATATATTAGACGGCAGCTATTCACAATATTTGGCAGCGCATCTGTGATCCGCTAACCAGATCAAAATGCCTGCCTGCCATGTGACGACATTTGAAATCTCCAGTTGTTGTTGTTGCTGTTGTTGTGGTTGGCCTAAACAAGCGCGCTGTTTGGGCCCACACAAAACGCAAAATGTATCCGATGCGGAATCCATCATGCAAGTAATATGCAAAACTATCGCAGAGCAAAGCAACAAAAAAGTTAAATAAAACAGCTAAACAGCTAAAGAGAGGGGGGAGGGGGAGGGGGGTTTGTTCAAGAGATGCCAGGCCAGGCCATTGATTCGGCTCAAAAATCAATAGCTGTTGTTGTTGCTGGCTCATCCGTTCCGTCGTCGCCGTTCGTCGCATCCTTGGAATCATCATCGTCATCAACAACTGCAAACAACATTCGCCTGTCAGCGGCAACATCATAAATTGTTGTTCTGCCACATGTTGCCTGTTGCCAGTTGCCTGTTTGCCTCTTGCCCCTTTTTGCCGGTTGCCTCTCGCCCGTTGCAGGCTTCGCTGCAGCAAGGCTCTGCCGCAGCGGCATTTGACTGCGCTCTGTGTACGCGTCTGGTTGTTTGTGTTTGTTGCTTATTGTACCCTGTGATTGGCCGAGTGGGGCATCTGCTTAAATAGCATTTATAACTAATCTTTCTTGGATAAAAGTTTAATCACATTAACTAAAGTGGAATTAAGATTTTGCGTGAAAGTAGTTGAGATTCAAGTCTCTTGATTTAATTCGAAACATGGCGGCTATTTTATTTTATAACCTTATTATATATTCACCTATATTCATCCCAATATCTATACTAGTGTATATACATTTTTTTAATTCAACCTACAGGGTATCTTCTAGTCAATCAATTTCGACTTCTGCCATGCTGCTTGTTTTTTTGTTGATGATGTTGTTTGTTATGATACACAGGGCATTCCAATTCGTTCAATATGTTTCTAAACTTATAGCCCATTTGCATAAATAGATGCATCGATCTTAGCCCATAATTACAGGGTATCTTTTTAATGAGCCACCGTCACAAATCACTGAGCGAACTGCATAGCGAGCTACGCAAATTAAAACCTAAACTCAGTTGAAGTTCTTTTGCGTTTGATAAGAATGCAAACAAATCAAGCGTTTCATTAGGTTTAATTTACAGGGTATATGGACTTCGATTTGCCTACGCTAGGCACATGTGTTTCACTGCTGTTGTTGTTGTTGTTGTTGTTACTCGTTGATTTCTGGCCGTTGATAGTAAGTTTTATTTATTTGCGCATTTGTTCAAGTTCTTTAGCCCGGCTCGAAGCCTCATCCGGCTTCTGTCTCCTGGCTCATCCAGTTACCATCTAATCCTTTGTTATGGCCATGCTCGGCAAATGCCGCTCTTTGGCTGTCAGCTGAACCATCAGCTCATCATAATTCCAATTCTACAATTCTACGCACCCCCGCTGATGACGTCTTCGGGAGCGTGGCAAAAGAGGAGAATCGCTTTAGTTGTTGACATAAATATCGCTATTTTATTTCGGTAGCCGGCGTCGATCGGCAATCGACCTCGACTATATGTCGGCAACATTCATTAATCTATAAATTATGCGAATTTTTAATGAGCGCACATTTTGTTCGATGTTTTTTTTTCTCGCTCTCTCTGCCTTGTTTTTTTTATTTTTTGTTTTTGTTTTTGCCTTCTGTTTTAGTTTTAATTGAAAAGCGCTTTCGTTATAAACTTTAGCTTGAAATGGCCTCTCAACTGGAAGTTGACTTCAACTCTGGTTTTGGTATTTAGTATATTTAGTCGCTGATAAGACGGCGTTCCAATTACATGAGTTTAGCTCGCATCCAAGTCCAAGTCCACTTGGGTGGGTTCCCATGCCGGCAGCGGCTAAGTCGCTAATGAAGTTGGACTGCGACTGGGACTGGATGCTGAGGGGAATGGGGAGGGGGGGATCGTGACTGTCCACACATAAATAGTGGCATAATATATAGATATAAATATATTTCAACAAGAAATGAATTCTAATTTCGAACAATGACTGTATAACCTTTGCTGTTCTATCGTTTTCTTTTGATCTTTGCTGAATAGCCGAAAAAATGTTGTCGCTTGTTTTTCTCTTTTTATATTTTTGGCTGGTTTTTTTTTGGGGGGAAACTAATAAAAGCGCCATAAAATACTAATTGACTCCAGCTGAGGATTAATTCTAGCGGTGAATTTATGTTACACAACACAGCAAATTAAATATTTACTTGGTTTTATGCGAAATTTATTGAAATCTCGCCAGCGCACAATGAATTATGGGAAGTTGTAAAACCAAAAACGAATAGAATAAAATAGAAAGAAAAAAAATCTAAAACATAAACTACTCTATTGATCTAGCTCTGATCTCACTCTGATCGATTCTAGTCGATTCGTCTGCTTTGCCTGGTCAAACAAGCAAATTATGCATAAATTCACGGCATTTTGTGATCTTAAAGTTTGCTTGAAATCCGAGAGGCGCAGCTGAAGTTTTTTAGCGCTCAGGTTTATGAGGTTCAACGAACTGTGCACTAAGTACCCCTCCCAAGTATTCAGATGCCTATTTCTCATATTTTTTTTGACTCACACACTTGGAATGCACTTGCAAAAATTTACTGTGGTTAGAGATAGGTTTCTATTATTAATGTTTAATAGCTATTTTATTGTGCTGAAAATGATTATTGTTCCTGTCCACAAATAAATATATTATTATGTTTATTTTGAATTTGTCTTTATCCTTTTTTTTTTTTTTTTTGAGTGTAGTTTGAACAGTGGCTTTAACTCTTTGACTTTGCAATGCAAATTTTGGTGGCAACCTGCGTGTGTTTGCGCATTATCCTTATAGGTGCACACAGATCGCGAATCTCGGAACTTGGCTGCTGCAACTCTGACTGTGACTCTGGCCTCATATGCATATGACACTCACACATAGCGAGACAGAGAGTGAGTGAGTGTGTGAGCGAGAGAGATGGAGATGGAGACAGTGAGACAGCGAGACAGTGAGACAAGCCCCTACACCGCCCTGACGAGTCATCAATAGTCAATAGACAACGGCGGCTCGGCGCAGGCATCAATCTATGCCTCGTCTCTGTCGGAGGTAGATCCACACAGACCGGGAACAGGAGAGGCTTCATCATGGGCAACAAGCAACATGTTCCATGTTCTTCCCATCCTCGACTCGGTTGTCGGTTGTTGGTTGTTGGTTGTTGCCTGTTGCCTGTTGCCAGTTGGTTGTTGGCTGTTGGTTGTCGGTTGTCGCGCTGTCTTCGTTTGGTTTTCCTTCTTCTTTTGTTGCTGTTGCTGTTGCTGTTGTCGCCATTACGAGCCTCAGTCTATCTGATGTTTACTATCTATGCTCCTGCTGTGCCTTCCGCTTAAGTCTCAATGTCGCTGTCGTCGCCGGACCCGCGACAAGGTTGGGCCATAGGACGACAGTCAAAGCTGGAGCTAAAGCTGCTGCTTGATGCTGCTGATGCCGCGTCTTTGGCTCTGCTGCAACCGTGGCACGCATGTTGTAAACTGATTTCCCATATTTACTGACAACTAGACAAATTTCAGGCATAAGTCATGCCTCGTCTCAGCCACTGCCTGGACCTGGACCTGGACCCATCCGCTGTTCATTCGCCGTTCGCCGTTTCGTCTTTTGCCATTTGCATAAGTTCGCGCATTATGTCCAAAAGTCGCATTTGTTCTTGGTATTCTCGTATTGCATCCAGTTGTGGCTGCCGCTGATGCTGCTGCTGACTTTGCTGACTTTGCTGCTGCTGCAGTAGCTGCGCTCTGCATAAATTATAGTTGCGCATTAAACAACAGTTTGTTAAGCATTCCGCAAAATTGCGCTTGTTGCAATTTGTTGGCTCATTTAGTGAAAGAGAGAGTTCCACTTGGCGGCCGGCCAGCCAACTAATCAGCTTGGCCAAGCCGACCACGTTGATAGCCAACAGATCTGTTCCATAGATTTCACTGCAAAGCAGCTCTCATCAATTCACTCACTTGCGCTATTTCTCATCATTTAGGCATTTTACTTATACCCTGCCTTACAGTGGTTAAACTGAGTTTTTGGCAAAGTTTGTAACTCTTTAAATAAACTGTGGATGAAACTATATTTTTTTACTATATTATTATCTATTTAAATAATCAACGGAATAATTTAATTTATTTACAATCAGTCCATGCTCGCTAAGATATCTGATCAAAGATAGAGCATTTAATGATCGTCTATGCTTTAGTTGTCACGCAGCTGAAACGTTTTGTCTGCCATTAAATTTCCATTTTCCATTTGATTAGAGTTTTGATTAATTGCGCTACAACGCAGCCAACAACTTCATTAGGCTGCCTCAAAATATATATCGGGCGCATTTTCCCCAACAGAACTAATATTCTAATCAGCGGGTTGCTCTGTGCGTCTCCTCCAACTTCTCCAACTCCTCCTCCGTCGATTCCAGTGAACTGCCTGCAACAACTTTGGCTAATTAAGCTACACAATGTCATTGTCTGTTTTGGTCTGTTTGGCCCGTTTGGCCTGCTCCGAATGTTTGCGGCTACCAATGCGAGTTGTGGCCTGGTGTTGTTGCTGCTCGCATATTAAATTTCATTGATGATCTATGTATGACTAGAGTTGCATTTAATTTTTCATCGCCACGGGAGATTTTCACACATTTGCTGCATCAACTGCGCCGAGAGCGCAATGATGATGTTGCCGCTGCTGCTGCTGCTGCTGCTGCTGCTGATGCAGATGCAGATGCAGATGGAGATGCACTGCGCCATAGTGCGTCTCACATGGCGTATGATTAATGGCCAGCATTTAATTGAGTTATTGTTGCGCCTGATGGCGGCGCATTAACCCATCGACCTTGTCGCCAACTATCTTGATAAGCACCCAATTGAAGGACACTCACAGAAAGCTCCTTTAGAAGCAGCCAAGCCATATTATATATTATTTGATGGTGATTTGAATATAATTCTATATTTTCGGTGTAAAATGTTTTCTTCTTCTTTTATGACAAATCTCCTCTACAGCATCTTTCTTAAAATAAAATTAAAGCCCGTTCAATGTTCTACACATTCCAAAATTATTTCAACGACTTATTTCGCATGGAATTCTCAAAACCGAACCAAAACAAAATGAAATCATGTCGAGCCTAGCGCTCCAGCTGCTTTGGTCAGTGGCCCCGATTCGAACTTATAACCCAGCTTTCGGGCAGACATTTATCAGGTTTGCGGCCGCAGCTACGCGTAGTTCTACATAAATTTTAATCAAATTAAAGGAAGCCACGCACTGCAAGGCGCAAATAAATTGAAACTCAGCGGCCGGACTCAATGCCCAAGTGCGCATAAGTAAGGATTACGCGGGACCCAGCGAACAGTTGGAAACGATTGGAACGATGCTCAGAGATGATTCTGCGGCTGCTGCGGCGGCGGCTGCTGCGGCGGCGACTGCTGCTGCTTGGGATAAATCCGCGTCTGGCGGCTGCGGTTTGTTGCCAACAATGGCGCATAATTTTCAGTGTTGACCTCTCAATTCGCCGTCGAGGGACCGGCCAAGACCCGAACAGCAGCCGAAAATGGTGACTAGGGAGGGGTATAGGGTATAGGGTATATATCGTACTATGTTATGGCTGCCAGTCAGTTTGCACTGGCCGGCCACAAACTCTGGTTTTGGCTTTGGCGCTCCAGTTGGAGACTTGGCGACTCGCAAGTCGCAATCGCAGTTGGTTTTCGCTTTTGCGCTGCCCTCGCTCGGCGTTCGTCAATTCAAATTAATCAGAATTAGGCAATTACAGAAATTACAAAAATTACAACGTAATTTCGTTGGGGCTCTTCACTTTAAAAGCTTTTGAAAAATTGCGCATGCGTATTGAGAGCGAGCGGGCGAGCAGCATCCCCTCCTCCTGCTCCTGCTCTCTCACCCCCTTCCGCTTCTCTCTACCAGCTGCCTTTTGGCCCGCCTGCATCAATCTGCAGCTCGTTTGTGGCTTTGAAATGTGGCAGACTTGGCGCGTCTGTTATCCCCTGTACTTGAAATTGGACTAGAAGGGTTTATATGACTATCGAAAGTGTTTGCGAGGTAGAAAAGAATGAAGCTTCAATCGATCAAGCCATATCTGTCTATATATTTATATGATTACTTGAAGCTAAGAAGCTTTTATAACTTTAAATCATAGTTATCGATAACTTTTATATAAGGCAAATCGATAAATGTGAATGTACAGTTAAGAAATATATCCCTCTTTCGACAATCTAACGTTAGAATAGCAGCAAAATCTATATAAATTATATCTAACCCCTGTGCAGGGTATTCCATAGTTGCATACTCTCGACTAGAGCACCCTCTTTTTTCGTCTTCAGTTCTTTTCTTGTCTTCTCGTTGTTGTTGCTGTTGGTCCGGAATTTATCGCCAGTCAGTCGCAACTGAAGAGTTTTCGGTAGTCAAAGCGAGTGGATAATGTGGTTTTGAGTATGTGTGTGTGTGTGTGTATGTTTAAAGTGTGTGCGGAAATAATTTTTAACGGCAAATTCAATTTTGGGCAACGTCAACCGTTGACCATTGCCACTAATTGGTTACGTCAAGCCATAAAAATGCATAATCATTTGCCACTTCGCATGCTTTTTTGTGCCACTGTGCAACGGCGGCCATTTGCTACGCTGACCCAGCTGCCAGCTGCTGGCAGCCCTTTTGGCCACGCCCATATTTGTTTGCTGTTGTCATTAAGCTCATGTCCATGTCCCTGTCACTGTCACTTTGCATACAAAGTCGTTAACATGCCGCCCTGTTTTTTTTTTTAAGTGAGAAGACTCCATTTGGAGATTGGCTGAGAATGAGCAAAGTGTTCTAGTCGAAAGATTTGTGGATGTGTTAAGCTATAATATCGACTAAAATATGACTACACATAACTATTTCTATCTATATATCAATCAACAAAATAGTTTTAATTAAATTAGTTAAAAAAATGATTCTCGATATTATCGCTTAGATTAGTTTTTAAGCTATTTTTTGTATAGATAAAGCATACAACTTTTGCTATCGCTGACAAGAGCTGACTGGCATGGCACTCGCTGACAAATACGTCAACAACTCAATTCGGGTGTGTATTGAAAGGCAACAAGGCTACTGTTTTGGGTATCGGGCTATCAGCTGCTCAATGCGCTTCACTTAGCGTATCTGCAAATCTCTAAATTGCCACAAATTAACAGATAATTCGACGCAGTTGCAACAGAGACGCAACCGCCAAATGGCAAGTGGCAAGTGGCAAGTGGCAGAAAGGCAAGTGGTGGCAAGAGGCGAACGACAAACGACAAGCGACGTCGCTAAAACAGATTCCGTTTGACTCTGGCGCGCAAAGGCGACGCTAATAGATACTTTGCGTGCTCACACTTATAGCAGGGGGTTGGTGGGAAAGAGATGGGGAGGGGGATGGTAAGGGGTAGTGGCAAAGTTGCTCCTATCCAAGCAAACCAATTGGACGTAGCCAACAGCCAGCGAGCTGTGTGTTGCACAATACCCAAATCCAATTTTCGAATTCCCACATGCGTTCATTATCGGACTGGACGCGGACTCAAACAAACACACAAATATATACATATAAACATACACACACACACACACACACTCTTGGCGGGTGCGCGCGTGCGCATAACTCATTTCGCACTTTGTCCATTTCATAAGACCAATTAAAGCGCCTCGCTCTGAGCCCCGAACCATGTCGGACCCGAGTTCGAGTCCGAGTCTTTTTGAGAGTTTGAGATTCGCAGTTGGCATCAAACGGGACGGGAGAGGGACTTGATCTGTGCTGCTGCTGCTGCAGCGGCTGCTGCTGCTGCTGCTGGGGCACCGTGGGGCGCCTTTTGGCTGCGACAATTTTCCATGGATTCGCGCTGCCAAGCGACGCGTCGGATTAAGTGGGAAATTTGACAAATGCGCTGAGATTGGCTCCCAGCTCGAACTGGATGATAATCACCTGTGCCCCCCCTCTGCCTGCCTGCCTGCCAACCAGCCAACCAGCCAACCAGCCAGCCAGCCAGTCCCGAGCCAGAGCCAAAGCCAGTTCACAGATTCAGAGATTCAGCCAACATTTGCGGAAACATACAAATTTGCGCATTTGTCCAAAGCAGCGTGAACATTTGCACAATCAGCGAGCCAACGATTCAGCGAGTCGGGCGAAACAGCCCAAAACCAATGAATCGCAGCATCTTCAACTGCAACATCAAACAGAGGCGTAGACAGAAAGGGGTTAACAACTTAAGCCTTGTTTAGTACATGAAATAGGCAATCTAATTATTTTGTGTCTATTATGGCAATATAAAGTAAATATTTTTATTGAATCAATTAAATCAATAAAAATATATTCAAAATTTCATTATGTCATTCAATCGAAAGAAGTTTTAAGTCTTAAGTCTTAGTATATTAATAAAAAGTTTTTTCTAAAAGAGCTTCATTTTTTACAGATAGTTCATATAACAACTACATGATATAGTGATCCTAAATGCACTTTAAAAACATCTGTTTTCTGTAGTTAAAATTAGCATACAATAATAGCTAAGGAGAAACAAATAATCAGTTAAATTATTATTTAGATCAAGATTATAAAAAACGTTCATTACCCCAACATAATTTTCTATTAATCAATGCCAAAAATTAAACTGATAACACATCATAAAGGTAATTTTAAAGCATCCTCCTTGAATAAAAGAATGTCTACGCCACTGGCGGCAACTACAACTGCAACCGGGCAAAGTGGTGCCCAACTAAGAAACTGGCTGCCTTTTTAATGCGCACATTTCGTTTTCAATGCGATTCGACCACGAAATTATGTCAATAACTGAGGTCATATGCATAAATTCTGGTCAGGGGCCGACGTCGTGTCTCGCCTGCCACGCAGACCCACAGACCCATAGAGAGCAGGGCCAGCCAGGCCCTGGCCAGTGGCTGCTGAATGTTTAACTGCATACTAAATACAAGCAGCTTCTTCTCCGCCGCTCCTCCGCTCCTCCGACCCTTCACTACGGCACCAGCAATTGCCCCGCTCCAACTGCTGTGCGCCCAGCTGGTGCTTTTCATTAAGAATTAAGTCAAGCGGACAACGGACTCGTTTGGCAAGTGCACGTGGCTCGTGTTTGTTGTCGACGACCGGCAGACAACACCACACAGAGCACCGAGAACACCGAGCCACATCCCCATAATGGATAGCCGTAACCCGCCCCGCTCGCACCGCCGGCAGCAACGCCCGCGTCTCGTTACGTTTCATTTGGCCGGGCATGCTAATAAAATGATATTTTATTGCTTTTTGGCGGCTCATCATGGCTAAAATGGCAATGGGAATGGGTATGGGTATGGGTATGGGAATGGGTATGGGAATGAGAATGGGCAAAGACAAGCTGGCGAATGTAGCGTGGGGCATGCTGCATGTGGCAAATTGGCAGCGGCACCACTTGACTTAGCCGAGAGTCGTGCGTGGCCAAGCAACGCATTCATTTCCAGCCAGCCAGCAGAAGATTAAATGCTCCATTTGCGCTTTTGTATGCAGCCGATGATTGACAGCAGCTTAAAGCAGCAGCGAAAGCAGCTGCAGCAGCTCCTCCCACAGGCTGCCTAGTTGTGGAAATTGCTGCACAAATCAGGACTTGCAGGTTCTGACCTAGTAATTGGTTGTGCGATGCACCAAGAGACCCGCACAACAGCAGCAGCAGCCGCTGCACCACTCGTAACGGGCACAGCAGCGAATTGGTTAGAAACTAGCCCAAAACACGATTAACCCACATCTTGGACGACGCGATCATAAATTATTATGCAGCCAAGGCAGCCGGCTAGAGAAGGCATGTCGCGCATTTTTTTTCTCTCTTTTTCTCCTCGTTTTTTTTTTTTTTTTTTTTTTTGGCTATTTGGCGACTTCAACCGCTGTTGCTGCTGCAGCTGCTTCTTCTCCGGCCGCTTGCCACGAGCTAGCTGGGGTACAAGCTGCAGCGGCACGAACATGACTTTCTAGCGGATTTCTTTGCATGCGCCTGGCGCGCTTTTGTTGTCGCTCCTCGAGGCGGCTGCTGGGTTTGATGGGGGCAGCAGCAGCAGCAGCAGCAACAGCAGCAGCGGTGACTGCAGCGGGAGGAGGCGCAGGAGCAGGGCATCTAGACACATACCATGCTGATCTTTTTTTTTTTACGTGTACCCATTGAAAATGAACTAACGAGGGTATAATGAAGTAGTGAAAATTCTTGGAGCAGACGGCACTACAAATTATATAAATTCTTCATTAGCAAGTAAAGTGGAACCCATTACGAATAATCGGACTGTATGAACAAAAGATTTCCCATACTCTGAATTCTTTGAAACCCAATATATATTGACAACCACTTTTAAGTTTGCTATCATATAAAATATTTTAGTAGTAGGCCAACAATTTTCAGTTACATTCTCCGACTGAAATAAGTTTATAGCCGTTTATTTGTTCTTGGGTCTCTACAGGGTAACTGCTAGTCGCACGGTATGATCTGTACTAAACTTGCTTCCCGCTTCTCTACATTTAATTATTTTGTTTAAAAAGTTTTGACACCGCGACGCGCATGCAGATTTACCGGCTGGCAGCTCGAAGCTTTTGGCGCTGGCAGCTTCTGCCCGCTGCCAGAATGACAGCCATGGCCAGCGGCAGCGTTGTGAGTGTGTGTTGTGTGTGTGTGAGTGTGTGCGAGTGTGTGCTTTGCAAATCGGGGAGAGACGTGACTCTGTTGCAATAGTCAAAAAAAGAAAAAAAAATACATTTTTTGCCATTCAATTTGAGTTGCGGCTTGTCGGAGATTGGATGGCACCGCTGGCTGATGGCCTCCCTGGCTCCTCGTTAGTTTTGTTGTTATTGTTGTTGCTATTGCTGTTGCTGTTTGTCGTTAGCCAAAGTGTATCTAGATGAAGGCGCGACAATTGGCATGCATTAAGTTGTTGCAGCAACAGCCGCAGCAACTTTTGTGGCAGCGTGTGAAGTGCAGCGTTGGATTAATTTAAGTCCAAGATGTGACAATCTGACAATGCACCAAACGACAGCAAACGGGGAGGGAGACCATTCGAATATTTGACCATTCACGTTGGATTTGTATGTGCTAAATGTTCGTTTATATTTTGCTTGGCGTCTATTTTTCAGCTGATTTTAGTTGCTCATGTTATTTATGTTTGAGGCTTTAACGCTTGCTGGAAAAGGGTGAAGGTAAGCCATAAATTATAAGTTTAATTGACAGATATGTCAATAATTTAAGCGCCCTATTCAAATATACATATAAGTACTTTCTACTCCTTTCTATACAATTACCCCTTAACTGGGCGATCTTTATCCAAGAATTTATTAAAATTCAGTTAGTTGACATTTCAAAAATGATTTATGCGAAAATTCGGTGAGTTCAGCCTGCAGCTATGCAAATTATTTGGCCAATTTCAGCAGTGTGAGGGAGTCGGGGGCAGCATATCTAAATAACACAATATATATAAAAAACAACAGCAACAACAACAACTACTACAACAGAAAGGCTAACTAAAAAACCGCTGGCTATTTTAATTGTTAGTCAGCGGTGTGTTTGGCGCTTTGTGTTTGGTCGCCGCTTGAATTGAGCAAACGCAGAAACAAATTGAATTCGACGCATTCCATGGTTAATCAAGTGGCCCGCCAGCTCAGCTCCAAGTGGACAACTGGGCAACTGGACAAGTGGCCAGAGAGTGGCTCAAGTGGTGCTGGTGGCGGTGGCGGTGGCAACTGCCGTTTGGACTGGAATTTTAATTGCAACGAAATCAAAATCGCAGCCAAAAGCCACATACGAGCATCGATACGCCCCAGCCTCAGCGCACCTGTCGATGGGGGCAACAAATGCCACCGGTTACTCAGCTTAGCTGGTTCACAGTGGCCTTTTTGTTTCATAGTGGTTTACTTTCTGTTTCGGGCCAAAGTCAAATCGAGTCAAAAAGTTAATTATGGTCTTACGATTCCGTGCACTTTTGACACCGCACGTGACGTGACAATATGAGAGGAACTCCAGCTGAGTATACCCAGTTGAACATACGGTCAACAAAGGTAACTTTAAATTAACAAACATTTTGCTACGTTAAAATGAAATACAAAGATTTTGAGTATAATTAAAAAATTTTAGTCAATAACTGACTTCATTGCTGTGTATGTGAACTGGACCAAGGAGTGGGCGCAAAAGCTCCATATAAATGCTTAGATTATTAGTTTACTAAATTATTTACTATACCCTTAACCCATTTAAAATAGCTCAAAAGGGAATACTGGCTTTTAGCTAATGTAATTACAAGGCAGAAGGATGCTTAAGAATATTTGGTTAACATTTCCATTTTACCTAATAGAGAGTATCACGTAGTCGCACACACCCGACTGGAGCACACTTAGTTGCTTTTACCATGCAGTTAGGCAAATGCCAATTGAACCCGGCCTGCTCCTGGGCTCATTAAAAACTTTCTTTTGCCTCCCGAAAGCATTCAAGTGAACTTGGAGTGTGCAATCATTTTTGTTTTGGGCCACAACTACTTCATTGGCTGTGGCCTGTTCATAAATTTAATGACAGCTTCTCATTGTGGCTAACCAAATAGGAAACATTGCTTCTTTTGCTTCTTTTTTTCTGGAAAATCATCGTCGCCGCCAGACGCCAGCGGTCAGTGGGTTAATTGTGCACAGAAATCACTCGGTATAAATGCTAGATTTAAAAATAATACTAGATGCGAGCTGTGAGTTGGCTGATGCTATTTGCGGGGCGCCCAATTAATCATGCCCTCTGACTTCCACCGTGACTCCGAAAAGTTGGCGAATAAAGCTCCACAAAAACGAGGCGAAAGTTAACGTTGATTCTTGCTCGCCGCAGCCCCCCAGGTGGTCAACACTTTCACGCAATCGCTTCTTGGGCTTCAGCTGATCAGTTGAAGAAGCTGAAGATTCAGCTACGGCATGCAAATGCCTCATCAATCAGTTAAAACACACAAATACACAGGTACTCTTTTTCTCTTTCACTCAAATCGACCTTTGTTGCAGTTGCGTTCAAGTCGAAGTCCGGAACGCAGCTGACATTCAAGCTGGCTACTGTGCTGCGCAGCCCCACAATCAACGCGTCAAACGTGCAGGAAACAGTCGCCTTACCTACCGCCCCCTTCCCTTCCTTCAAAGCAAACACAGTTAGCCAATTCGCTTGCAGCGATATGTGTGAAATCTTGAGCTGTGGCAGCAACAACAGCAGCTAGCAAAACGTTTTTGACAGCTGCCTCGCAAATGGCAGCCCGTTCTAATGGGCAGCTACTGGCGAAGACCGAGCGGAAGAGCAACAAGCGGACCAAAGTTGTGCCACATATTCCACTTATTGACTGCATGCTAATTTATGCTAGCAAATAGCCGAACTAGAGAAAGAGAGAGTGAGACAAGGTGGCGCTACATAAACGCACTCAATTTTTGCATAATGCGAAAATTCGCAATTACTCGAAAAGTTTTGTGCTCAGAACTGCTGCTGTGATTTGACCTTGACAGTAAAAGAGAGCAAAAGAAAGAGCTCAACTTGATTGCTCTCTTTGCCTGCCAATGTTAACCACGACAGCGCAGCTAACTTTGCTTAAGAGGGCCAACAATTGGCCTTGGAACATGTTTACAATTTAAATAATGTGCATATTTAATAAATTATTAAACATTCACCTATGCATAGGCATGCATAAGCATTAATATACAATTTTATGACTCACCGCTCAAAGTAAATGTTGTCGACGAGAGCACGAGCAGGTCAAGCGTAGCTTCGGCGCCATTACATTATAATTGCTCTTTTTTTGGCACGCGCTCTCACTAAAGCGTCCATTGTTGTTCTTGCTGTGGGCGCTCTTTCAATTCCTTTTTGTGCGGGATGCGTATGTGAGACATCTAAGTGCAAAATCGAATGCCAAAAATGGAAAGCACCGTTTTTTTTCGTTTCGTCACCTCTTCTTTTCCCTTCTAATGCGCAATTCAAGCTAGAAAATTTTCAATGTCACATTTTTACTGCGGTCAATTGTAAAAGTTTAAGCAAATTACAAAGCAATGTTTTGATTGACACTAGCACAATTTTTTTATTCAATAGTTAATAATCCCTTATAACGCGACACACTCTATTTATTTCGTTTTTTAGTTGATGTCTTTTCTTTTTATTATCTTTCTTATTTTTCGACACATTTCGCGACGTAGAATATATACATTAATTTATATTAACACATAACCGACTAAACTTACTTCAATGGTAAGTTAAATAACTGTTCTTTGCAATAAAAAAAGACTGCAATATATAGCACGAGAAGATTTCCAAACGCGCACAAACCCTTCCGTGGCTGCCAGAACACTAATCGCAGCGAGCATCAATTCAATCGTCATTACGCTTGATTTTGGCACGCGCTCTTTTTCAACTACACATTGTTGTTGTTGACGCTCCTTCAATTCCTTTTTATGCGGGTTGCGAACGTGACAAATGCGAGTGCAATTTGGAGCATAATTAGAATTTCGATGTCGAAATGGAGCGCTCTTCTCTTCTTGTGCGAGCGCAAGAATTTCGATGGCAGATCATGAAGTGACAATTATTGAGTGGCATTGTTCTGGTTGCTCATTTCCACTCAAAATTTGACAAATTCGACTTCGAATTTACTTTCGCTTAGAACTTAACTCTTTGCTCAATGCATTATTCTGCTCTTCGAGAGAGTTTTTGGATGTTTGGGCCGTATTGTGACACATCTGCGAATGCCAGCCTGTTCGCCTTACTGTTACTTGAGCATTCAGCGCTTCACTTTCACTCGACTCAGCTCGACTCTACTCGAATCTAATCTAAGCATAAAACAAATATTGTCCATTCTCTCTTGCTTTCCATTCACACTTTCGGTTTTTAATTGCGAGCCGAAATTGAAGCGGGAAGCAAATGGTAAAGGCAAAGGTAACAACTGCAACGACAACAACAATGGCAACAACAACAGCTAACAGGGTCTGCGCCGCCAGCGACGCGGCGATCATTTGCATAAAACAAACAACAATTTTTCGCGTGCAAGTTGTGAGTGTGCGAATTGCGAATGTGGCCCGCAGCAACGAATGCAAAACGATTCGACACACACGAGCTGCAGTCGCAGCGCGGTCGCTGCGCAGTCGCCAACGGCCCACGCTGATAGGTTCTCTGCGGCGCAGAGAGATAGCGAGAGAGAGAGCGTGGGCAAAGAGAGGATATGCTGATGATGGCAGGGCAAAAAGCGTCACATCAAACATGCATCAATAAACACACACACATATGTACATATATGTGTGCACATTTCCAATTTGCAAATTTTCATAGCCAACCAAAATGGAGGCCGGCCCAACTCCGCACCCGGACCCGGACCTGGGCCAAGGCAGGTGCGGTTGTCGTCGTCGTCGTCGTCGTGGCGCGTTGAAAAGGAAATTTTTCATCTGGCTAACAAATGGACCGAATGGAGTTGTTGCCACAACCAAAAAAAAAAAAAATAAAGAAAAATACACAAGGAAAATACAAAAAAGCAAATAAAAAAGGCTATCGCTATCGCTTGTGGCCAATCTGCATGTGCGCCCGTCGCTGCGTGTGTGACCAGCCGACGGAGCCGCCGCTGCTGCTGCCGTCGCCGTCGCTGCCGCTGCTGCTCCTGCTGCATAAACAGCGGACAATGACAACAATGAACAAATCATGAGCACTTTGCATTTGCCAACAAGCCAGCCGCCCCCTCAGTTCCCCCTCTTTAGTTGCCCCAAGTCGCCGCCTCCATTACATGCCACACAAAAGGCTAAACAGCTTAGAGCTGGACGCGTGCCTCAAGTTTTTTAAAAAGGAACACGAAAATTGAACTTAAAGTTCAATAATAAAATAAATATGTTAAATTTATATTCATTTAAATTGTTTTTCTTGGGCATCATATAAGATTATTTTATATCCTTTGTAAGACTTTCTAATTGCCTGAATTAACTTAAAAACAATATTAAAAGTGCTTTTAAGGTTAATAATATTATAGTTCAAATTTATGCATATAATTTAAATTTTTTAGCTTTAAATTTCCTTGAAAAGTTGCCCTTTCGGACAATAAACTTTAACTTCTTCAAATCTTTATTAATTTCTATGTTTGACATTTTTGCGGTCATGTTTTGACTGCCAGTTAAATTCTGCCTGTAAAACTTTATGTTTGCATAAATTAAGTTTGTGTTTGCACAGAAATCCGCTGGATTGATTCATTAAAAGTAAATTTACATTTTTTATAGTATTTTTTTTTTAATAGTAATTTATTGTATTTCAGAGCGCGTCGGGCATAAAAAAAATAATATTGCAAATAAATAAATGGAAACGTGTCACGACACGCGAGCATTGGCACCACGTGTGTGTGTGTGTGTGTGTATGTGTGTGTGTGCAGGTGTGTGTGTTAATGCTGTTGTGCCTGCAAAGTACAAATGGCATTTTTAGCTTTTGACATTTCACGCGTGCAGCTCGTTTATTCGTTGTCGTCACACACGTCGTATGCGTGATGTGATAATTTTTGGCATGGCGTGACCCGGCCAAACCAAACCAAAACTGGCTGCCAACGGCCACCAACTGGTGTCGGCACTTGAAAGCGCTGCTCGAGCGCACTGGCCAAGCTCTCCTTTAATGCCACACATTTGATTTTGCGTTTAATTCACGACAATTTGCGCCGATCGCTGATTGCACAGTTGCCGTATAATCCCGTTGGGTTCCCGATTCACTTCCTAGGCGGCCATCTACGCGCCTCTTTAGGCCGCAAATGCATTTTTAATTACATTGGCTAACATTCGCGCGTTGCCAACGCCGTTCGTTGGTTGGTTCGGGCTGGTTGGTAACAATGGGCTGCATCCACTTGCCATTTGGCTGATTGTTGTATTTGGCCCGAACTGTTTAATGCGCAGTTGCTCGCAGACTCACAGATTCCTCATCGAATGTGGCCACATATCGATTTCAGCCAGAGACTCTTTCGATCTTGGCCAGCTTCAACTTCGGGCTGCATGCGCGTAAATTTTCATGTCGCTTCTTGATTTGCCAGCATTTAACAAAGTCAAAACAATTTTAATGCCGCAGACGCGGCAGTTAATTAAAATTGCAATGAGCTGTTGCCCATTTGCCATATATACCCTGCAACTAGCCGCAATGGGCGAGCTGTGCTATCGACTCCAGACACACACATAAATTCATTTAGAAAGTTCCATTTCACATTCAGTTTAAGAACTTGGCCAACAACCACATGCAGAAATGAGAGCATATTAATTCTCTCAGTAGTTTGTCTTATTTTAATGGCAGCTTCCAATTTCATACTTAAGACTATCAACTAGAAAGGTTTTCTATGTGGCAATAAACATGTAAGCATAAAATTATATTAGACCCTAACTCCATACCTACTTTAATTTCATTTTAGGCTTTAATTTGTATTTAATTATTTCTCCAGCGAAAAAAGCTTTCATTCTCCTTTTTTCAAGTTTTTGGCTGATACAAGTTTAATATATAAATTTTTCTATATTCATACTGTATGAATTTGTATTTTAAAACTCCATTGAAATGCTCATTCTCATTTTTTTTCTAAAAGGAACGATGTAATTCCCCTTATTAATTTTCAAAAAGTTCCTAAATCCATATAACTGGTATCTCCCAGACTTTGAACCCCAATAACTTTGCCAAAACTGAACTGATTTTTATGTTTGAGACCATTTTGATCATCGTTTGTCCTCTTTCCTAATTCTACACTAAAAGATTCTTCATTTTTTTACGATTACTTTTCTCGACATTTTTTTTTGGAAAAAAACACTGTACTCCCCCCTGGTGAAATTACGAAAAAAAAATTTTTGAAAAATTTAGAATCCTCCGATTTTATTTTTAATCGATTGCTGGTATAAATATTAGTATAAAAATCCACTTTAAAAGTATTTCTGAGGGGGTCCATTTTTTTGTCAAAAATCATGCAAAAATCGGGTAAAAATTTGACATGTAAAGCTCCTAAGTCCATAGGAAGTATATCTCCCAGACTTTGAACCCCAATAACTTTGCCAAAACTTAACCGATTTTCATGTTTGATACCATTTTGATCATCATTTAAAGCCTGTCTTAATTCTTCATTTAAATTTTCTTAACTTCTTTCGTTTTATTTTTTTCGACTTTTTTCGGAAAAAAACACTGTACTCCCCCCTTGTGAATTTTCGAAAAAAAAAATTTTGAAAAATTTATAATCCTCCGATTTTATTTTTAATCGATTGCTGGTATCAATATTAGTATAAAAATCCACTTTAAAAGTATTTTTGAGGGGGTCTATTTTTTTGCCAAAAATCATGCAAAAATCGGGTAAAAAATTGACATGTAAAGCTCCTAAGTCCATATAAAGTACTCCTCCCAAACTTCAAACTCCAATAACTTTGCCAAAATTGAACCGATTTTTATGTTTGAGACCATTTTGATCATAGTTTGTCATCTATTTTGATTGCACATTTAAATTTTATTAACTTTTTATATTTTATTTTTTTTTTCCGATCACTTAGTATTCAAGCATCCTTTTTTCCAATACTTTCTTATACAACAGCTTACCTATTTTTGTACAGGGTATCTGCTAATCGCTTACCCTTCACTAGATCATTTAGTTGTTGCTGCTGTTGCTGTTGTCGCTGCTGTTGTTGTCGTAAATGCTTTGGTTGTTATTGCTTGCTCGGCTATTTTGGGCAGCTTCCAGGGCAGTAGCAGCAACTGCAGCAACAGAAACTGCAGCAGCAGCAGCAACTTGGCTACCCGACACTTGTCAGCCACTTGGAGCGCCACCAACAACTCAGCGAATCTTTTGGTTGTCGCTTCCCAAGCCAGCGAGCTCCTTAAGCGCTTTTCTCCTTTTGGTTTTGTGCCTTTTGCCTTTTCGCCAAATCAAATTAATTTTAATGCCGTCGGCAGCTTTGGCGCACATTAATTACTGGTGCTGCAACAGCGGCGTGTGCAACATTGCTTTGCTGCATCTGCATCTCAACTTTGCGACTGGTTTATAATTCAATAAAATTTGATTAGGCATTAATTTGCCGTCGCAACTAATTAATGAGCGCACAAATGCGGCGACCTCTGGGCTTCGATCTACGCTTCCGCCTTATACCAGCCAAATGCCAGCCCATCTATCCCATCGCGTACCCAATCCCTGCCCCGCCTAGCTGTTAGCCATATTTGGCTACATCAGAACGTTTAATGCCAACTTTTAGACTAAAACATATATTAAATGCTTTCGGCTGCTGCTGCCCCGTCAAATGGGCGTGCAGCGGGGCTGGGCGGTGGGCGGGCCGCACACACACACACACACACACACACACACTGACACAACAATAACTGCTGCTGCACTTGGAGAAAATTTTTTTAAGAATATTGCAATTGAATCAAAAGATAATCAAAATTTTATAAATATTAAAACTCTTAATTTTGATGTCTGTTGAAGTCGAATACAAAAATAAACAAATAAGGAAATATGTCTCTAGATAGAAAAACTTATGTCAAAAGTCCTTAATTTGGCTATAAAATGATTTAAAAATATTTTTGAATACTAAACAAAGCTTAAAATTTTTTATATTTTAGAAGAAAAAGTTTACTTGATAAACTTTTTTATGGTAAACTAATTTCTTAGGGTTTAAATGAAGAAGTTTTTTTTATTTTACAGAAAAAAGTTGCCTTAAGAAGCAAATTAAATTATTCCTATACAAAGAACTATATTTAAAACAAAAGCGTTAAATACAAAAAATACCTACATATTTTTTTTAGATTATTTATTTATTTTATTTACAATCTATCAAGACGACAAAAACTACTTTTTTAAAGGAAGGGATAAAATACCTTTCTAAAGGCTAAATAAATATGGCATTAGAATTAAATGCTCATGATTTTTTTTTATTAATTTCTTGTAGATTTTAATATGAGATTAACACATCTCTTAACAATTTATGCTGAAAGAATGATTTCAGCTCTAGTAAAAAAATTAAGAATTATTCTTTAAGGAGTATTTAAGAAAATAAAATGTGCTGACAAACTTTAAAAACAACTTTAGCTTTATTTCATTACCAGAATTAATTGAACTAAAACACCTTTTGTTCATTTCAGTGTAGTTGTCAGCAACAACAACAACAATAATGTAGTAGTACAGTACGACCTACTGCCTGGTTCTGTGGCATAATAGGCCAATTATTACTGCAATTTGCATTAGAACATAGCCGCTGCAGCAACACACACACAAACACACACACTCGCACACACACCCAGGTTTGTTCGAGATGAGCTTTAGCTGCATATTCGCATTATGAGAAGGAAGCTGAAGACGTCCGTAGAAAAATTCTTTAGCTCTGCCAGCAGCAGCAGCAAAAGCAGCAGCAGCAGCAGCAGCAAAAGCAGCAGTTGTTATTATGAAACCGTTTAGAGAACGTGTTTGTGAACACCACAGTAATTTGGTTAGATTACCAAGGCGACGACTCTGACGCGCTGGCGATGCCAACGTATGACGATGACTGTAACTAAGTACAGTGAAAGCTTGAGTAATGCACAGATTACATTGGGTGTGGACAACTAAATTCTTTTGTGGAAGTCAACTTAGAACTTGGCTAGTTAAATAAAGAGAAACAAATCCTTATAATAAATTAAAATTAAGCTTTAAATAAATACATCTTCAATCGTCAATCAAATCTTTTAAACAGACAGCATTCTAAGTAACAGAAATGTGGCTGTGCATTCCACAGAGCTTTCACTGTACTCGACTTGGCAGCAAGGGGGGTTGGCCGGAAAATTGGTTGCTGCATTTGGCTAACAACGAATGTGGGCCAATCTATCACTGGCAGAGCAGCAACAAAAGCTGCTTCAGAGCCTCAAAGTCCAGAGCATGAAAGAATCGCGTACCCGTTTCCCGTTTCCCGTTGGACCCGGGCCAACTTCTTAGGGGGCCAGTTTGAGGCGTGTGAATAGAAACGTTAGCGCTGGCACGTTCTGTTGGCCAGCCTGATAAAAGTTGATTGCAAATTTATATATATACACATACATATATAGTATGGAGAACTCTCGCAGATTGCCCATAAAATGTCATGTTCGGAGCCAGAGCCACGAGCAGGTACAACTTAAGCGCCTAGTTTGATTAGTACGGCAATCTATCTCTTGAAACATCTATCTATCAATCTATCTTTCGATCAATCTATGTGCATGTATATACTTTTAAATACACATGTATCTGAGTATGCAACATAATCGATAATGCGAAAGTTTTAACTAAGTTATTGTATCTAAAAACTATCGTCACCACTTTTGTTATAATCGCTTTTAATTAAACAATATCATATTTATTTTATTTATTTTATAATAATCTCTTAATTATTTAATTTTAAGCTAATCATCTTTTTAAAGAAACGATCAACAAAAAAAACTCGTCTAGTCAATTTTGTTGTAAAAGCTTTCTATTAAGGAAATGTATCTATTGAGTTTTAAATTTAGCTTAGTGTTGATAAAACTTAATTATAGTCAATATCTAGTCAATCTAGCAAATCTATATGATATTAAGATAGCTAAGACTATAATAAAGTTATTAATGACAATTTGGCAAAGTCGCTTTAAGCAAAAATCACATTTAAAATAAATATTGCATTATTTCTAATATGTTTCTTAAAGTTTATTATAGATGCTTAGAAGATCTTCATTAACTAGCACTTTATCTGGTTGGGTTGCATATTTTTAGATATGATAATTTAGATTAATTATAAATATATTCTTAAAAAGATATCTATCAATTTCTTTAAGAGCAAATTTGTATATCGAATTAGATGGTTTTTTTATATTTTTTATATATTAACAACAACAAATCTTTAAGTATCTAGTTGTGTGTTGAAGATCATATTTTTAAAAGATTAAGTAAGTTCGAGTTAAATTGATTAAACTTCTATTAAATCTAATGATTAAACATATCATGTGTTTATATCTTCAGGTCAGTTAATAAAATTGTTTAAGGCTCTTTTGGTTATTTTATTCCTAATAAATAAATAATAAATGTCTCACGAGTTTTAAATGAAAACTTCAGAGTAATTTACAAAATCTGTATATATATAGATATCGATAAGCCTGCAGCAGAAAATTTTAGCAGATTTAAAGAATCATTTTTTAAATAAAATAATATAAAATATTTATATTCTAATATAGATATTTTTTTCTAACGCTGACTGAACCCACAACTGATAACTTTGCCATTCTTACGTCGTTTGTGTAAAACACCCAACGCAAAGGAATTATTGATGCTATCTATCTTCTGTCCGTCAGTCCGTCGTCCGTCTGTCAGTTTGTCCGTCCGTGCAATCGTCATCCGTCTCGTTTTCAAGATAAGCTACCTGTCAATTGTCAACACAAAAACAACTTCCGCAAGCACTCAATCATTTGGGAGCAGCAGCAAAATCAGCAGCAGCAGCAGCAACAAATGCAGCAGCAGCAGCAGCATTAACAACAGCTTCAACAGCAGTTTTAACAGCATCACGAAAGTGAAATCGGATTCAAGAATTGCGGTGACTGCTCTTCTAATTGAATTAATTAGCTGCAGTTATGCAAATGCGGCAACTTGTTGCACATTTATTCTTACGATTTAAGATTTACTTAACATATTCGCCAAGTGTCAACACACACACACACACACAATAACACAGAACGTGAGCTTAACACTCATATAGATATATAAATGAATATATATATATTCATTTGAGTATTCACATTTGTTGGCCCATTATTCTTTAAACTGCGCCGCAATCTGACTGATCTCGAACTAGAGCTCTTAGGGGTATAAATACCCTACCCCTTTAGAAGTATCCTTAACTTTGTGCGGCATTTAGTCCATATTGAGATATTATACGATACTTTTTTAATATATATTTTTATTTTAATTTAATTGTTAGTCATTTTTTAAGGTAAATTTATAATAAATTAATATATTTACCTTCACACTGGAGCTTGACTTAAATCAATTCCATATGATCTGAAAAAAATATACAAATAATATTTAATATATACATTTTTATATTATGTCACTTTTATACTATGACATTTATATGAATTTGTATACATATTAAAAAATAATTCATACATTTATTTTAAATATAAATTCTCATTACTCAAAACTTGGGCATACAAAAAAAATATATCTGAGATTCTTATAAACATTTATTACTTAAACATTATTTTAATATATGAAAAAATATTATAGTAAATATTAAGTTTACTGTTTTTAATATATAATATATGTATAAAGAACTTACTATATTTATAAAACTTGACTTATTTTCCCACATACTTCATACATTAAATATACGATCAGGAGCCAGAAATGTGTTTAAAAAAATATTTCAACATTTTATAACATTTAATTTAATTTATAAATATTTTGATTTACAAGATTGTCAAGCATTATACATATATATTTAATAATTAAATATTTTAAAGAAATGCGAATATTTTTTTTAATTCTCTTCTCGCCCAATTTCTACACACTTCCTGCGCTGACTGAAAGGGTATTTAATGGTCGTTCTTTTTGGCTTTGTGAATGCATTCTTGTGGCACTTTGTGGCTGTTTGTTTGCACTCGTATTTCATTTTAACAGCAGCAGCAGCAGCAACGACGAAGAAGGCGACGAAGGCGACGGCAACGCCAACACACTCCAAAGCTGCTGCCAAGTAGACCTTCAGACGCCAAACACTCCAACGCCGGCGAACGAGCCGCCAGCCAACGCGACAAGAGCAGTCAGTGGGACAGGTGGCCAGAGGGGGGGGCGGGGTGCGAGAGGGACAGCGAGACAGCGAGACAGTTGGACTGGCAAGAGCCGACAGTTGGGCCTGCAATTGCGCACTTTTGAATGCGACTGCAATTTTGATACATACAACACCACAAAAGCAACCACAAAAGCAACCACCAAGCACCACACACCAGGCAAAAGCGTGCAAAATGTGTAAAAAAAAAATATATTTGCATGGCAGCAAATTAAATGCTCTAACAGACAGAGCTGATTTATTTAATCCCTTAATTCGATGAGCTTATAACAAGCTAAACTTAAAAAAAAGAGAACTTGTTTAGAATAGAGAATACCCAATTAAAGTATTTTAAAATATTAACAAGCTTTTTGTGGATTGATTGATTGTTGCCATGAAATACTATTAACAGTATTAAAATATTAAAAAACTTAGTCAATTTATAATTGTCATAAATAATATAAAACAAAATTTGAAACAATATAAAATTCAAAACTAAACTAAGATTAAAATATAATAAGAAAACTTTTGAAATAATAAATATATTAAATAAATTTAAATAATAAATGAAATTATAAAATAAAATAATAGTTTGTTTTTGAAATATTATTTAAGTGCTTTAATTTAAAACTGAAATATATGTGCAATAAAAATAATTAATTATGGTAAGCCAAGGTTCGAGCCAAAGACCAGGTTAAATAAATATTTTGTTTAACTTAAAATAATAAATTCTATTAATTTAAAATAAAGAAAATTTTAATAAGCTAAAATTAGAATGTGATAAATATTTTTTAATATTATTTAATTAATATTTATGAATGCCAACTCATAGTAAGCCATAAGTTCGAACCCTTTACAGGATCAGAGATTTGTTTTAAATGTTTTACAAGTATTAAAATAAATTTCTTGTCTTAGAAGCGTAAATTGTGATTATACTTTGACCAATAAAATTATATACTTATTAAATTTGCATTTTTTTAAAGCAACTATTTTATTGAGAGAACTTTGTATAGAACTTAGTTTAAATAAGTTTCAGGGCTTAAACTAAATAGCTATCATTGCTGAACTAAAATATGCTATACTTTGTAGGCTTTTCTACCTCTACCTTAATACCCTACGAACTATTTAACATAGTTGAACTAACCCTTACTGTTAGAGCATCTACAATAATACAATAAATATAAAGCCGCCATGTGTTTTGCAGCACATTTGTTTATTCAGTGCTTGATTCATTCACCTGAGCGCGAAGTTCGCCGCTCGCAGTTGGAATCAAGTGAGCTGGTCTGGATTGACACCTGACGTGGACCTGTGGAGCTGTGGAGCACACAGCTGATAGGCAGTCGAGTCCAATTGGCTTATCGCTTTTAGCAGCAAATTGGAATCGAACCCTGCCCCAGTTTGTTTGCACATAAGTATTTGCGTTAGATACGACTTGTGTCTATATAATTATATAAGGCCCGATTTGGTTGGCACTTGTTCGTGCCGTGCAGGCGTTCAATTATTTAAATGAATCAACTTGTAGATGATTCATGCACTCATTTTGCGATCGATCGAACGAGCGATCGAACGATTTATGGCCATGTTGATAGGCAAATATCCGTTTTAGCGGAGCAACTAATCAAAATGTCGAAACGGGTATTTAAGGGTGCACTTTTTTATCGATTGACATGTGCATAATGTATCGATAAATCAAAAGATTCGATTAAGTTAATATAAACATTGAGTTCTCTGACTCTGCAGCTAGAAGTGTGAATATAAATCTTAAACTAATGTTAATTGTTGGTTGATCAAAGTGTGAAGTTATTTATGTTTAAAAATGTTAAAAGATAAATGGTAAATTTAAATAAGATAATAAACATAATAATATATAAATAAGTTTAAATAAATATATACTTGGGTTAAGTTAAATAAATATGGGTATGTAAAAAAATATAGAATATATAAAAGTGCAGATAAAAATAATAATTAAAATTTCAAGAAATATTTTTTTTAAACCTTCGCATATCTTCCCTTTTTAAACTAAAACAAAATCTTTTTTTTTGACATAACTTTTGATTTGTTTTTCTTTTTTTATTATTGTATTCTGCGTATGCGTACAAATCGAATGTTTGTTGGATATGGTTTTAGTATGCTTTATAAGTAAGTATTTGTTTCAATAATCACACTAAGTCTACTGTCAGTCTACGTATGCATTGGGGCTATATATATATATAATGTATATATAATCATCGGCTATGTCGTACAAATCAAACTAAAGGAATTTAACTGAGGTGATCTCGGTGTGTGTTTTTTTTTCTGTTTTGATTTTGTGGTTGCGAATAATTAAAACTAGAACTAGGCCAACTTCGTTTACAACCTGCTCACTTTGTAAAATAGTATTTTATATATAATTTTTACGTATATGTAAGAAAAATATTGTAAATCATAAAATAAGAAAAAATACTTTCCTTCGTTTAGCCGTCAAAGACACAATCACAAAAATAGGTCGCCTAGTCGACCGAGGCGCTTATAAAATAATACCCATAGAGATTATGCATATATAGTTTAAAACACATCACAAAAATGTTTTCATTTTTCCATTTTCCCCCTTTTAGAAATTGTTTGTGTATATAATCATAATAATAACAATATTTTGTTGCTACTTTTTGTTATATCATATATCATATTGTATATGCCTATTAATTGATTCTATATCCGTAAATATATATATACGAATCTGTTAGGTGGCTTCTACTACAGTTAAATCTGTTATCAATATAATTTTCGTGTATATTTGCATATATTTTCTGGCTAAGTAATTGCTATATGATATTTTCCATTTTTTTTTCTTTTTGGTCAAATTCGAATATAAGTGCATATATATAATTATATGTTTTTTAGTTAGTTTTGTTTTGGACTCAACTCATATAAAAAATTCTATTTGGACAGTCTCACAAACAGTTGGATTCGTATTTTGATATAGGTTTTTTCTTCTTCTTCTTTTGAAAAGTTTTTTTGCATCAAAAATCAAATTAAAAAAAAGTCTATCAAAAGGTGGTTCTGTTGTTATTATTGGGGGAACACTGTGGTCTATTTGGTGGTACGTCTACGTGCTTCCTTCTCCTCCTCCTTCTCCTCCTCCTGCTGCTCCCTTAGACCCTGCGATTGCTCTGCTCCTGCTGCAGATTCACGTTGTTCATCACGGCGCCCATATCCACGACAACGGCATCCGTCAGCTGACACTTGCCGGGCGACTCCAGTTCGGTTTGGCCCTCCAGCAGCCCGCCATGATGTCCATTCGGCGTGCTCGCAGGCAGATCCTGCACAGATCGAAACCACTTTCATATAATCCTCACTGAATTTTGGTCTCTCTCCTTTATTACCTGATAGTTAACAGCGGCTGCATCCAGAGCCATCAGCTCCTTGCGGGACAGCTCCTCGACGACGGCGGCGGCATAGCAATCCCCGAGCATGTTGTTGGTGGTGCGAATGCGATCACTGCAAAAGCGATCACTTAAGAAATCCACACTTTAAAATACAGTGAAAACTCGACTAACGAACAGCTGACTTTGGTGAAGTGCCTTAACTGAATTATTATTATATTATTATTATATATTATTATTATTATTATTATTATTATTATTATTATTATTATTATATTGATTTTATTTGCTTCCTTGAAGGAATTGGGAACAGATTACTAGTTAGCTTAATTAAATATAAATATACTTGATTTAATATTAACTAAAATTGATTTGAAAAAATCTTGTAGGTTATTCGATATCCTTTATATCTAGTCTAAAGCAATTAAAGTCAATGAGAGCTAAGACTGGATGGACAGTTAAGTAGACGGATAAATAAATAGACATACTATATACAGATGGATCTGGTTGTATATCTATGTATCTAACTATCTAACTAACTTTCAATTTATATATTAATTTAACAATCTATCTATCTATCTATCTATTGCTGTCTATCTATATATGTATCTATCTATCTATCAATCTATCTATCTGTCTATCTATGTATCTATGTATCTATGTATCTATGTATCTATGTATCTATGTATCTATGTATCTATGTATCTATGTATCTATGTATCTATGTATC
>SCDZ01000209.1:0-289814 GCA_004143845.1 Drosophila lacertosa | reverse complement strand
ATTATTATTATTATTATTATTATTATTATTATTATTATTATTATTATTATTATTATTATTATTATTATTATTGTTATTATTATTATTATTATTATTATTATTATTTTTATTATTGTTATTGGTTCACAAAGTATTTAGAGCCTTTAAGCATTAGTTTAATTTTCATAATTACCAAACATAATTAATTATAAATATTATTTATTATTATTAATAGTAAGAAGTTTAGAGAGAAAGTACAAAAAGAGTTTTAGAAGTAGCCTTAGATACAGTTAGTCCAAAGTTAGCCAACTCATGCCAATTGAGGCTGAACGAATACAATACAAACACACGCACAAAACAAACACACACACTCCTCACACACACTTACACTTTGGTCCTCGTCACAGGACTCTGTTCAAAATTCAATGAGCAAAGTGCCGCCCGGCCGTTGAATTTATTGAAAAATCATGATATGTGCCCATCAGCCAGACACGCTAGACAGGACTAAAGGAGAAAGTGGGCGGGGGCGGCGCTCGGCAATCCTTGGCATGCAAAAGCGTCGATATGACAGCTTGACTGAACTAAAAAAAAAAGAAAGAAAAAAAAGAAAGCCGCGACCAGAAGAGAGCAGCTAGACAAAAAGCCCGCACGCATCTGCGGAAATAGGAAATATGATTTTTTTTCGTGCTGGCTGCACACAGCGGGGGCGTTGTCCATTCCCAACGAGTCTGAGCCTATTCCAACCCCACCCCCTCCCTCAGCCCCGCCCCACTGCCATCGCCTCAAATGCTGATTGACGTGCCTTTTATTGATGCTCTTGATTGGTTTTTACCTTTTGCACGCAGCAGACAGATGCGGGCTCCACTAGCTACCACCCCCCAAAACCACCCCCCCACTCCCCACCCCCTCCCCCCTTTTACCCACTCACACGCTGTGCTGGCGACGCTCGTTAGCTACATATGTGTGCGTGTGTGCGTGTGTTTGTGCCACGCCCCCCTTCGCCCACTGGTTATGATTTTTATTACAGGTGAATTCGACGGCGGCTGATGAATTTGTGTTTGTGTATTTGTGTTTGTGTTGTTGTTAATTTTTTATGCGCGACTTGTTTGCGTTTTTAATCAAATGCGAAGGCAACAACAACAAAAAAAAAAGAGCGCGCGTTTAGCGATGATACTGAAACAATATCCTTGTTTAACTTTTATATCGTAATTGCATATCGCGATTGTTGTTGTTGTTGTTGTTGTGAGTATTGCAAAACAAACTAATCAAATGTCTGCAATCGTTGCCACTTCCGTTTCCGATCTATCTCTATCTCTCTCTCTCTCTCACACTCTTTATCTCTTTGCCTTCGCACGCGCTAATGCTTTAATCCTGGCGCAGGACCTGCTGCTGTCCGCGTGTATTAAATCGATGAAGTATTAACGACTTAATTGCATGTTTGTTAGACATTTTGCACACACACACTCTCACACACACACACACTTATACACCTTCACACAGCTGGGCAATATTCCTGTTTGAAGTTTATTAAATTCCCGCACAGGAGGCGTTGCATTTACGTCCTTTTCTACTTCTTCCTCTTCCCGTTTTTTTTTGGGCTCATTTGCTGAAATTCGATTAAAGTAATGGCCTTTTGAGCAGCTTGTGGCTGAGTCCTGGCCGGCAAGGATTCGGGTGGGGCAACCATAAATGTGAAGGCCTATCAGTTAGTTGGGGGTATCAATCAAGGTGGACATTAGAGAAAGTGAAGTGAAAGGAAGCTCAAAATAATTCAATGTGAAAAGGAGTCGAATTAAACTTACTTTTGTTAAGGGTCTGCAAAGCTGGAAAACAAACATTTATATAATTATAATAATAATAATAATACTTTTATATAATAATAATAATGATAATAAAAATAGTACTTTTATAAAATATTATTAATAATAATAGTACTTTTATATAATAATGAAAATATAAATATTAATAATAATGATAATAGTACTTTCATATAATAATAATAAAAATAGTACTTTTATAAAATAATGATAATAATAATAATATTACTTATATAATATTTATAAAAAAATAAAATATTCATATAATATTAATAAAAATAAATAAATATATAATACTTTGACTAACAACCAAGTAAAATATATTGCGGTTGGAATATTTACCGTTTATTTTATATTTAATATCTAACAAAATAACCAATTGATTAATGAATTCAAATTTAACACTTAAGGTTCTGTAAAGCTGGAAAACGAATTTTTTTCTAATACAACTTTTTAATATAATAATTGTACTTTGACTGTACAATAAAATAAGCAAGTAAAATAAGTTGTTGTAGGAATATTTACTACAATTTCTTTTTTTATACTTTGCTTTTATTTATTAAATCTACTCTTTATTATGAGACTAACAATTTATTCATTTACTTATTTATTTAAAGTCGATTGACTTTAGTAATTAATTACATAATTAATTACAATAAATATGCAAATCTTATAACTAAATATTGAAAACTTCTTATTGTACATTTGTTACTTAAAATTTAACAAAATAACTAGCTGCTTAATAAATCACTCAACACAAATTTAAGAAAATTCTTTCCCAAAATGTTCGTTAAAAAAAATTAAGTATTTTTTCTTTGGGTCAAATCTCAATATTCAGTTAAATAAACCTAAAGAAAAGTTTGTTTGGCTTGGTAAATTTTAAAAAAAAGTCGAATTATTTAAAGCCTAATCTATTATTTAACTCTACCTATTTACCTATTATTTATTTACTTAGCCATTATTTATTTATTTACTTGCCATGACAATCCTTTTCAAGTTTTCCAAGCTTACATTGTTAATAATCTCCAGCAAAGTCCTTTGGAAAGGACTCTCCATCCAATGCCTTTATCAGCTCGTGACCATTCCACGTTTAAATGTGGCCAAATTAAATAAAGCTCAATGGCAAACTTCATTAGCCAAAAAATCAACTGGCCGAAAATGCCAAACGGCAAAAATAACAATTTGCCTTTTAGCACACACACACACAAACACACACACACACACAAACCAACCTCCCGCTAACTTTAGACTAGCCACTGCCACGCCCCCTGCCCAGCCCCCTTTTTTCGCTGTGCTTTATTTGCCCGATTCGTTCGCAAACGTTATGCCAAAAACTAAATTAAGATTGAAATGTAAAACTGAAAACGTTTTACACAATTATTGAACGCTGTAGCCAAATCGAATTGTCCTGCCGCATGTCCTGCCTAACTGCCTAATCGTACAGCGAAAACCACTCAAAAAAAAAGTTGAAAAAAAAAGGAGACCAAAGCTAACCCTTGGACGATTTGGACGATTTGTGCGAATCAGCCGACTGCATAACTTACAATACCGTAAATATAAATTCAGCCAGAAAATGGACTCTGGTCGGGGGTCCTGTGTGTTCTAATGAAGGTTTTAACTGGGGTCGCCGGCGTGCGCTTAACATTATCACTCCAGCATGCATTCTGGCAGGACTCCATTTTCTCCCTTCCCCCTTCCCCCCCACACACTTTTCCCACCCCTTTGGATACAAAAGAAAAAGTCAATGTATGGAAATTTTTGTTCAATCACAAATCCAATGATGTTCGCCTCGACGCATTTTGACAGTTGGCCAGACGAGGGGCGTACGTAAAGTATTGGGGGTCACTTTGATGAATTCGCCGGCCGATTGTTGTTTGTCTGAAAGGATTGCATGTCCTGCTGCTAGGCCTCGTTTTTACCCATTTTAAATACACGCTGCACATTGCCCATTGATTTTGGTTTTATTTCTATTTTTGCTTCTGCTTTTGTTTTATTTACATTTTCCTCTGCGTCCTTCGTCCTGCGGCGCAGTGCATTGATTAGAATGTTTGGACTTGGAGTACGTAAATATTTTTGCTTGCTTGTCAATTAGTACGCTAAGCCTCTGTGCGCCACTTGAAAGGACCAGGGAACGCAACGGGACTTTGGCTGCGTTGAGGTCCTGCAGGCTCCAAACAGCAAAGGGGTTCTTTAAGGCGCTTTAAGGCTGCAAAAATACATACTTTAAATAATTGATCAGAATCTAATACATATAGACAATATATGTCGCTATTATTTCTATTAAAGTTTTTTATTTATTTAAATGCTTGATTTTAAATTTTAATTAAAATAAGTTTTAACTACAATTAAACAGCAAATATATAAAAATATATTAAATATTTATATAAAAGGTTTACCAGAACTTTAAATCTCAAAGAATCTAATAATATATACTAATATATACATATATAAATATTATAGATTTTATTTATATATTTATATTTATATAATATGGTTTCTTGAAAATTAAAGAATTTTTATAATTGCTGGGCTTCAAATTCATTAGGAAATATTATAATAAATTATATAAATTACTACTACTGTTTGTTTGTTTTATTATAAAATCAATACAACAGCAAACTCATAAAATAAATATATAAAAATAAATGTAATAAAATGTATAAAATAATACGTATTAATATGATAATATATATCTTTACTTGAATTTTTTTTATTTATTTACTTATTTATTTATTTAATTGTTTTGTCTTAGCCAAAGAAAAATAGCAGCCAGTGTTATAGAAAAATAGTTAGGTGTGAAGGGTTATGAATTATATATGATACTTTTAATTATAATAAAATGAAAAAAATAACTTAAAATAAAAAAAAATTTTAATAAATATTAAATTAAAAATAATATAAAATGACTACTAGGTGTAGAGTTTTTCTTAGTATTAGTATTGCATAAGTAAAAAAGGGATCTGAGGCCTTGCTCTTAGCCAAAAACTATTATACCCATATAAACTTATACTTTCAATTAAACAAAAAATAAATATTTACTATGAATAATAATTATAAGATAATTATAATAATAAATATTTACTATATGCAATTATTGCTGTACTTAAATTTAAATCACAGGCTGTAGTAAAAATATATTTTTTGCTGAATCTTCAATCAAAGCTGTTTAAAAATAGTTATTAAATATAAAAAACCTACCTAAAATTTAAAAAAAAAATATGAAAAATATTTGGCATATATTTTGATCAGTGTCACATATTGAAAATTGAAACATATTGTCGATAGAAGGTCCTGTCAATTAACCCTTGTTGGTAATCAACTCGTTTGCCGTTTGACACTTTTGCTTTGCATAAAACATTAGCGCAGCAAGAACAAATGCATTTTCCGAGCGATTTTCCTGTTGGGCCTAAACACTCTGACAGGCCGAAAAGCGAAGAGAGAAGAGACAATTTTAGCTGTCAGTGGCTGTGCGAGGGTCGAAACGGGCCTAAAACCAATTCGCACACCTGGCCGCATAACAATTGCGTATACGACGCGTGTACTGTGTGAAAATTGCAACATTAGCACGTGTAGCTGGAAGCGATGTCCTGGCTGTTGGCCATGTCCTGGCGGCTGTCTCGTTGCGACGTCTGCCTGTTACCTTTTTGACATTTGATTGAGATTTGTTATCGGCGTATTCATCAATGATATATACAATAAAAATACACATACGCAGAGTTGGGCACGGGCCCTCGTTTTGCCAGACGCACTGAAACAAAAGTGAAGACCAGGCCCCAATCCAAAGTCCCTTTTGGCCCCCCTTTCCCTTGGCCAGCGTTGTCCTGCTTTGTGAAGGTGGCGGGGCACGCCCCCAACATGCAAAAAAAACACGCCCACAATTCACAGCGACTAACGTGCTTGACATTTTTAGGCATTTGTTCAATACACGAACGAACAAGGACTCCGCAGGACGCAGCACCAGGTCCAGCCTGTTACTTCTATTAGATTTTTGTCCCCCACCCCCCCCCCAAAAAACAAAAAATAGAAATAAAAAACACAGGCAGCTGCTGTTTGTCCTGGCCAGCAACTGGCAATAAGGATAACTGCATGTGGATTGGGGCTGGGTCCTGCCGAACTGGCCATGCGTACCTTTCGATCCTTGTGTGACATTTGAATTCGTCTGTGTGTGTGTGTGTGTGTTGAGTTTTCTTTTATACTCACACACACACACACACACACACACAGTTTCTGTGTTTGCGTATCTATTTTTTAATTTTGCTGACGAGCTGAAAACATACAAACGCAATTGTTCCTCGTCCACAATGCATTCCATGGCGGCTGTCTGCTGACATGTGTGCGTCTCATGCTGATAAGCAGCAGACGCCGCCTACCCCCCACCAACCCACCCCCACCCCCACCCCCACCCCCTGCTCCTGCTCCTGCTGCCTTTTCCTGTGTCCAGCTCAGCCGCGAAATGAAAAGTTAAACTGTGTGACGCGGCTGCGAATGCGTGGCAACGAAAGGATTCTGGTTCGGGTTCGGGTTCGGGTTCAGGTTCAGCTTCGTTTTCGGTTTGGGTTTGGGTTCGCTTTCGCTTTTGGTTTTGGTTTGGTTTGGCGTGATGAATATTTACTGCGTGCGCTAACTGCTAACTACCTACAGGTATTCCCATTGTCCTGACATTTTTAATTGGGTTTGAGCAAAGCACACACACACTATACACACACACACACACACACACACGCACACACAACAATTCAACGACAACACGCAGTTTTTGTTTTTGTTGATTTGTTTTTATTTTTGTTGGACAACGAAACCTCTTATTAAAGTTGCAGCTGATGCCAAGGCAGGAAATGCAAAGAAAATGCGGAAAAATGGGAAAAATGCAAATAAACTACTCTTAACAAAATGTTGCATAGAAGTTTGCTCAAATGAACTTATTTATCTTATACAAAATATATATCAAAAAAACTAAAAAAATATAAAAACATAAAAATTAAGAAACTTTGGATGTAGAATTAAGAAAGGGGATAAACTATGAACAAAATGGTATCAAACATAAAAATCGGATAAGTTTTGGTAAAGTTATTGCAGTCTGAAATCCGGGAGGAGTATTTTATATGGATCTGGGAAGCTTACATGTCAAATTTTTTCCCGATTTTTGCATGATTTTTGACCAAAAAATAGACCCTCTCAGAATTACTTTTAAAGTTGATTTTTATACTAATATTCGTACCCGCTATCGATTAAAAATAAAATTGGAAGATTCTAAATTTTTGAAAATTTTTTTTTTGTAAATTTCACAAGGGGGGAGTACAGTGTTTTTTTCAGAAAAAAGTCAAAAAAAATAAAAACATAAAAATTAAGAAACTTTGGATGTATAATAATGAAAGAGGTTAAACTATAATCAAAATGGTCTCAATCATGAAAATCGGATTAGTTTTGGCAAAGTTATTGGTTAAATATTTGTTCCAAAAAGAAGTAGATCCAAACTTTTTGTTCATATGAGCTAGTCAACTAGAAGTCACTTGACAATAAATGCTTTATATATATTATTTTTTAAAAGTCAACCCTTTATAAACAACAAGTTCCGAAAGTTCGTTCATTTGAAATCCTTCAATTTCAAGCAAGTTCCAAAAGTACGTTCATATAAACTTATGAACTTCTAAACTACATCTAACTTGATTTTAATTATATAAGAATTTTGTTTTTTTAATGATTTTTATATAATATATAATGATTTCTTATAAGCACTGATAAAATAACTATATATATAATAAACCCTAGATTTGTTACTAAATACGTTAATAATATGTTTTAGATTAACTATCTATCTATTATATTTATCTATTCTCAACTGCATAATTCCCATAATTTAAAAAGTCATTTTTAACTAATATACCCCTCTCTCTCTCTCTCTCCCTCTCTCTTTACAGGTAACTATGCACTGTTACAATTTGTGGTTGCTTTCCGAATTTCCCACAGCGCAAGAAGAAGCAGCAACTGCTTCAGTTCTGATTTTGTGAGTGCAGCTAAACAATTTTCCCATGCTATAATTAAAATTTGTTGTTGTTGTTTTTCTCTCGTGATTGGTTAACGCTCAGATTCTCGTTTATGTAATGTTCCAAACAATAGCAGCGACCGCAGCGTCGACGTTTTATAATTACAATTAAAACTACAATTACAATCATGATTCGTAATTGCGTCAAGGCGAGCGTATCTTAAAGATACATTAACAACATTTGAGGTTGTTTTTGTTTTTTTTTTTGGACGTGTGCAGCGTTGCATAAACATTGTTGTTGTTGTTTTTTATTATTTATAATCAGCTTAAAACGTTGCATAAGTTATAAACAAAGAGAGAAGAAGTTTGTTGTCAGTTACAATTGTTGCAGCTGTGAAATTCAGATGGCCAAAAACAGTAAAATTCAGATTCCTATTAATATTCATAATTGTATTCACAGTACTCATTACCCAATGCATTCCATATGCGCCACATAATAATATGCAATATGTTCCCGCTTTAAATCGGGTTATTTAATATGCAACATTGCAATTGCGCTAAGGGAACACCCCCATTATGGTTTTTGGGGGCATGCCATAAGCTTAGCCATAATGCGGTTGCCGCTGCCACGCCCCACCTTTTATGCAACTTTGGCTTTGATGTGTGCGCCACAGGTGGGCCAGGTTGGGGGGCAAATTGGCAAGTCCCGTTGTCAGCTCGCGTTGCACTGATTATGCCGTTGTTTTATTCTTGGATGAATTATGCGATTCGCGGTATATTCTTAGAACAACACATATGGCACATCTGCAACAAGCACTTGCAACATTATGCGGATCTGTGTAATACAATATATATGTACGTATATATGTGTGTGGGTTTGTGTGTGTGTATTCACTTATGCCATCACGATTGGCGATTTTCTTTGTTTGGTGCTGTCAAGCGCAGGTTTTCGCTTGGGGCAACTGACAGTTGTGCGGCAATCTCAGCGCCCCACCCACTTTCTTAGCCAGGCTGCTGCCTGGTTGCCGTTGCCGTTACAGTTGCCGTTGCCGTTGCCGTTACTTGCTGCAACAGACACACCCCCATCTGCTGGTTTTGGAGGCGCGTGTTGCAGCCAAGTCGAAAAGCTTTTCTGTTCTAGCTGAGATCAAAGCTTTAACTCAAAACAGACGCCAAGAAAGTGTAGCTAAAAAAATACGAATGAAAAGGGAATAAAAATGTGAAATAAAAGTAACTTAAAATATATAGAAAAAAAAAATAAAAAACATGCGAATTAAGAAAAATAATACCCAAATACACAAATATTAATTAATAATTTTATAAATAAAAATTAGTTTCATAAAGAAAATTCATTCTCCATTTTTCACTTTTTATTGTATATTAGCAAATGATTTTTAAGACAACTTAAACTAAAAAAAAAATTATTTACTTTGTCAATTATTATCTTCATAGTATATATTTCATATATATAATTTATTGGCCTCTTCAGATTTTTTTAAATATTTATTTAAAAATATTTCAAGCAGAAAACTTAGTTTAGCTGAAGGAAAAATAGATTTACTTTCAAAATAACTTTCCAAAAAGTTGAATTTATTTAAACTAAAAAATATTTATTAAATACCTGAAACTACCTTTTGAATATCTTATATATATATGAGCTTTACTATCAACTCCAATTTTCTATCTATTAGCCACAAATCCAACAATCTGTTGCTCCTAGACTTAAATTTCATTAGGCTTAAATTAAAATATAAACAAAAAATGGCTTCTTTTTTTGACGAGGAGGCGGATTTAAAAAAACACGACGAGGCCGAGCAACTGATCACAATTTCGATCATACTTCTGGGAATATTTATGATCGCGGTTGTCGCAGTAATATTAATACATTTTTCTATATTTAATGCCAAAATTGGGGTCTGTATAAAAACAATTAAAAATTAGAAACAATTTAAATAAATGCCTAAAAATTTATAGATAAAGCAGCGTCAGCGAGTGAAGAGTAGAAAAGCATTTAATATATAAAAGAAAGGATTAAAGTAAATAAAAAAAAAAAAATATGAATAAATACTGATAAAGTAGAAGAAGAAAAAAAGAAGAAGAAAAATCAAAATTTTGCTGACTTTAAATAAAGTGCGTCATTTGTTTGAATTAATTGACATTCAAATCAAATTAAACGAATTTGGCAACAAAAACAAATGCGGAAAGAGAATAAGTGGAGACACAGAGAAACAAAAACAGAGAGCGATAGAGGGAGAGGGAAAGAGAACCCGCTTCAATTTATGAACTGCAACTCTTGAAAATGAATCGTGTGATTTTTTTCTTTTTTTTTTATATATTTTTTGACAACATCAAAATAGTGCACAAGGTCAATTAGTAGAAATACCAGAAAAATATAACAATTAAATATTGAATTTTATTTATCGATAGCGCGTTGACTGTTTGCTGTTATTTTTAGAGATTGCAAATGCAGCCAGATTTATTTTTTTTTTGTTTTTGTTGTTGGCCAGCTATTGCGTAATTTGATTTTAGAAGTTTTTGCTTTGTTTTCAATTCGGTTTTGTCTTTTGTTATTACGAAAAGTGCGTTGTCAGAGCGCAGGGAACAACCCCAGGCCTACATATGCCCTTCCTGTTCCAGTCAGAAGACAACAACAGCAACAACAACAACAATTATCAAAAGAAATAAGAAAAAAAGCTGCTTGGCTTCTTTGTGTGTGCGTCTTCCAGGAACACACTATGAATGTGTGTGTGTGTGTGTGTGTGAAAAGGATTTACGCGTTGTTTTTCTACACAGATAGCTCAACAGATACCTGAGCTATTTTGCCTTCGACACACACACATACACACACACACACACTTATATAAATATAAATCCCAAACTGCCTTCAGGTGGCGTCATTCGAACTGATCCCAAAGAATTTGCTCTATTTTTTAGGCTCTCGTTGTTGTTTGTGTAATTGAGAGATTGAAAAAAGCATTTCAAATGCAGCTGCGTACTTTTATTTTGTTTTTCACCAGCTCAAAAGTACAGTCTAATGCAAAGCTTTACATAAGCCAAAGCCAAAAGGGACTTAGGAACATGTTTTTTTTTTGTTTTTTAGAATGCTGTTGGCTGAAAAATTCTTTGTTAATGGGTTGGAAAAAAAGGCTGGGAGAACTGTTTTTTTAAGAAGTTTAAAAAAAGTTTCAATACTATAGTCTGTTAACAGCGCTATGTTAAGATAATGTTAATGCGAGCTGTTAATAATTAGCCTCTAACACACCTATTAACAGCAATATGTTAACACAATGTTAATGCGAGCAGCTACTGTTAGAACTATAAAGACTTACTTTGGCCAAAAAGCAGAGGCATATTAGAATTTTTTATATACATATAGACCAACTTAACAGCTTATCCACTAACTAACTACTTTGCTTAATAAACTGAAGGGTTCTATTAACTTCTAAATACCCTTAAGCACCTTTAACAAGGTTCGCCCAACAGCTGTCTGATTTGTTCATTGTCTTCAATCACAAGCCAATTTCTGTTGTGGCCAAAACACAAACACACCACACACACACACAGACATAAAATATCCGCTAACATTTGATCAAAAATTCCCGCTGCTGGACAAAACGTGAAATAAAAGCGCAAAGCACAACTGCAAACTTCCCAGGAATTTGTTAATAGCTTTTTACCGATATCTTTTCGTTGAGCGAGGCAAGCGAAACCGTTGATTTTGCGGCCCGAGGCTCGAAGGCTGGGGCGGGCCAGGTTTTTGGGGTGCAGGCAGAAACAGCAACAAGAACAACAACAACAACAACAAAAGTAGCGAGCAGAAAAGAAAGAAAGAAGTCTTTGGCGCGGTCGCATTTTTCTAACGATTAAACAAATTCGAGGAAAAAAAGCGCATCCCGTGCAACGCGCAGCCGCAGCCGCAGTCGAAGTCGAAGTCGAAGTCCTTTTGACTTCAGAGCGTCCGTCACCTGCAGTTTCCTGGAATTGGGAATTGGGCAGCGGCCAAGGCTATATGGGCACGCAAAGGAGGGAAACCGTAGACGCAGCCGCAGGTCGCAACAACAGAGTATAAAAATATAAAAATAAAAAAAGTTTTGGTTGCAACGGCGGCATTTTTGAGCGCCTAATTCCAGGAATTAAATCGTATATCTTTTGGGCGCTGCTGCTCCACTCTAAATGCTCGATTAATTTCTAATAAATTGGCTGCTGCTTTTTTTTTTCTTTTTGCTCAACTTGTTGTGTGCGTTAGCCAACGGAAATGCTGCAGTCACAGTCGCAGTCGCAGCCTCAGTCGCCGCCTCGGTCGCTGTCGCAGTTGTTGCTGTCAATATATAGAATTACAAATACAAATGCATTTCGTTCGATTTCGCCTCACTTTGAAATTTGAAGCTGCTGAACTTTTTCTTAGAACGCAGGCGAAGCTTGCGCAAGGCGAAATCAGAGCGAAAGGGAGAGAGCGAATGAGCGAGTGAGCGTAAGCGCACTCTGAGCGAGCTTTGTGTGTGTGGGTTTGTGTGTGTGTGTGTGTGTGTGTGTAAGCTTTATGATTTGTTGTTGCATTTTACATTGAGGCAGCCGAAGCTGATGCTGAAGCTGAGAAAGTGCAAAGCAAAGCAATGCAGGGGAAAGGTAAAGAAAGGAAAGAAAAGGAAAGCAGAGCTAAGCAGGCACTGAATTTGTCTTCTTGTGAGTTATGTCAACAACGCATCATTCTTAACTAATCACAATCCAAACAATTTTTCGTCATTCTCGTTGCAGCATTTGTCGTGTTCGGAGTGCGCGTCCTGAAATTCAGCAGCTCGCTTTGTAAATCCAAAATAAAATAAACGAAAACGAAAGCACAACAAACGAAAACAAAACACGCATAACCAACAAGTCGACAACAATAATAAATATAAAAAATAAACAAAAATTAATAACAATAATAAAACTCGATCGAGTTAATAAATAATTGCATGCGAAAATTGTTGTCAACGCTTTACAAACGCAGCAAACAATTGCAAAATTCCCTTTGGCTAAGAATTGATAGCGGCCAAATTGCTTTTATGCAAAGCCGGCTAAATAATTCGACGAAATTCCATTTTGGCAACATTGAAATTTACCTTAAAACAACAACAACCAGCGACAAGCGATTCAACCGTTATAGAAACAATAATAATAACAACAACAACAAACCTACAACTTGTCCGCACATTGTGGACAGCAGCAACGGCTTCCATTGGCCTTGGCCCGATCCTTTCACCATCCCTCGAGCGAGTAAAGCACACTCCCACAAGGACGACAAACAACAACAAACACAACAACAACAACATAATAAACTACAACAACTAAAAAAATGGATCCGCAACAGCAGTTCTGCCTGAAATGGAACAGTTATTCGTCCAATTTGGCCATCACGTTCTCTAACCTGTTCAAATCGGACGTGCTAGCCGACGTCACATTATCCTGCGACGGTGAGTACCAAAAATAAAATTCATGTGACTCCTATTGCTAATTTTATTAAGAGAGAGCCACTTTTGTTAGTTTATCTTGACAAGAAATGCAATGTAAACTGCATTGAGGCAAGTCTCATTTACGTTAGTTAAACTTTGACTAAATTGTGTTGTTTGTATCATAAAATTAAACAGAAGTGAAATAAGAATTTAATTTGCTTAAAATATAAATCAAATAAGCTTTGAGCTATGTGCAATATAAACAAAATGATTTTATAAAATTTACCATTGATACATTTTTCAATATATTTTATGGAAAATATTGTTTTAATAGTGTCTTTTATTTTTTGGCTAATTAAAATCTCTCATAACATTAAATAGCTCTAATTTGCTAGAGTTCATTAAATTATTATTCATAATACATTTTAATTAAAATTTGCTTTTATAATACTTTTATTTATATTACTTTTGAATGTAAGTTTGCTTCTCAATAAAATTATTATATTATATTATTATTAGTTATAGTAAATTTGCTCTTTGAATATTATTATTCATATTGTAAACACTTTATTTTATTGTAAGCTTCCTGTGCAAATATTTTATAAAATATTTTCATTATCTTTATAAATGCTTTGAGCTCATAGAAAATTATTCGCAAACCTATCAGAATTATTTCTTGGGATTTTAGTTTTATTTTAGACTTCCATATTGTATATTATTATTCATATATTATTATAATTTTAAAAGCTTACCTAAAAGCCATCCTAAAAACTATGCCATACTTTTTTGTATAAGAAACTGCAAAAAAAGGACTTCCCATTTAAATATTCCCAAGAGTGTCTCATTTAAATGTAAGCATTTAATATTTGGCCCACAAAAGAATAAGGTGAACTCACCTGTTTTTGTCGGGCCTAATGACACGCACTTAACTTGGCTGACAATCAATAAATCGACGTGGTCTTTTGGGTAATAAACAGATAAACAGAGACAAAGATAAACAGCAAATGAGACAAAGACCGAAGCAAATAAATTCAGTTTGGCTTAGTTAGATTTTCCGTTTTGGCCGTGTTGTATTTCTGCTCTGTTTGGGCTAATAAGCCAAAGCCAAAGTGGCATAAAAGGCAAAAAGGCGACCGGCGACCGGCAAAGCGACAGACATTGATTTTTCCTGCCAGGCTTAAGGGGTGGGTGGGAGTTGGGGGTGGGGGTGGGCGCGGGAGGTGCTGTTCAAAAGACGCGGCTCCTTTTTATGGCTCGTCTCGCTGTCTGTGTGTACATGTGTGCGTGTGTGTGTGTGTGCTACTATTTCATTTACAGCATTTTACTACAGTTTTATGGCGGCTTATTAAATGCATATAAATGTGGGCGCCTGAGCACTTGGTATATAACCTATATAAAGGCCCAAGAGTCTCTTTAGTAAATGCCAAATAAACGAAAATAAACAGGAAATGAATCTTGTGTGTGGTCAGTTATATCTTTCATTGAGCTCATTTTCCTTTTCTTTATGCACACCAAAAACTTCGTTTAAAGTCGCGCTTTGTTTGCGCTTTAAAAAGGGCAAGCAAAAAAATTGCGCATACGCCGCGTTGTGCCCGTCTTATGTTTGCCAGTGTATTAACGGTTATTGAAAACGGCAGCAGCCGCCACATGTCCGTTTGTTGACGTACTCCTGCACGCGGGGATTATTTATATATGTGTGTATATGTGTCCAGGAGTCTCCTGTCTGTTGTCCAGGACTGCAAAAGGGTTTCCATAAATCCCAAAAAAAAATAAAATTAAAAAAATCCCCTTCCCTTGTCGGGCATATCAATCGAAGTACTACTTTTGATTAAAATTTCGAAATGCTGCCCCAAAGAAAAAATAAAAAAAAACGCAAATTTTGTTTTTTGGTTTTTTGCTTTGTTTTGGCTGCCGCTTTTTAATTGTGGTTTTTAATATTTTTGCGCTTAAAAATATTCAGATATTCTCGTATTCATATCCATGTTGTGTTTGATTTCCCTTTTCTATATTTGTTTTCACAGTTTTTTCCTTTATTTTGGTACATTTCGAAATGAAGCATTAAATATTTGCCAGCCCTTTTTTTCCGAACAAAAGCAAATAGACGACGTATGTTTTTGATTGTTTTTTGATATCCATGTGTATTTTTTACTGTGCTCCGATTTTGCTGTAGTTTGGGCGGGATCTGCATTCGGTTTCGGGCATTTTCAGCACTTGAGAAATGAGCATTTTTACGAAATGAACATTTGCTTGGCCTTGGGCCATTTTTCTATGCGTTCGTTGAGTGAGTTTTTTTTTTGGTATTTTTTTTTGTATTTTGTGGGGGTTGATTTTTACCGCAAGGCAACGCATCCATTAGCAAGTACTAATGGATTCAGAAAGCTGCTTTAGCTTTTACCAATAAACAAAGGAAAAAAGTGTTGCATCTCTATTAGTATTTATTTTAATTGAACATGTTATTAAATTAAAAGAGAAAAAAGTCTGCAAGGAGCTGAAAGAAATTTTTTTTATTAAATTTTAAAAAATGCAAGATTAACAACTTTATTCAAATTAAATTAAAATTTTTAAATCTAGAGATTAAAGCTCACTTCATAGATCAACACAAGTTTCAATCGCATTTTATGCGATCATTATAATCACATCTTTCGAATTGTATGACAACAATTTCACCTTATCATAAATAACAATCTAATAAACAAACTCCTATCTCATCTGAAGAACCTTGAATGCTTAAGCAACTATTTTGCCGCCTTATTTTGCACTTCTGCACAAAAATCGAACAACATAAAAATGATTCATCGCGTAGATAAGATTATTTATTTGCTAAAAACAACTTTGAACTGTTTTCAGTGTAATAATATACTTTTAAAGTGCACCTAATGCGTTTCAGCCAAAAAAGAAATCCGATTAAAATCCCCAAAAATCAAAACATTTTTTATAAGAATTGTTGAAATATATAAACATAATATATATACAATAATATTATATATACATATATGCCATTCAGAACGTAAACAAGCCGAAGGCAATAAGTTGCTATTGTTGTTTTTGTAGTTCCCCCCCCCCCCCCATTTTTTTGTTCTTGATTTTATTTGTTTATCAGCGTTTATTCGTTTGGACATAAAATATTTGGCGTGACCCAATTTCTGTTGTATCAAGTGTTAGAAAATCGGGAATGCAAAAGTATAAAATGGAAACGTAAATAAGAATTATAATCAACAACAAAAAAACAATTGTTATTTATTATTTGCTGCTTTTTAATGCTACGCATGCACTTTAATTAGACAAGCAATTTTTTTTTGGTTTTTATTGAATAGAAATAATGGAAAATAATTCGCTTTTTAAATACGCAAAAAATATATTACTATAAAAGCTTTTAAATGTGCATAAACAAAAAGTTCGAATGGGAAACATTTACAAAAGCAATTTTAATTAATTTTGTTCTAGTTTAAAAGTCAGGAATAATATAGAAAAATATATTAGGAAATAAATTAATATATAAATATATGTATATATACATATAAAAAAAAAACAAATTTATTTAGAATTATCTTAAGATATTCTTTTCATAATTACTTTTAAAATTTATGTTTTATTCAGGAACTTTAGAAATCGCATAGTCTTGATTAGATCGCACTTCAGATTAAACGTTTATTCAAAATAAAAACGCAGTTCGAATAGATTTTTTTTCCTTTTTCACTCTAGTTTTCTCTCCCTCTCTCTCTTTGGGGCTTGTTTTGATTCCATAACGGTGTTTATGAAACAGCCGCTGCTCTGATTGGCAGCCGCTTATCAAAGCGCGTGGCGACCAGAAATTGACACACATTTTTTTTTGCCTTTGAAAATATTTCCTACCGACTGCACTTCGATTAGATTAAAGACGGAGCCAGAAACTTGTATTTTTTTTTTTTGTCAGCAGCTCGTTTCAATTTGGCTTAAGTACAGCGCAAGCACAACAAGTGCCCCATAAAGTCAGACCCCAAAAACACACACCCCCCAACACACACACACACACACACACACAAACACACACAGTTGAGCTGCAGACAGTTTTTGGGCAAAAAGCAAAAGCGTGAAAAATTGTAACACAGCGAAAGCTGAAACCCAAAAGGCGCCCCAATGTATATATACAAATATATATATCTATATGTATATATAACAAAAGGCAGCCAGCGACACGGAGTCAAGAAGAAAACACGTAAAAATATACTTAGACAGGGGCAAAAGGGATATTGCGTATACGCCACAGTGGCAGCTGGTTTTGTATGTCACAGGTACACACACAAACACACACGTACACAGAGAGAGAGAACTGAAGACGACGGCCAAGACATTGATGTTGATGTTGATGTTGAATAATAACTCAGCGACACACACAGCAAACACTGACTGTGTGTGTGTGTGTGTGTGTGTGTGTTGGAAATCATTTCCTTGCTCGACTTTTATTATGCTTTTGTGTATAAGCTATCTATGTTTATATAAATATATATATATATACGTATATATATATATATATTTGTGTGTGTGTTTGTGTGTGAGACATGATTTTTATGAGTTCAAGGTCTCTAAGCGTTTTACGCTTGCGGCGCCACCTGTTGGCCGCATTTTATAGCGCCGCAAAATATGCTTCAATTTTTTGACTATTCGCAATGCGCCAAAATGTGCGCTATAAAAACGGATTGAATTTTTCTTTTTTAAATTGAAGGTTTCTATTTGCATGTGATTTTTACTTAAGCTTTAAACCGAGCTGAATTATGTGAAAATTAACCAATGTGAAAAAAATAAATAACAAAATGAAGCTAATTTTTAATTTAGGCTGATTCGAAAACCGTTCTACTTTATAAAATAAAATAAAAAAAATAGTATCCAATATTACTCTTTTACTGGACGCCTTGTTGCCAAAATGAGTAAATGCGTTTCTATTATTTTTGGCATCACTGTATAAAGATTTAAAAAAGGGAGTTTCTATTTAATTACATTTTTAATAAACCGAAAATAAGAAATATATAAATCATATTCATACAAGAGCCTTTCATAATTTTGTTGCTCCTAAAAGTATGCAATAGAAAAATAAATTATTTCGTGTTAGCAGAAAGGACTACAAGCTAGTTGGAAAATAATAATAATATAATATTTAAATATGTACAAGATTAAGCTGCTTCAAAAGTAACTAAGTTTATTTAAATAACATTTTTTCTCTAAATTTTCCATCCTTTCGCAGGCGCCGTTTTCCGAGCCCACAAATTAATACTGGCAGCCTGCTCGAAAAAGTTCGCCGATCTGTTCGAGAACACGCCCACAAATGGCCAGTGCGTCATCATACTGGAGGCGACCACGCCGGACAACATGGCCGCCCTGCTGGAGTTCATGTACAAGGGCGAGGTGCACGTCTCCCAGGAGGCGCTCAATAGTTTCCTCAAGTCCGCAGAGAGTCTACAGGTGAGACTAAAGTGAAAGAGTTTAACGGTATATAAATGCTAATCATTTCATTTTTGTTCAGGTCAAGGGTCTGTCCACGGAGACGGGCCGCCTGGCCGCCCAGCAGGCGCAGCAGCAACACATGGGCGGCGACAACTCGCCGCTCGACTCGCCCACCGGCCGTCGCAGCATGCGCAACAGTTTGAGCGGCAGCAGCGGCGTCGGCGTCGGCGGCGGCGGCGTCGGCAGCGGCGTTGGCCTTGGCGGCAACGTGAGCGGCGCCGGCAGTCTGGGCATTGGCAACGGCCTGAGCCTGGCCGGAGCCATGGCGGCAGCTGGCGGCGGCATGGCCGCCGCAGCAAGCGTGGCGGCCAGCGGACTGAGCGCCCTGGCGGCCAGCGCGGGCGCCTTGGATCGATGCGGCAGCGCCGGCGGCAACATCATTAGCGGCTCGGCGGCGGCGGGCGTTGGACCGCTGAGCGCGGGCGCCGGCAACGGCGGCATCGGCGGCATCGGCGGCGGCGGCGGCGGCAACAACGGTCCGATCAGCTTGGGCAGCGGCGCTGGCGCCGCCATGCATCTGGGCGGCTCGACGGGCGGCAGCCTGAAGCAGGAGTGCGACTCGCTGATGCATCCGAGCAGCTCCTCCTCGCTGGGCAACATGTCCGGTTACGTGCCGCCGATGTACCATCGGCCCATGTCCTTTAACGAGCCGCTGCGCAAGCGCGCCCTCCGCAGCCCATTTCCCGAGCAGGAGCTGCGCGGCAGCGTCTTACGCGACGGCTCCAAGAACTCCTCGGAGTGCCCCAGCCCCATCAACAAGCCGCCCTACCATCGGCCCTCGTCCAGCGCCTCCTCCACGGCGCCCACCGAGGCGGACACAATGCACTCCGAACGCGCCTCGCCACAGTCCAGGTAAGCTTATATTACAGCAAAAGGATCCATCAGATTCTGGCTAAAGCCTTTTGTTAGCAACTCCATTAATAACATAATTCAGTTAAAATCTTTAGCTATTTTAAACATTCCACATTCGCTGTTTAATCATATATTAATAGCTTTTTGTAAAGTTTAATATGATTAAAAATATTCTTATATTTGTTTATATATTTATATATAGATTCTGACTAAAGCTTTGTTTGGCAACTCTATAAATGGCATAATTCCATTAAATCTTTTATTAAGTTAGCTATTTTTCTTAAGCTATTTTAAAAGCTGTTTAAAAAATATATTTTTATATTTGTTTATATATTTAAATACTGATATATATATTGATATACTTTATAACTCATATTCAATTTACTTTAACTGTTTTTTTAATATATATTTAAAGTAATAAACATAGAATCTGCAAATCATTTAATTTCGCTTTGCCCCATTTTTCACATGCGCCTAAAAGTATGCTATGATTTTTATTATTATGCGTATTCTTATTGGACCTCGTATGTTTAAGGTTTTTTAAATGCTTCCAATGGAATTCTCTTCTATAATACATAATTATATTATCCATATAATATAATATATTTTATTCTTATTTATTTATATATTCAAGATATATTGATATATATCCTAATGCAAATGAAAATATAAGAAAAATGTGAACTCATTTTATGATTTATATTTAAAATACTTCTTTATACTAAAATTCCATTTATTTGAATTTACAGAAGAATTTCAAATGCTACTTAAGGCATTCTTTAAATCACTAATAAATATATATTTATTAAATTTCTATTATATTTGAGATAAATAAATCCTGAAAGCATTTTTTTATTTTTTATAAAGCACTTTATATATAATATTTATTAACTGAGGCTTTTTTTTTGATTGCTATAATATCCTATATGGACTATGTAATAATTGTTTTGATTTTGCAGTCGCTACGAGAACCACAGTCCGAGCACCACGGCCGGAAACGGAAATGCGCCGAGCGGTCTGGATCGCATTGTGAAGTCGGAGCGGAATAACGGCAGCGCCAACGAGGCCAACGACGACGAACGCGAGCTGATGGACGAGTCAACAGATGTACGCCAAGTATACCCGAACCAAATACCCTATAAAATATTAAACTTCCTTTCTCTCTCGCGTAGAATGGCGCTGAGGATTTGCGCGTCAAGCTGGAGAATTCGAACTTTTCGCCGCCGCCGCCCAACTCGAACACGTCGTCGACCACGCCGAACGCGCTGCTGGAGAACCTGAAGAACGCGGACGGCTCGCTGTCGGGCAATCTGGCGGCCTCGATCGCGCCGGCCGACATGCTGAACGTGTGGAACGCGACCAAGATGAACAACAAGAACAGCGTCAACACCGCCGACGGCAAGAAGCTAAAGTGTTTGTACTGCGACCGTTTGTACGGCTACGAGACGAACCTGCGCGCCCACATCCGGCAGCGGCATCAGGGCATCCGAGTGCCCTGTCCGTTCTGCGAGCGGACCTTCACGCGCAACAACACCGTGCGGCGGCACATCGCCCGGGAGCACAAGCAGGAGATCGGCTTGGCCGCCGGCGCGACAATTGCCCCCGCCCATGTGGCGGCAGCGGCGGCGGCAGCGGCGGCCGCCAATCATTCACCATAGGAGGCGGCCGCAACGGCAGCGGCAGCAGTAGTCATGAGCGCCCACAAGGAGGCGGCTAAACAGCGTAAACGTAAATCACTCAAGATGGCATTGGAGAAGTGCATGCAGCGACGGGACGCGCTGGCGACGGCGCCAGCGCCAGCGTCCGCGTCGACGTCGACGACGGGCGGCGTTATCGGGGGGGAGGAGGAGGCGGCAGAGGCGGAGCAGCACGAACGGGAAGGCGTGGCCGCGGCAGCGAGCGGACTGCTCAGCTTCGAGCAGCGGCATCAGGTGCACCACGAGCTGGCGCTGCAGATAAAAGCGGCCATGGCCGCCGAACAGGAGCAGCAGCAGCGGCAGGAAGCAGCAGCGGCGGCAGCAGCAGCGGCAGCGGAAGCCGAAGCCGAAGCGGAAGCGGAAGCGGAGGCAATGGACACCACGGCCAACACAACCGCAACGACGACGACGACGACGACGACGACGATGGGAGAAGCGTCGACAACAACAACGGACGGCAGCGACGCTGAAGCGTCGGCGTCGGCTGGCATGGAAATCGATGAGGCGCCTCCGTCGCCGGATCCGGAATCGGAGCTGGTCGTCGTCGAGCCAAAAATCGAACCGTTGTCGGACAGCGAGGAGGAGGAGGAGCAGCGAATGCGCTTCGCTGCCCCCAATTCGCCCTCGCCCACGCACACGCCCACGCCCACGCCCACTTCCGCGCCCACCAGCCCAATGATGTTGATGATGTTGCACCAAGCGCCCACCTTGACCTCCACGCCCAAGGTCAACGTGGATGCGAATGAGCAGTAAGAAAAAAAAAAACAAACAAAAAAAAACCCCCCCAAACAGAATTTAATATATATATATTGATTGAGTGATTGATTGAGTGATGATTGATTGATGATGAAGATACGTTTATGCGCCGATCACGAACATCGTGTGATCGCAAAAAGAAGAAGAAGAAGAAGAAGATAATGACTACTGTTGCAACTGTTGTTGCCCTCGGAGACCACCTACAACAAAAAAGTCCCGGACTTGACGGTCCTGGCAAAATGTTTACTATAACTAATCTAAACTAAACTAACTATAAAAATACACACACACGCACACACTCACACACACACACAACATACACACATGCACACACACAAATACAGAACTGCAGTATTTGATGTTTTTTAAATGATTAACAATTTTGATTTCCCGACACAAGAAAAGCAAGATAAATTTTCATTTAATTTATCATTGACAAATGAAACGCAATCCGGCTGAAAAATCGTTTTCAGGGTGCTAATTCAATATAAAAGAGTATAAAACCTAAAAGAAAAGCGCGAAGGAAACATTAAACAAAATAAAACAAAACTAAAGTAAAGTAAACAAAACATGAAAGGAAAATAGTTATGCTTTAAATAAAGAAATAAAGTTTGAACGTTTTTGATTGGTGCCGCCAAACGTAGCTGAAAACAATTGTTTATGTATTTTAAAAACAAATATATATTGTTCCCAATAAACATCTTTAATTGGTTCTTTTAAAAAAAAACAAAACAAAAACAAAAATAAAACAAACTAAAGAAGAAGACTTAAACAGAAACTAAACTAATAAATAGCTGCAACAACAACAACAACAACTACAACAAACAAACTACAAAGCAACAATAGCAACAAAAACCGCAACCACAAGTACCTGCAATAAATAAATAGTATAAAACAAAAACAAAAACAAAAACAAAAAACTAAAATACAAAAAACATTTAATTTGTTAATTAATTAAAACGAGAAAATTAAGAACGAGGCGAAAAAAGGCTGCGCAAAGTTTTTGCCTAGTTTTTTGTAAATAATTTTATTAAATTTATAATACAAAAGGCAAAGACAGCTGCCTGCCACGCCCCCCGCCCCCTAATCCCCACTGTGCGTTCTTTGATTTGTTTTCAATTGTTTTTTAATTTTCCTTTTCGATGCTCAAAATTCACACAACATAAAAAAAATACGCACAAACTTTTTGGCCAAAATCATTTATAATTTTTTTTTAATACTTTTTTAAATCAACAATCACAAAATAAGTAAAACAATTGGTAAATTGGGTGCCTATAAAAAATAAATATAAATTAAACGACTATTAGTAAAATTTTATAAACAAAATAAAAACAAAAATGCTTATATATTTAAATAAAGAACTAAAGTAAACATAATTATAGAGAAAAACAAAACTTGTTACGAGTTAAATGCAACTTAAAATGATGATAACAAAAAAAAATAAACCACTCAAAAACGTTCTCAACAAACTTGAAAAGGAAAAAGATAAAAGCAAAACAACAACAAATTACAGCAACAAAAAATTCAAAATCTAAAAAAACCTTTTGGCACACCTTTGGAAAACATTTTTCAATAAATTTAATTTCTTTGATTTTTCCAACCAAAACAACAAAACAAAACAAAACAAAAAAATGAAAGAAAATTCAAAATTCTGTTTTTCGGCTACATTTAATTTGCTGTAAAATAATTAATAAAAAAAATACTTGTTGTAAGCAAAAAAAAAATACATAATAAAGCCGACAAAAAATGTCAGGCACTGTAAATACCATAAAAAAAAATACACACACACAACACACGCACACACACACACACACATACAGCTTAGAGTATAAGGCTCAGTTGTAAAATGATATGTAAGCATATAAAATGAATGCCTAAAATTAGGATATATATATATGTATATATATATGCATATATATGTATGTGTGTATATGTGTATATGTATATGTATATATGTGTATATATAAGCGCATATGTAGGAACATTTAGGCTCGCCAAAAGTTGCTTGCAAGTAGATTTTTTCTGTTAGTTTTTCTTTACGTTTTTCCTTTTATTATGTTTTTAAGTTTAAACAATAGTGCAAGATTTTTGTTTGCATATAACTACAGGGTGATACACACACACACACACACACACGCACGCACACATACAAAAACAACAATAGTTGATAACGCTCAAATAGTATTCAAATAACGGAATAGCCAAATGTTAAAGTATATAAAACAAAAACAAAGAGCTAGTTACATACTAAATACATATATATCAAATGTTAATACACACACACACACACACACATCCGCGACTGGCCGCTGTGAGAAGCGCAGAGAACGGCCACATCGCTTACCGTTATATTTCTTTGTGTAGTTCTTACGTAATTTTCCCCCACCCCCCCCTCAAAAAAAAAAACCCAGTTTGTTCTGTGATGTGCAGCGTTTTAAACCACGTTTTTGGCGCTGCAAAGCTTTTGTTTTTCTATATATATTTTCTTTAATTTTTTTTATATAGTACCCGCTTTTCCCAACAACAACAACAAAAACAACAAAAAAAACACACAAGAAACAGAAATAATTGCAATAACTTAACTTAACTTTATTATTGATTGATTGCTTTAAACCACGCCCCCCCACGCCCCCGCGCCTCCCGGCCGGCCACGCCCCCCCGCCGGGCTAGAAAATGTCGCCCCCGCGCGGCGGCGCAGCAAACGTTCTCTGGAGTCTGAATTACATATTATTTTTAAGTACGTTTGCTGTTCTGCCCGCACAAAGGGGGCTGGCGCCAAGTGGGCGTGGCACGGCACGCGTTGCATTATGGAAAAAAAGAAAAACATGAAAATAATTAAATAAAATAACATTTAGGATTTCGTTTTTAGCATTTAGTTTTTACGCTTTAGACTTATGTAAACTTATGTACGTATGATGAATGTATGTAAATCAAACTCAGGAACTCATATACCTCAGAATCGAAACTACCTCTTTGTTTTCCCTTATGGTTTGGCAGACAGCGGCAAACAAGCAAACAAGGTTAATTTAAAGATGCTAAAACAAACAAACAACAACAACAAACGATAAATAATATAATTATTATTAATGAACACAGCTTTAGTTCTTAGCTATGTATTTTTGTTTTAGTTTTCTTTACTATTATTATTATTATTCTAATTATAATTATAATTATGAGTTGTTAATTCTACTTATAAAAATACTAATCTTACGTAATAATGCAAAAGACACACAAAAACACAAACAATAGCAAATACAACAAATACAAATACAACAACAACAACAATATCGAACTGCAATAGTTAACTAAACTACCTCAATGGGCCCCATAGACTGCAAATATTGCGTATTGCAAATATATTAAATAATATTTAAAACCAAACAAACAACTTTAAATGGTGACACACACACACACACACACACACATACACACTCGCACACACACTTGCTCCCTTTTGGCTTTTCATTTCGGTATATTTACAAAAACAAAAAAAATTGATTTTTGCAACACGTTTTTTGGCTAAACAAACACGAAAATTTGTAACAACAACTTTGGCAAAACAGATGTTTTTTTTATCTCGATCATTTAGTTAGGTTTTTGTAAATATATGCGCTAAATTTAACACACACGAAAAATTTCAACAAAATACAAGAAATTCAAAAACATTTAATGTAAAGTTACAATTTTTGGCTATATAAACTATAACTATAAACTAATGTCTAAAATTTTAATATTGTATAATGTGTAGAGGCATTTAAGTGAGATGTAATGAAAAATGTGTATACATAATTTTCGGCAAAGCAACTAAATGAGGCAAAAAAGAAAAACAAGTAAAAACAAAACCAACACAAAAGATTACATTTTAAATTAACTAAATATGTAAACAGCAACTAAAAACAAATACAAAGAAATTATTTTAAGGCTATACAAATTATGAAGAACTTCAAATTTCACACACACACACACTTACACTAATACTAAATAACGGTATACTTTTGCTAAAGCTACGCGTAACTGTCAAAAAAAAACAAAAAACAAAAGCTTTTGTTGACAGCCCCAAAAATTAAATTAAATTCAATTCAATGCGAAACCCAATGGTTATAAAAACAAACATAAAAAAAAATATATAAAAATTTAAAATCTATATATACACTAAAATAAAAAAAAATTATGAAAAAAAATCTTTCTTAAAGAAATTTTGCATGGATTCAAGCAAAAAAACTAAGCATGTAAACACTTTTAGGCTTAAACTTTCGGCTAAAAATTAACAAAAATGGAAAAAAAAAACGAAAATCGAAAAAAAAATCGACATATTTTTATGTAAAACTTAACACAAAAACAAAAAATATTAGGCACTCGCAAAACATAAAATATAACGAAAAAAAAAACCAAAAAAAAAACAATATTTATTTAGAGCGAAAAAAAGTAAAGTAAAAATTAAAAACATTAAAAATTTTAGGCCCAACTTTCGACAAAGGCGGCCTCGAATAATTTCTTTGTAAAAATGCAGAAAAATTGCATAAGTTTAAACTAAATTTAACAACAACAAAAAAACACACACAAATGTCGCCATTTTGCATTTAGAGCGTTAAAAGTTAAAAACAACAACAAATGAAAGTTGTGCAAGAAAGAAAAACTCGAAAGCGAAAACGAAAACTTTTAATGTACATAAAACTAAACTTAAATGATAAACATAAATATAAATTAAAGTAATATTGTAATTTTGTGTTTTAAAACATTTTAAATGCTGTACAATTGTTTAATTCATTTAAATTTTCTGTTTAATTTTCGTTGTATAAATTAATTTGTAAGCAAGCGAAACTTGAATAATGTGTGTAATTGGCACAGGTACAAAGAGCTATATTTAAATAATACAAATAATAAACAATGCATGCAAATGAAAATTGAAAAATAAAGTTCGTTGTACAAAAAACAAAACAAAAAATTAATAACTAAATACGCGCAATGTAAGAAATTTTGTTATATATTTTTGTTAGCACTTGTTTTCTATTAATATTTAGTTGAATACCTTCAAAATGAAACAAAAACAACAACAGCAACTACAACAACAACAACAACAAGCCAATTGTACTTATTCTGGCAAAACACAGTTTTTTTAATTTGTTTTCAACTACACTGAAAATTATTTTATAGCCACACGTTTCTTCAGTTTCTGCTACACAAAATCTTATCTAAGTTATTTCAAATAACTATAAAATGAAAAACATAAAATAACAAATTGAAATGAACTTAGTTTTAAGTGTAAAATGTATGTAAAAAATATATGAAAAATCACTATTTTATATATATATTATTTTGTAACATTATGTTTTATGTTGTACAATTTTTTAATTTGTTTAATCAGCACGCAAATTGGCTTGTTTACAATTTTTTAATTTGTAACGTTTATGTTTAAAAAAAAACACTAAATTTATAATATATATATACACACAATTTATATATATACACATATATATATATATATAAATTTACGTAAATGCTAAATTAATGCAACTAAATAAATGTTAAAAACCAAAAAAAAAAAAACAAAAAAAAAACATATTTGAATAATTGGCAATTTTTATTGGTATCACAGACAAAAATTTTGTTGTTAACCAAATTCGAAAAACAAAATTTACACATTTTTAATTTTGCAGTTAATTTTAGCACGCGGACAACAACAACAAATATGTGCTAAAAAAACAAGCATAAAAAAGCGAAGAAAAAACAAAAAAAGAAAGTTAAAATACAAAAATGCAAAATGTGTTTAGGCCTAAGCGACTTTACAGTTCAGTTCAGCGTTACATATATATATTTATATATATATATATATATACATACATATGGCATAATATTAGGTTTATACCTTATCAAAATCGGTGTTTGTAGTCAACTGCAAGTTTTCCCCTCCCCTTTTTCCTCCTCACTCTATGAATGTGTAAATCAAGTTGTTGTAAATTTGTCTAAATGAAAATCGAAGAAATCGAAGCGAGTACAAACTAAATTTAATATATGTGCGTATTAATTGTTTAACTGTATTCTTTGGACACTTTGTTTCGTCTTCTCGTTTTATTTGTAATCAAATTTTAAATGTAGGTCACACAAAGAGAAAACAAAGTAAAGCAAAAAAAAAAATAAATAAATAAAGAGATTAAAAAATGTAAGGCAAAAAAATGGCAAACAAAAAACTTTTGGAACAATGACAAGTACAAAATTTCAGGTAAAACAAAATTTAGCAGTTAAATTTTTAAATTAACAAATATATTATGAAAATACGTACAAATTTTTTGGCATAAAGAATAAAGAGAAAAAAAAAAGAAAACATAAATAAACGTTAAGCAACAACTTGCCAAATATTTGGCTAATAAAGTGTGACGAAAATTCTTTGTATTTTTTATTTTTTGAGTTTTCAATTTTCACAAATGGAATGCAACAAAACTTGAGTTACACATGGCAGGCAAAGAAAAGCAATGGAAATTTCAAACAATGCGCTGAACTGCAAAGTGTGCAAAATTTAAAGAAAACCAGAAACAAACAGAAAGCAAAAGAGAAAGCAGAAAACAGAAAGCAGAAAGCAGAAAAGCAGAAAGAAAGTCCACATGAAAATATGAATTATGCAAATGTACTATTAATACTTATATGGTGTGTACATATAAATATATATATACATATATATATATATATATATTGAAAAAATAACATAAATAGTTTTAAAAAAATATAAATAAAATCCGTTTGGAGCAAACTCAGGGCATTATCAAGACTCACGACGAAGTATACATGCATTTAATACAAAACCAAAATAAAAAGTAATAAATAAAGATTTTTTCGATATGTATTACAATTAAAAAAAACAAAAAATAAATGAAGAAAACCAACAAAAAAAAAAGTGTAATAATCATGCAAAAAACGATTATGAACAACTCAGGTATTAATTATAAAAATGAAATATTTTTAAAGATCGAGCACAGAAAACGACGACGACAGTCGAGTCAACATTTTTTCAAAAGTTGTGCAATATTCGTAAAAGTTTTCTAAATACGTAATAGTATTAATCAACTCTAATAACAAAAGCAAAGCAAGCGAAAAAGTTTATCTGATGAGTGTTCATAAGAAAGATGCAAGAGAACGAAAAGTTAGGCATGGGATTAAAGAGAGTGAAAGAGAGAGATAGAGAGAGGATGGTGAGTTTTTGAAGCATATGACGATTAAGCATATACATATGTATATACAAGCTTATATACTTGTTCTATATACATTAACTTCTTTTGTTCAATGTTCAATCCTATGTTAAAAAACAAGCCACAATACACAACTACAACAACAACATCAACAACAAGAACAACAAGCATCAACAAACACACACATACACACACACATTTACAATCTACACACAAACAAACACACACACGCATAAAAAGCGAAAATAGTGAAATAAATAGCTAAATGAAAATGAGTTTATATAAAGAAGGAAAACATAAAACTGTGATTACATTTGATTGTCTATGCATTGATAAAAAAATACGAAATATTAAAAAAAAAAACAAATATATGAGAAATGAGAAAAACTTATATAACAAAAACAGTTCACGATTTCTTTTTCTATAAATGAGTATTGGCAAAATGTCTATATGAATTCGTAATGCATAACTAAATAAATATTTAATTAGCCGAAATATTAAACTTCAAAAGATTTACTAAGAATAATAAAAAAAACAAAAACAAAAAAACATACGAATTATAATTATACTTATAAAATTATTTGAGTATTAGTAAATAAAAATGAAAAGATGCCATATACCGATTATTTTCCAGACTATTTTTATTTTGCAATAACTCTTTACAACAAATGCTAACATTCAATTTAGTTCAACATTTCACTGAACACTTTCTGTATGTAGTGCACTTTAGTTAAAAATTAAAGTCTGAGATTTTATATTTATATGGTCAAAGTATACACCTAATTAAAAATATATAAAATCTAATAAAAAACACACACATACACACACAAAGTAATGAATTGACTAAGTTTATGATTATTGAACAACTTATGCAACAAACAGAGAAAACCACATTTATGAAAAATCACACACGATTGTATTTGGCTATATACTATGAATATATATCGGAAAAAAACATTAAACAAAAAGAAATGTGTAAGAAAACTAAGGAATGCAAGGAAAAGAAAAGCAAATGAAAGCTATACTGTATTTTCACTCCGTGCGTATGATTTATATGTATACATATATATATATATATATATATATATATCTGATGGAAAAATTTAAGTAAACGGCTTAAATATATTTTTAATGACAATTCGGATTAAAAATTTACGATTATGGCATAAACTTTTGTGTAAAATATAAAATCTAAGCTATACAAAACAAAAAAGAAGAACAAAACTTACAGAAAAAAAAAACGCATTGTAACAAAAACTCACACAGAATGGAAATGGGGAAAACAGATATTGAGCATTAAACGAATATGAACGAAACATCCAAATTCAATAAACTTGTTGCTAAAATATAATAAAAAAATAATAAAAAATAAAAAAGAAACAATGCTTTTATTTGGAGACTAGAAGAAACTGCAAGTTCAAATATTTGCGCTCAGTTGAAAATAACGTTTTGACATTAATTGAAATTTGAATGGTGTCGATGCAGGTGTTTGCACATTTCGATAATCGATACTGCAATCGACAACGATTGTACAACAGCTGATTGCTTGTGCACGAAACCTGTGAATGGTCAGACGCCATTGTGTTACGTGCTGACGAATCGAGTAAGTGCAAATTTGTTATTAGTTTCACGCATTTGTGACTTATTTTCGTGTATTACTGACCAATGACACTTTGTAGCCAATTTTAAATTACGATTCGCAAACAACTGAAAGACGACCAGGAAATTGGCAAACACACAACAAGCAACAAAAGAAAAACAGTCACAGTTAACAAAATGGTGAGTAATACAAAAGATATGAAAACAAATTCAATAGAAAAAAAAAACAAGTTATTTTGGTTGCCGCCCCAGCACCAAATAACTGCTGCGGCTATTTTTTACCGAACAAGTGCATATCTTGCAAAAGTATTCCTAAATTAAAGTGTTGGGGCGGGTAGTTACCCTGTGCCCCAAAAAGATGCCCATATATGGCAGTAGTCGTGGCGTGCCGGTTGTGCCGCAGGCTGGGGAGGGGGAAGGCCGGGTCACTTATCAGCAAGATGGGCACAGTGAGTCAAACACAATGGGTAGCAGTTAATCCGCAGTTCGATCATCGTATTTCGCAAATGAATAACACACACATTCACAAACACACACACACACACCTTCGTTACAGTCGGAAATGCAAATGGATTGTGCGCTGGATTTGATGAGAAGGCTGCCGCCCCAGCAGATTGAGAAGAATCTAATTGACTTGATCGATTTGGCGCCCGATTTGTGCGAGGATCTATTATCGTCCGTTGACCAGCCCCTAAAGATAGCCAAAGATAAGGAGCACGGTAAAGACTATCTTCTATGCGATTATAATCGCGATGGCGATTCTTATCGGTCGCCTTGGTCCAATACTTATTACCCAGCGCTGGAGGATGGCCAAATGCCGTCGGAGCGTTTACGCAAACTGGAAATAGAGGCCAACTATGCGTTCGATCAGTACCGTGAAATGTACTACGAGGGCGGCGTCTCATCCGTTTATCTGTGGGATCTGGATCACGGTTTCGCCGCTGTGATACTGATCAAAAAGGCTGGCGATGGCAGCAAAATGATACGCGGCTGCTGGGACTCCATACACGTGGTGGAGGTGCAGGAAAAAACCACGGGCCGCACGGCGCACTACAAGCTCACCTCGACGGCCATGCTGTGGCTGCAGACAAACAAACAGGGCTCGGGCACGATGAATCTGGGCGGTTCGCTGACCCGCCAAACGGAACAGGATGCCAATGTTAGCGAATCCTCGCCGCATATCGCAAACATTGGCAAAATGGTTGAGGAGATGGAGAATAAAATACGCAACACACTGAACGCAATTTACTTTGGCAAGACCAAGGATATTGTGAACGGTTTGCGCAGCACACAATCGCTGGCCGATCAGCGCGATCAGGCGGCCATAAAACAGGATCTGGCAGCGGCAATATTGAGGCGCAATGTTAAGCCCGAATCGAACTGAGCAGTTGACGCCTTGGCGCTAACCGCGTTTATAGGGACAGTTATCGAATTGGCCGCATAATTCAATTTCATTACGAGCATAAGCAACTACCAAGTAATACAATGCGCATTTCTAGGCATAAAATTTGTTAACGAAAATAATAGAAAACTTGTTAAATGAGAAAATGTATTAATGTAAATTTAAATGCCCAGATTTTCACTCGCCTCACCCCGCCTTGTTACAATTAACATAAATTCCAATGTCCACTTACAAATGTTGCGCCAACTCCGTCGCCGCCCTTTAGACAGTATCTATAAGTATTTGAGTATTTTGTATTTGTATAATGCACATTTGATTTTCTTGTATCTGAAAGTTCGAGCAAAAATTTTGTCGCATTTCATTTGCACGATTCTTTTTAAAACGATTCGATTAGTTTGCATTTGCAATATTATTTTTTTGGAGACGTTCGAGAATAAATAATTGTGTTTATATATATAAAATAAATAAATAAATATGTATGTATGTGTATTCTAACAATAAGAAGCTCGAAGCATAAATTTTACATTATGTACTTTTACTGAAACGCTCTGTATTATGTGAAAAATACACGTTATGTACCGATCAGCAAAACTTTGCTTCTATTTTCAAGTGAAAAAATTTATTTTGGGAACTAAAATAAGGCCTAACAAATTTTATGTTTGATTAATTTGGCAAAATAGACTATTACTATTTATAGAAATAACATGATATAGAACATTTGAAAAGTAGCGGGGAATTGCAAGTGGATTGGCATACTAATCGATAGTTTTGTGTATATCGAGTCGTTCAACTTTTCGATATTTTATTGTCAACTGTAGCTGGTCACACAAAGTTTAAGTTTCCAGTTTCTCCGTTAAAATATATGTGTGTTAAATTTACTTTGAATTTCAAATTCAATGCTTCTTTATTACACGATGGCTAACCTCTTATGAATATCAGATCAGATTATAAATATAAGTTTGGTATGGCTATGCTTTGTTTATTTTTATGAAAAATCGCAAATTGCGCTACAAGTTACAATGTTAATACATTTTTTTTTATTTTTTATAAGATAAGATGTGTGGCCTTATATCAAACACTTGAATACAAATGTATATTTCATTATCAATTAACCGAATTGAAATTTCGTTTCGTTCATTTCTTTTTGAAGTGATTATTACAGATTATGTGTATAAATTAATTTTCCTTCTTTGTTTGTTTAGTGTATTATAAACTATATACAAAAAATAACGCGACAGCTTTGATAGCCACTCTCATGTGTGTGTGTGTGTGTGTGTTTTTGTGTGCGTGAATGTTAAAGTATATAAAGTTTTTATCGTTAAAAGTTTAATCAGAAGAATGGATTTTAGTTGAAGAAGTGATTCGTCGCGCTAGATATCTACAACTTAAGCTAGTGATTATAGATAGGTTAGATTTATTTAGTTTGGAGGTTGAAAATAATAATAGTTTACGTTTACATACAATATTTTACACGGGCCTGCTTGACTGATTGAAAATGCGTTTTGTGGTTTGGAAACAAGCGCGTTAAAGTGAAATAGCATTTTGGAGAAGTAGCAGACGATGGGCAGTAGAAGAGCAATAGAAGTCCAGCAATTAATACTCTTCTGCTGGCATTCGTGCGTCCCGTTAATAGTTATAAATAAATGTGCAACACATATTATGTGAAAGTCTCTTAGGTACACAGCAAGAGTGGTCAACAGCCTATTGCATTTTGGAAACTTCAAATTTGGTGTTGATGATCTCCTCGTCAGAGTCGAGTACCGGCAACGCTGGATCACCCATCGATGATGGTATATTCTCCTCCACCCAGCGCAAATCATCCTCCTCCGTGGTGGTTGCCGCACGTGAATTCGTCGGTGTTCGGGCCGAGCCATTCTGTGTACCGCGCATTTTAACGCCATATGCGTCCGCTACAAACTGATCCTCCTCATCTAGATAACAAATAGTGTGTTCACTAAAAAGAGAGCATTTACTTAGTACTGCAGCTTACCCTCTTCGTCCTCATCATCCGGCGCGTCCAGCAGCGGCGTGAACGCATAACGCTGGTTATTGTTTGTCGGCCGCCACAATATCATTATGACCAGCAACAGTATTGAGAACAATATATGCCAGAAGCCCGTTTCCAGCCAAATGTCACGCCAGCCCTGTGCAACCAAACGTTATTCGGATTAAGGACACAGGAATTTCAGGAAATTCAGATAAACTTACGGGCGTGCAGCTCTCGGTTCTACGCAAACGTAAGGCAAACAGCATGAAGATAATAGAAGCGATAACGGCAAATATCAGCGTATTAGTGAAATGTCTGTACAGTGAAAGCTTAACCATGTTCCTAAAAAAAAAAAAACAAATTCAATTAACGATGGTAGATGAATAGTATATATGGGTAAATACCTGCGTAGGCGCAACGTGCGTGTGGTTTGCACCAGCGATGTGAAAATCCACCAGCAAATGACAGTGTCCAGAACAGCCAGCGGTATGGTGGCCACCAACAATTCACTATGATCGTTCTTCACCTTGGTAATGCGCAAATAGCTCTCAACGCATGCCAATACAAAATACAAAGTGCCCACGCCAACAACACGATGTAGCATAGGTCCCAGGCGAGGCCTACAGAAGGCAGCATAAACAATAATATAAATAATGATATTGGTGTTGGTGAATATTTGGTATATTACTTGACGATGCCGAAGCCGAGGCTCATTATGATAACCAGCATGCGGGCCAGCGTGCGCTTAGCACAGGAAACAAATTCAGCGACCAGTTCGGCATGCTGCACCGGATAGCCAGTGTTAGCCACCGTCTGATACTCGGCATAGAAGAAGGCCTTCTCGAGCATGCCCAGCAATATGACACCGCCAATCCAGAACTGTATGCGCAACAGATCGCGCCATTGTGCGAACGAAACAAATAACCAGATTATGCCCAAAATTACATACTCAACGCACATAATCAAATAGAACTGCGAAAAGAATGCATGAGTTTAAAATGCATACATTAATAAATAAATGAATCATATTACCGGCAAAAACGGCCAGTCTATAGCCGATATATAGCCATGCGGTCCCAGGAACTCAATGTGCACAGTGGCACGAAAAGGCTGGCCGGGCGGCGTTGTTAATATGCTCAGTTGCAACTCATAGATACCATCGTCAGCAATGGTGGCAATTGCTTTCGGTTTCGCCTGAAAATAGACAAGTAACGTTAATGATAACGATTTGTCATAAAGAATTGTATCTACAATGCAAGCATTTTAACAATATTAAACGTTTGTTTAGTTTATCTTTATATGAACGTCGTACAATCATAGCATAGCCCACATGCCTAGCCCAATTAATACACTCTTTATCAGTATCCACAAATACCAAACCAAACTAATCTAAGTTATTTACCTACGTTAATCATTGTTTACCTAAATGCAGATTATTATATCTAACTACTGTCTCGACTAACCGATGATCAGCGCTTAAGCCATGTGATTTCAGCTGATACTTTTAGTACAGATCCTTTTGGAATAGCTAATGTTAACTGATAAGGAATAGCGCATCTGATTCTGCTCCACCCACGTAAATCAGAAAGTACGCAGTATTCTTATTGTAAATATAATGAAGGCATCTATTCTGCCAAATAAATAGTAAGGGTATCCAATCGGCAGAAATAGTTGCGTTTTCACCCATTTTATCAAGGCTTAAGCTTCCGCGCGGAACGACATGGAACGCATACGCACACTAACATTGTGCGATAAGTAAAATTTCTGATAACATTAAGTATTCGATTTAGGTGTTGTTCTTGTAGCTGAGTGCGCGACTGAAACTGAGTCACACACGGGCGAATTTGAGTGAGTGGAAAAATAGCACTTACCGTAAGCGGATTTTGGCTCTTCTTCAACGGATGCACTTCCTCCGGCTGCTTGGCGGCATCCTCTTTGCCGTCGCGCAGGACAATGACATGCGTGCAGTTGGCATTGATTGTCGTCGTTTGAATCGGCTGGCTTAAACTAAGGTTTTGTTGCAAACTCGGATTTTCGCTGATTGCTTGCAGCTGAAAAATTAACAAACAAAAAATATAATAATACTGCTTCGTTTAAGGTTCTCATGTTGCATTCGCTTACAAAACGGCCCTCGTAGAGACATGGATGTTTCGTCAGTTTAAAGTTTATGGTCAGCGGCACTTCTGCGTCGGACATGCACTCGACTGTGTGTTGGCAGAGAAGTGGCCAGAAAGGAAAGGGGAGGAGGTATTATTTGCAGTTACTGTTCACGTTGCAACTTTAGATACTTACGTTTTATGTAGATCTTGGTGTTGGCCAGCAAGGGACGCTGCTCAAAAATCGGCTGCAGATCCTGGCAAAAACGATAATTACTTTGTATTTAGCATATTTTACAGTTGTAGTTATTTTTTCTCATACCTGATCTATAACAATGTCGACAATGCCGGGATCTGATTTGCCAGCCGTCAGAGTGGCAAAAGTCGCAAGAAGCGCCAACGTGATTGCAAAATGCCTCCACATCATGTATACGCCACGCCAACCCAACTAAATAAATAAATATTTATTTATTGTCTTTCTTGCAGGCTACGCGTTAGAACAATACTAAAATTAATCGGTCGGCGACTTATCGATTGTTCAGCTACATAAAAATAAAGACAATAACATATACATTTAATTATTAACTTAGCTAGTGGAATATTACAAAATCTCTCAACAACTTAAAGTGATTTATTTTTAGATTAAAACAAAGTTGCAATAAATATTTTAATGATGTTTCAAGCTTATTGTCAGAATCGATAGGAAATTAAAAGTAATTTACTGCACCCCATCGCTGTGAATGGCAAACTTGTCGTTATCGGGTTTATTAACAAGTCGCAAATCCAGCGTTGGAGGTTTATTTTTGCGCAGCTTGTTCAATGTTTTAATTGCCATAAAACATGGTAAATGTTATGAAAGGAGTGCTCGTGGAATGGTAAGATCATCATCTAAGCATTCACTTAACAAATTTACTCCAATTTAAGCGGTTTTCAGTGATCCGGCTATGAAACAATTTTTGCTACATTTGGATGAGAAGCTGGCGTTGGGTCGCAAATTTATCATACAAGATTTGGATGAAAATCATCTATTCATCTCGACGGACATTGTTGAGGTGCTACAGGCGCGCGTTGACGAGTTGATGGATCGCATTAGCTTTCCATTGCACGAGAAGGACCCCTAAATCAAATTTTAACCAAACTAAACCACAACTACAACCAAAATCATGACGGGCCGCGAATCGCATCGCATTAAGGATGCAGAGAAGAAGCGTGTTCTCGATGAGGCGGCACGAAAGCGACGCGCACGCAAGGCACTGGAAGCTCTCGAACAGGATAACTTTCAAGATGATCCGCACGCCGATCTGGTCATGTCCAAAAAATTGCCCAAATTCCAGGACGGCGTTAAAAATAGCAAAGAAAAAAAGGGCAAGCGAAAAGGCGCCGAATACTTTCGAGCGAAATATCGCAAGAATTTCCAGCAGCTACTCGAGGAGGACAAACAGAAGCCCAACTACGAGAGTGCCGCCGCTCCATCTCCGAAGAAACCAGTGCGTCATTTCTGTGCCGTCTGCGGTAACTTTTCGCAATATTCCTGCACCGCATGCGGTACGCGTTATTGTCGAGTTCGTTGCCTGCGCACCCACCAGGACACACGTTGCCTCAAGTGGACCGCCTGAATTGGTTGTAGATTTGAGTTGTATCCCAAACAAATGTTTTTGAGTAGAATCCCACACAATAAAACAAAAAATGGATCCAACTTTGAATATATTAAATAGTTGATTTACCAAATTTCAAAACTCAATATTACTAACAATTCATTTTAAAATAACGATGATTTTAATAACTGATAGAAAAAAAATATATATATATAATTAATTAAGCCATATTAAATACTATTGGGCTGGATCAGTTGTAAGCGATTGTTGATAAGAACATTCGTAAAATTCATCACTGGTAAAGTATCGATATAACCAATACCGATATATCAGCTGCTGCTTAGCAATAATACCATAGACAGAGTTGTCGCCTGTGTACGTTGTCACACAACTAATGAATATTTGTTGATTTCTAGCCTTTCGTTGTGCGGTCACACCATCGCGCAGTCTCATTTCATTTTTCAAACGATAAAGTTGCAGCGCTCCTTTACCGCATTATACAATAAATTAAATTTTAAGTATAACGGCCAACGTTGCATACGGATAAAACAATTGTGACAGCATTTTAAGATTTTAACAAATTAAAATTTAACAAAATCAAGCAGCAGCAAACAGCCTGTCAAATACGTGCGTGTGTGTGAGTGATTATATGCGCACATTTATTTATTTGTGTGTGTGAGAGCGCATTTATATCCAATCAGAAAAAGGATACCAAAGCAACAATAAAAACAACGACAGCAGACGGCAGCTGCAGCAAAGAATTGCATTAATTATGGATTTAAATTTCGCCAATTTGAAAAAGGAGGCCGCCGCCACCGCCGAGGACATCTTCAATAGCGCCAGCAGCGCCGTCAACACGGCCAGCAAGAAGGCAGCGAATACCTACGACGATTTGCTGGGCGACCACAGCGCCGGCGTCGGTGACGGACGCAGCGGCGCACAGGATGACAATGCCCATACGGAGCATTATTTTGCCAACGAGCTAAAGAATCTGGACTTCAACGATCCGCAGGCGTTCGTGCAGCGCATGTCCGCCGTCGCCAAGGAGGCGCAGGAACAGCTGGACGTTAAGTTTGCCCGCCAGACGGATGACTTCGGTGATTTCCTCACGCAGGCCGGCCAAGGCGTCAAACAGGGTATCGGCGAGCAGACCAGCGATTTTATGAATGTCGAGCGCGGCCTTTTCGGCGATGCGGCCAAGCCGGCGCCCGTACCGGCTCCAGTTCCAGCATCAGCTCCAGCTCCAGTTCCAGTCGCTGCTCCAGTTACAGCTCCAGCTCCCGTTGCTGCGCCCAAACAGGAACAAGTGGAGGAGGAAGATTTGCTGGGCAGCTTCAGCAAGCCGATGTCGGTGCCGCTGCAGCCATTTGACCCAACTGCTCCACCGGCCGGCAACCAGTTTTACGACGACGATGACGACGACGACGACTTCTTGGCCAAGCCAATGGCAGCGACTGCTGCCAGCATTGTGGCCAGCAAGGACTCCGACACAGAGTCGCCGTCCGTTTCGTACACACCGTCGCCGGCCAAGAAACCCATTACGGATTCGCTCAAGGAGCAGGACAACGAGAAATTCATCTCGTCCGAGGATCTGCTGAGCGACTTCAAGGAGGAACGCACAGCTACGCCGCCCGTGGCGGCCAAAGAAGCCGCCCCAGCGCCACCAGCTGCTGTTCCAGCTCCAGTTGTCGTTCCAGTTCCAGCTGTCGTTCCAGCTGCGGTTCCAGTTGCAGCTCTTGTCACTGATTTGGACGAAGACGAGTTTGTGCCCAAGCCAACAGCCAAGCCGGAGCCGCCCAAGGTCGAGCCGCCCAAGGCCAAAGTGGAGCCGCCCAAGGCCAAGGTCCCGACGCCGGCCCCGGCACAGCAGCCGCCAAAGCCGCCGCAACAACAACCACAACAACCAAAGATTGTTTCCGTCGAGGAGATCTTCTACAAGTACGGACTTGGTGAGTGCCCCAAAATTAATTAAGACAAAGCAAAACTTAACTTCGGCTAGCCGACGTTTAAATACCCTTGCAGAGTTCAAATGTTGCGCTGTTCTAATTTTATAGGGTATATAATTAGCAACATATGGAAAAACAAATTCCATTAAGCGTGAAAAATAATTAACACAAAATGATTCAATATATATTTAAAATATGAAATTCTTCTCTATTTTCAATATATCTGTATCTTTGATACAATTTTTAGCCAAATTAAAAGCTTAACGTTTGCGAAAAAACTTTCTAAAAAAAATCAATTAATCATATTTCAACTATTTTTTCTCGCTGTCGTGAAATAGGTCAAGAAACTATTTGCATAAAGAAAAAAAATGGTTTAAGAAAAGATTTTTATTTTTGCAGAAACTGTTAAATAAATTTTTTTATAATATCTGCATAATAAATACAATTTAAAGTTTTGTTCTTTTTTACAATAGATAAATTTCAAGTTTAAAAAACTGATGTCAAATAAAAAGCGCAGTTTTTACTGTCAACTTTAACTTTTAATTTATTAAAATGTATTAAAGCCGCGCAACGCCGCATAGCTCTTAATATTAAATAGAAGACATGATTATGGCTGCAATATTTGCTGCTGCTGCAAGGGTATCACCTGAATATAATTGTATTTCGTTATCATTTGGTTTTCCAATTAGTTTTTGTGCCTTTAACATTTTGTGTTCGCTGTTGTTGTTGTTGTTTTGCCTGTTATTATTGTTGTTGTTGTTTTATACTCTGTGTATCCTCGCGACCGCACCTTAGCTTTTGTCACTCTGTCACTGAGTCGCTGTTGTTGTTATTGTTGTTTGTCCATTTATATGTATTTGTTACTTAGTCACTTTTTTTTTAAGCAGTAAACAATCCGCTTGCCCGCTCTCTTTTTCTCGCACTCTCTTTTTTGTGGGCTTCGTGCCTTTTGCTTTACTGCTTTTGGCATTTGACTGTATTTTGCCATTCGCTGATGTCATCGGCATCAAGTTTTGTGCTGTCTATTATGTGCACAATAAAACAACAATGCTTAAATATACATATTATATATTTAACTCGCATAGAATTTCACTTGCCCATACGTTTCTTGTTACGGATGACAATTTGCATGCAGCCTCTTGCACTCTCTCTCCTCTCTCTGTCTCTCCCTCTGCTGCTCAGAGCTTTTTGGAGTGCAACCGATCGACAAATAATCGTCATCGATGTGCTGGCGACAGTGTTGCCAACTTTCGATGACCTTTAATAGATGTAATGAGTATTGAAAAAAATGTACATACAAGTACAAATTTTTTCTTCGATTTCATCTATATGTTTTTATTATTATATAGGAAAGTATTTCAATTCGGTCTCTCGTTCTTATTAATTTATCAATAGAAATGCTAGAAACAACTCAACTTTTCCATGGTTCCTTATGCACGGAAAATTAATCAACCGATTTTAATAGACATTTAAATCAGTCTAACATATTTTCGACAAAACGCTAAAATCCCACTCAATTAGAGCTAAATAGGCAGCACTGATTGAAGGGCATGCGGCATATATCGTCATCGATTGGCGCGTGAGTCACGACTTCGCAATTGCTGTTAAAATAAGTCAATTAAACTTATTTTATTCGCTGCTCTATTGATTGGCTCAATAAAATTCCTTTTGCATGACATGCATTAAATGTGCTGTTAGTTTTTTTCTAATTTTATTTCTCATCTACTTATGAATCAGCAGCTTTTCATTCGCGCTTTTATTGCTGCTATCTTTGTCTCGTTCATTGACGTGCGCAGAGCGTTCATAATTCATATTTCACATTTATTTAATTTTTCTCCTAGTTTTTGTACCAGATTTTAGCGTGTATCCATTAAAGCAATTATGGCACACATATGCACACATAGGCGAAGAAAGAGAGAAGAGCGCAGCGGGCACTCTTTTCAGTCGCTCTTTAATTCAAGCTTTGCCGGCGTAATCCAATTGTCTAGTTGGGTGCCCGCTTCACTGCGCAAATTCATTTTAATATCATATTTGTATACCCATCGCTTATTGCAAATGGATAAACGGGGTATATAGGCTATGAGCATATGTATGTAACAGGCAGAAGAAAGCTTCTTCGGTATTTTTCTTTGTTGCCCCATGAATATCAATATAAAGAGTAGCGAATTTAAGCATCAATTACTTAGGGTACCTCAAAGTCGACCACACCGAGTACATAATTTTAACATGTTTTGTTCTGCAATCTGCGTCTTTTATTCCACCGCATGCTGGCAAAATTTTCCAATTAGCAATCTCTTTCCGCTGCAGCCGCGTTGCCTTTGTCTTTATTTGCTATTTTTATGGCAAGTACACGCTAAATGGTTGGCCGGCTCTGTGTCCGACCGTCCGTCAGCCTTCCTTTTGTGCTTCTTCTTGGTTTTTTTCAATTGGCATTGACTTTGCTGCAGCTGCCGCTTTGCACTTGTCATCGACACAGCTGGAGGCACAATTTCGATAACGATAACCTTATATTTTACTGTTTATATTTTTGTTTTGTGTATTTCTTGCCTATCAGTGCTGCGTACTTTTAAGATACGAAATAACCTTTGAAGAAAGAAAGAAGCCAACCTGGCTAGTTTAAGCTGGTCCAACTTTAATTATATATATTTATATAACATTTATTTATTTATAACATATTTTAGTTTTATTTTTTATATATATTTCTTGTTAAGAATAAGAAAAGTTTCTATGTCAAAATAAAAAGCAGCCAGAATTAGCGGAAAGAAAGCTGAATTAGTATCAACACGAAGCGCCCTTGCTTTGTTCTTGCCTTTCTCTCGCTATATCACGCTCTACCCCTCTCTCTACGTATCCCTCTCTCGTTGCGTAGACTTACTGCAGGCTTAGCACATGCCAAGACCGCACTTATCGTCGCGCTTGCTTTGCACTTATCGCCCGCCTCTCATAACTGTAGTTCACCAGCATCGCTCACACGCCTATCGAGCGGCAATCAAGTGCTTATAAATAGACTGTGAATATCGGCAAGAAGTTAAATACTCAAAAAGAAAAAGAAAGAAAAAAACCACATGCATTGTAATTAGCATGTATTGAAAATTGTGTTTAAAAAAAAAAAAGAAGAAAAAAACTAAAAGAGTGCATTTACGAGGCGTAACGAAAATTGTGAAAGCTCTCCAAAGCGACACGGTGTAAACAAAGTGTGGCTAATTTAATGTTTGATAATGTCTTCAATCGCTAACTGTATAAAGAGACTTTAACAGCTACTTTGAATGAAAGAAATAACTTAGAAATTTTACGTTTTACTTTAAGATTTTTCTGCGTTTATAAATGCAACTAAAAGTTGCAGCACACATTGTTCTTATAAACAGTTTCTGATTATTATTTTTTTTTGTTTACGTAAACTACAAAATCAAAGCGTTTGTTTGTTTGTGCAACCAGTTCAAATATTGTTTCCAAATGTATCGCATCAATATATGAGATTTCTTTGACATAAATAGATCATGTATATATTATATATAAACAGAGAGCCTTGGGAAGTGCTTGGTTTAATAGTCGTTTCAGTTGACAATCAAGGCAAAATATAAAAAGTAAACTAAGAGCAAAAGAAAGATCAAGTAGATGTGCAATGACGAAGTTTGAATACCCTTCCAATTATATTTATATAAATATAACAGCTCTCCAGTTAAACTAAACATTTGATTTGAGATTAAATTTTAAATGAAAAGAAATTAAAATAAAAATTAAAACTGAGTATTTAATAAATATTTGAACTTATGCAGTTATGGCATTTATATATTGCTTACAAATATATTTAAATTTTAAGCTATTATCTTTTCAATTTATTAATGATTTTTTCCCATAATACATGACAAAGTTAAGCTACCCTTAGCTAGGGCGTCAAAGTACCTGACTCATGAACATAATTGCTTTTAGGAGTGGACTGAAAATCGTTTGTGACATTAGAAAATAATATATTGGGTTAATTGCGCTTTGTGGCAAAGAACAGTTCGAATTGCACAACAGCTTTAGAGTGTTTTTTCTTTCTTCTTCTTTGACCCCGGACCGCAGTTACTTTCGCATATGTATGTCAGCTGCTGCTGCCACATCTTGGGGCACTGAGAAAGACCAATTGGCGATGCGACAAGTTTGCCTCATAATTCTCTCAACTGTTATGCAGGTCGAAAAAAATGAACTATAAACCATAAACTATTCCAGCTAAATGCTAGACAGATGCTCGACGTCCTGTCGCCCCATTGATTTCATATCGGGGCGTAAACAGAGCCAACAAACGGGCCTGGCCCAAACCCCCACACCCCGCACAGATGCAATGCACTCAACATGAGCACCGCACCCAAAAAAGAAAATTAAATAAAAAAAAAATACATGTAGTAAAACGGAAGCCGCCGTCTGGTAATTTCCGGGGCTACATGTCTAACCCTTAAGGCCGCCCCGCCCCACCTATTGCCGTCCGCCCCTGGCGCATGCGCCGCAGCCCAAAGCAAAAGTCTACACAACTCTACAAGCTCGTGGTCAGCTGCTTGAGCTTTTTTCTAATTGTGCGAGTTCAGGGCTAAGCGCGGTTGCTCAACCCAGCGCTCAGCACCGTTCGCATTAATCGATTTTACGGCCCGGCGCACTCTTACTTACACATACACTCACACACTTACACTCACTCAGTTATTCTCTCTGTGTGGTGCGCTCTTTGCGCTTGTGAACTTTGGAACTAGTCCTTTTGTGGTTCGTGCCAGGCTTTACAAGCTTTTTTGCCAGCCTACGCTCAGTCTCTGTACGCGTCGTGTGCCTAACGGACGGCTGTAAAAGTCTTATACGCAATAGCAATTGGGTGTTTCACATATAACTAGCTAACGTATATGCGCAACGTAACGTCGTAATTAAACTAGCGCTCTCTCGTTCTCGCTCTCGCAGTGCGTTGTGCTTTTGTTTGAAAGAAAGAAAAATACAGCAATTTATAAATACGCACACAAAAAAAGGAGGTAGCGTTCAAATTGTTTCCAGTTGTGTGAAAGTTATTGAAAATCAAATAATATAATATAAAGAAACAAAAAATAAAAATGTGTACAATTGGCGAAACCGGACAAAATGGCGTCTGCAAGCAGCGCCCATTGATTTGCTCCATTTTGGATCCCAGTAAGTTGCACTCGGCTACAAATACATATACATAAGCATAACTACTAACACACACACACACATGCATACATACTTGCGCACCTACTCACCAACCAATCAAATGTCATTTAGTCTGAGGTGTGGAAATGCATTTAGTTATAAGTTGTATAATCATTTGGTTTATGGAATAGCTTATTGCATGTTTACCTAATTTTAAAATGTGGTTTCTATCGCTTAAAGCACGCTAATTTGTTCTCTCTTACGCTCTCTCTCTCTCTCTCTTTTTTTCTCTGTCTCTTTTCTTGCCTTGCACAACACAAAACTTAATGCTAAACTAACGAAAATCAATATATCAATCGCCTATTTGCAGATGCCTGGTTCAAGCCCGAACGTTTGCACCCGCAAGGTAAGTTTTATGCGCGCGCCAGTCGCTCTCCAACTGTGTGCACAACTGCTTGCCCAATCCACACGCAACTGTAAACGGTGTAAACTTGTAAACTGTACAAAACGGCGCAATTGATGAAAATGCGTTTAACGGGTCAAATATGTCTTGTTAAATGATGGCTGTCTATATGTGTGTACATATTTATATGTATGTATATATGTATAATGATGTCATTGCTGCGCCCGCACCAAACAAATCCTCCACGTTCTTCCTTTTGTTAAGCCTGTATCTATGAAGCCTGAATGTATGCCATGCTTTATTTGTTGTTGTTATTATTGCTGTTGTGCACACAAGTGTGTATTCGGGTGTGTGTATGTGTGTGCGTGTGCGTGTATCTCTTTTGTAAAGCAACCCTGAAAGAATGCTCAAGTAAATTACGCTATCCACTTGTATTGCATATTTTGTTGCGTCTCTCGTTTTTTATGTCCTGTACACTGTACAGTACAGGGTATATTAAGTTTGACCACATCTTGTTGCACCAGATACCAGAATCTATCTTAAATGCACCCCTTTATATAATCTAAGTCATATGTAAATTCTTAAGCTTACTTTGTAGTTGATCGATAAGTAAAATCGATAAAAATCGATTACACCGCTGTCCTTTTGCGATTAATTCGATTAAGCGAGCGTAGCATTATTTATTTTCTTCTTTTATATACATAAATTAAGTTTTTTTAAGTTGATCGATAATCTGATCCGAGTTAAAACAGATGATAGAGAGTTCTTGGGATTTTGGCAGATAGAAAAAGGTATAAAGGCTCTTGCATGACACATTTATTAAATAGGTTCTTTTATTATTACCAAAATCGATAAATATCGACAACCAATCTTTCCTTTTTGATTCGTTTTTAAAAACTATACAAACTTTAAGCTCTTTAATTGGTGTTTACGCATGAATTGTCTAGGAGAATTAAACGTGCCCAAAAGTTTCTTCAACTTACAGGGTATCAGCTCGTCCTAGCCCTCTCGTCTGTCTCTTTTCGCCTGTGTCTTGTCTTCATTCAGCGCCTTCTTTTTGCCCATTTATTTTCCTATTTGCGCATTGATTTTTCGTCCTTCGGGCAACGCCTCAAACGGCGACAGGTCCTGCAAAAATTCGCGACCAGCGCCAAAAAGACCGCAACAAAAAAAAATTGTGAATATAATTTTAAAACAACAACAAAACTGTGCCACGCCCACGTAATTAGTGGAGCTACAGTTCAGTTACCTGCCCCAACCACGCCCCCCTTTTGGCGGCTGGCAGTGGAGCGGCAATAAAAAGAAAGAAGAGAAGAGAGGGGAAGAGAAGTCGAAATCGGATCACATTGCATGCTAAGCGCTGCTTTCGTGCCACATAAACTAAACTACAGTTAAAACGAAAACTTTTCACTCGTCTGCAGTCAAAATGCAAGCTGATATGGCTCCCAGCTCCGGTGAGCGGCAGAGGCGGGGGGGGGGGCGTGGCCAGGGGGGACTGGGGGCAACCCCTTTCGCACGAGGCTCGCATGCAGCAGACGCCAGCTTAACATGCACTGCTCTAAATGCACTCATACATATACATATATAGAGAATACACTGTGCGAAAAGAAGTTCTTTTAAAAGACTGCCTTATATCAAATTAATTATTTTTCTAAAAACTTTTTAAAGTTGTTTTTTCTTTTGCTCAAAAAGGGCTTTTAAAATTTTACAAAAATAACTTTAATTACATTTATTAGCAAAAAATTATTTTAATTACATTTATTTGCAAAATAATTAAAACTAGTTTTAAAATAAACTTTTTCTACTCCAGTCTCAAATTTTCTGTTCATGTGGCATAAAAAGAAAACTTTGCTTAGCTCATTTAAGAAAATCTTTTGCTTATTTTAGCTTTTCCCCAGATTAAAGCACAACATGCTTGGTTTTTTCGCTGAGTGTACACCCTCATATATACTTGTTTATTTATATATATATATATATATTTATAAGCGCATTTCATCAGCTTACGAAAGCAAACTTTTTTTTACGATTATCATCATTCGTCTGACTGACTAACAACGACATTTTAAACGTCGTCTGAGCTTTGCACCCAACTGTAACTGCACATATATATATATATATACATATATATATGTATATATATATACGTATTTACACAACAAATACTTTATATTTATATATAATCTTAATCACTTTTTGTGCGGCTTTTAAGAATTCATAAAGATTTCATTAAAGCGGCCGCAAAATAGTTTGAAATTGTTGAAGTGCCCAGTTGACAGATACCCTGTTGTCTTCACTTATTTATTGCATTTATTGTTTTAACAAACATTTGTTTATTTTTGGTTTTTTTTAGGGGTATTGAATGGGTTTATTTAGATTTATTATAATTAATTACTAAATATTTTGAGCTTATCTATAAAATTCTATTAGTCATTCAGAAAAGGAATGTCAAAAAAAAATATATTTTAATATATTAAAACAACAAATTTTCTAAACAGCCTCCTTTTATTAATAAACCAAATAAACCATTGTAAAGAAATATATAAATTTGTCCAAAACAGTTTTCTAAGATTCTTCCAAAATAATCCCACAAATAATTTCACTTTTTCAACTCTGTTTAGGCCATGTTAAGAAGCTCTTCATTTATGAATAATTATTAGTCTCGCAATTAAAGGCACTAAAACCTAATGCCAGATTGAGGCTCGTAAAGTTTTATTCATTTTTCCAACAGTTACCAAGTTTTTGCCTCGTTCTCTTAGCCACCCTCATTTTGGCCAGACATAAAAATTGCGGCGGCTTTGAAGCCACCCGCTTGGCACGTAAAAGCAATTTCTCGATTGTACTTATGGCCAATTTTGGTTGCGTCCACTTCACAATTAAAAGCAAACCCCCGGACTGCCCACTGTGCGCACAGTGGGCAACCTCCCAGTTCCAGTCTGAGTCCCCATACAAAATTTAGCTTACAACTCGTTGGCTTTAACTGGTCTTGGCCATAACGAGCGCCAACGAGGCGTTCAAGTGTAAATGTTGGGACTTAACATGATTGAAGTCTGACTGGAAAATGCTCTCAACTGTTTTTTAATCTTGATTCTGATATATGAGATAGATAAAAATATGTATAAATAACTTTTATGTATGTAGCCAAATAAATAAATATAAAATTATTTTATAACAGATTTTAGATACCTAAAACAACTAATTTCTTATCATAACTTAACAGAACAGAACAAAACAGTTTTAAAGCTATTTTAAAATAACGAAAGCAGTTTTTTTGACCGAACCAAAGAAAGCAGTTTTAAACCAGTTTGAAAATTTGTTTTCTATACGTTTATTACTGAAATGCAACTTACAAAACAAATGTTTATATGGGGTATATATATTTGCATTTTAATTTAATATTTCGATAAAAAAAAGCTGACTTCAAAACAATTCGCAAACCTATTTTAAAGCTGGCAAATCGAAACCAGTTCAAATCAATTTTAAAGCAGTTCTAAATCCTCGTTTTAAGTGTTGCTTTAACATTTATTAATACTAATACTGCCTATAAATTAATAATAATAAATAAGTCTACTTTTTCTTTAACTGCAAAAAACGCCTTTCATAGCTTAAGTATGAATCGTAGATTATTTCCGCTTATTATGCAGGTTGACCAGGCCATAAAAAATAGCCCACAACATTCCTCCGCACACTTGCGACAAATGCTGATTCATAATTAGAAATTTCTCGGTGCTTTGTCCAAACTTGGACATGTTCGCATTCGAATAGAATTCGACCTTAAGCTCGTTTGCAAACTGTTGTCCAACTGACTTTTCTAGCCGGCCGGCTTTTGTGCTTAGACCGAATGGAAATGAAAGCAAATTCAACAAAGAAAATGCTTACGTGCGCGCCAGCCTCAAGTCCAAATATATATAGCGAGAGCTATATAAATACTAAAAATCAACTTGATTCCAGCCAAGCGATCGCCGCATTAGATCATCGCAAATGTGGCTAACTTATTTTTGCAATGCCAAAATATATTTAAAATTTGCATTTATGTGCAAATTGATAAGTTAAATAAACAGACAGAGAAAGAACGATGACAGCAGCTAAAGAATGACTTTAAGTTATCCTATCTCATAGTTTAATTAATACCATTTAATTTTTTCCACTTTAAACTGCATAATGCACAAAATAAAGTTTCATAATCAATCAAGTTCTTAAGACTTAGATAAAAATGTCAATTTAATGCTTGACAAAGCCTCTGCACTCACTTCCGAATATGCCCCGCCAACGCAGCGCTTTATCTACAGGGTGTCTATGAAAGTGAACTTCGCAGATAGCCAAATGCCTCTGATAACAAATCGCGAGTCAGGCGCTATTCCAGTACAGTTAGAAGCCGGCCGACGTCAGCCACAAAGTTAGCTGTGACGTCACAGTCGTCTATAAAGAAATGAAGAAAAAAAATGTTCCCACGCCTACGCATTAAATGAATTTTGAAAGCGAAATCAATTTTATATTGGCGCCTTATTGGCGAAAGCAGTGCAAAGCTTCGACAAGCAGTGCAAACCCGAACGTAACCTTGAAATTGTGAATTGAAAAGTGAGCGAGCAATTGTTGTTATTGTTTAAAAAGCTTCCCTCTCTCTCTCTCTTTTTCTCTCTTTCTCTCTCTTGCTACAGCTGGTCATTGCTCATTTATAATTGTGTGTATTGTTTTTAGTGCTTTTGACCATTTTTACGAACGTTTTAGCCGCCTGTCTGCCCGGCCGGCGTCTGCGACGGCAACGTGCGCATTTCTCAGCTAAATTTAGCTTTTTAGCTGTTTCAGCCATTTTGTTATTGTTGTTGTTGTTGTTGTTGTTGCTTTGTTTGCGGCTAAGCAGTTCGATTTTTGGATTACGCTGCGCTAAGTTCAGTTGAACCAAAAACGAAAGCAAGAGAGTGAGAGAGAGGGAGAGAGCAAGAGAAATAGAGAGCGAGCTTTCTAACTGCACAATGCGAAAAGCAGAACTTTCGCTCTTAGCTTTTTTGTATGCTATTCAATAAGGGCTGAGAGTGCTTGAAAGTGATCGCAATTAAATTATTATTTATGTTTAAGTTAAATTCAATTCGTTGAGAGTGCAGCCCTGGCAATTGTAGGTTCGCTAGCCCTGTGTAGGGTACCTGCTAGGGGCAAGAACTGGCTACCTGCTTGTGGCATGCAGCGACATGTTTAAGTTAGGGATCGGTACCTACCAGATACAGCTTGACCGTTTCTCTCTCGCTCGCTCTCCCTCTCTCTCTCTCTTTTGTTCTCTCGAGCGTTCTGCTTGCAATTTTTGCACCCCTCTGTCCATATAGTATGTATTTATATGGCTACCTATCTGTACATATATATACATATACAATATATTCGTGTATATATATATTTACCTCATGCCCTGTGCCTGCGCATCTGAAAATTAATTGTAGTTTAGTTTAGTTGATGTACGGACTTTGTCAACGTTGCACACGCGTCGCAGTTCGTCTCCCGGTTAACGTTTCTTCGCCTCTCGTGTTTCTCTTTTCTGTGCGCATCTGTAAGATACAAAGATACAAAGCGGCAGCAGATACAGCAGATACAGCAGATACTTGCAGCCACAGCTGTTGAACCCTTCGCCTGACCTCAAACAACGACAACAACTCAGACATAAATACTTTCGATTCCATTATTCTTCTTCTTCTTCTTCTTCTTTGTCTTCTACTTAACTAAAGTGCACTATTTAATTGTCATTATATAACTTATCGAATATGCTTTGGCATATTTTATAATTTCCTTTCAATTTGTCAAAAAGTTACACTCAGCGAAAATATATGTGAAGTGCGTATTTTTAAAGCAGAAAATTAACTTAAGAAAACAGTTATCATAAAGTGCACTATATAAAAATAGCATAACAAAGAAATCATAAAAAAAAAGAAAGATTCTAACTAAAGAAAGTGTTCTATGTGTGTGAAATGTTAAATACCCTGTAAAACATAAGCTATTTAATTGAATTACTTAAAAAGAAACAAACATTTTATGCCAGAAGAAACATTTATTAGTTTGTTTTTATAAAATCTTAACGAAAAAGATTTTATTTTGAAACAAAAACATTTTCATGATATATAAACTAAAAACTCCACGTTATCAATTAAATATAATATATGCTTATACGGCTTGTATATAAAAAGCATATAAAAAGTAAAACATTGTCAGGTTTTTATTTAAATACAAAGAATATAAAAATGTGGAATTTTGTTAAAATATATTTAAAACAAAAGCAAAGTTAAATTGAAACAGATTTAATTTTAAATATAGAGATTTTTCTTTATTGAACGAATTGATTTATATGCATACAAAAATTTATCATTTTTAATAAGTAAATTAATTTTATATTTGTAATAATTTATATTTTCGTATACTTGTCACTCAACCTTTTCGCTGAGTGTAGTGCGTGGCACTTATCTATCATTTGCAGTTAGTCGCGTCTATTTTTCGATCACACAAAGCAACTTTTTTTTTTGGCAAAATCGCCCATTGTTGCTGTTGCAGTTGTTGTTGTTGTTGTCGTCTGGGGTTCGCTGTTCGTTCGGTCGATTGCCCCGTTTCAGTTAACGGTTAATGCTAATGCCGAATCCGTCGCGTGTGTCCAACTTCCTAATTCCGTTCGTTGCAGCCAAACAAAGCAGAAAGAAAAGTATTCACAATAGACACCACACATCCAATATATATTAGTTCGACAAATACCCTGTAAATAAAATAGTGAACAATGGCTTCAGCCTTAGAAACGCTACGCGCCACGCTGGAAACACTCGCCGAAATCAAAGAGCTGCCCTTAAATCGCGAGACTTGTAAGTATTTAATCCCCCCTTCCCTTTCCCTTCCCCTTTCATCCCCCCTTTAAGGTCACTCGAATCTGTAGCGAACATTATTTTGGCCCATGTTTTTCTTTGGTTGCCACTCGCAGCTATTTTATATATTTATTTATAAACATTGTGTAAATGTCTTTTTGTCTTTGGGGCCGCACAATAAAACATTGCATTAATTTTCCTTTATTTTTTCCTCTTTTTCGCATAGCTTTCGAGTTTGTCAATCTTATCGCTATTTCACAATTATCTTACTTTTGATTTATTTTTTGTTTCTACTATCAAATTTGTGAATTTCCTTTAAGGCATTTATTAATCGTGGCTGAAATGTTTTACACTCAGAAAAATAAAGCTGTTTCTTTTACTTAACAAAATCATAACGCTTAAGAATAAGCAAACAAAGCAACATCGAAAATATAAGTGAAAACAACTGGGGAAAATAGAGAGAGTGAGATAAAGAAAGGCAAAGATAAAGAGAGAGCGATAAAAAATATTGAGAAAGAGAAAGATATAAAAGGATACATAAAAAGGGAGAAGGTATAACAGAGAATAAAAAAGAAAAGAGAGAAAAGAGAGGATCACATCGTGAGAGAGCTAAAGAGAAGGATATATAAAGAAATATGACAGGAAAATAGAAAAGGGAAAGAGAATGTCAAAAATATAAATAGAATAAGAAAGGTTCAAACAGAAAATATAAATTGTAATGGCATAGAGGGAAAAAAATTAAAAGATTAAGGATAAATCGACTATTTAAAAAGAACATAAACTCCGTTCAAATTCCCCAATTACATTCAAGTGCAGGGTATTTTACAGCGTGCACTGTTTGTGAATTTTAATTATCTATAATTTTTCGTTTATTCTTTTGTGCTTTCCTTTTGATTGTTGCCCCGAATTTGTGCTTTTAATAATTTCATTATCATTTTATTGCATTTCTCGTTGGCTTATGCAATTTGCAAACTTTGTGACAATGTCAGGTGCACAATTTATTAATATTATTATTATTTGCAATATTCGTTTCTGTCGTCTGCGTTGCCCAAAAACCTGATTTGCGAATTATGTCAGCGGCAAATGTTGTTCTTTTCATTTTATTTTGTTTCTCTCGCTCGCCTTTCGATTTTGGGGGCATGATATCATTTGAAGCAGAGCTTATTACTCATGCGACCAAATACGTGAAACTAGGGGAGGGGGAAAGGGGTTATTGCACAGGGGTTGTCTGGATATGATGTCACTACGTAAGACGTAAGACGCAATTTGTTGCAGTAGAGAGTTCAATGAACAAGCCAAACACTGCTTGCTCCGCCATGTAACTTGTCAAGCAGTGCATTTATTCTATGATTTATATTAAGTAGAGCGCACTTGAGCGTAGTTAATACATTTATTGATTCACCAACACAGTCGCACTCCAACACCTTCAGTTGTCGTGCTTCGTCATGCTCGATGTGTGAGCGTGTTTGACATGTTGTGTGTTGTTTGTTGTTGTTGTACGCGCCTATGAATCACATATGCGTTTCGAACCGCAACTACCGCACCCACTACGTTAAGTTGTACGTAAAGCGGTCTGCGTGACAGCGCCGACTGGCCGCCGAAGTCATCGTCGGGTGCTTTGACACGTTGCTAACATGCTCAACGATGAGAAGCGCGCCTACGTAGTCAAGTTTAGCGTTTGTTGTTGCAATTGCGCGTTATCTTTTTACTTTCATGCGCTGTGGATCACGCGCGCTCTCTTGCAACTCGCTCTCTCAGTAGACGCAACAGCGAACTTGCTCCATTCCAGAAAACTTGTTTGGCGTGCGCGCTCGCTCTCCCTCGCTCTCTTTCGCACACAGCTCCAGCGGGACAGCAGCAGCGGCAACAGCAGCAACTGCGGCTTATTGGTTTGTTTTGTGTTTGAACTTCTTCCAGTTCTTTTGCTGCGTTCATAGCAGACGGCGGTCCGCAGTGTCGCCCTCTACAGTATTTTACAAAGTGTTTTTATAACAGTGCTTGTGTGCGTGTTTGTTTCGGTGTACGTGTGTGTGCATTTAGCCAATTTTAATTACAGCTAAACACGCTAATACCCCTTTGCATACATTTTGGCGCCAAGTTCCTTGTGTGAAATACCATAAAAATAGAAAACTGAACTCATAATGGCCGGTGGCAGCAAACGTTATTCCCGCAACAATTCTAACGGCAACTTCCAGTCGCTGCCCGAACGTGGCCCAGGTAAATGACAACAGACATCAGATGGCAAATGTATTGTAGAGCTTATCAAATGTCTACTTTGATTTACCGTTAAGCGTTATCTATGCTCTGCACGCGGGCTGGCTGCTTCTTTGCGTTTGCCAACGTCAGCAGCGGCGCCAACGTGGCCAACGTTCAATCGCTGCACAGCCAATTGCCCAAAAGCAAAAAGCAATAACAACACCGACATACAAGTTTTTGCATAATTTGCCGTTGTCTTTCGCTTTTCGTTTTTTTTTCATTGAGCCACCGTCTTTTGAATTTTGATTGCCACGTTGAAAACGTTGTTGGTAGGCGGCGGCGCAGTCAACGAACTTTCAAAGCTTGCCAACCAGCAGCAACAACAACCACAGCTGTAGAAAAGAAAGAACTCAACGAAATCCGCAAGAGCAGCATATTCCATTATTTTTATGCCTGCACTTGCACTCTGCAGGCTATCGCTGATTCTGTCTCTTTGTCTGTATGTGTGTGTGTGTGTGTGTGCGTTTAGTCTAATTCAAGGTTATCAATGCCGCGTGCCAACTAAACATACAAATTTTGTGATGTGCTCGTGACGTCACGCACGATCACGCACGACAAATACGCTTATGAATATTTCTACAGTTGCTTTGACTTTTCGTTCTACATTTCTCAAGCAGCAGCAGCAACAACAACAACTGCTTCCAACACAGGAAGTTGCAAAGAGTGTCGAGTCGCTTCCAATACAACAATACATGTTTGATTTAATTTTGTCAAACAATACTTTTCTATTCACCACTCTTAAGCTTTTACAGTTACGGGATTTGTTAAATTTGAAGTGAAGAGCATATGCCTGATTTTGCTCTTAAAAAGTTGTAAGGAGTTTGAGCTAAATATAATATAAGGCTCTTCTATTTCAAGTAATTCCCTTTTCGTTATTCCACACATTTACAAGAGATTAAACTGAGCTTTAGCTCTTTGCTTTCGATGTAAGCAGTTCTTTTAAAACGATTCAACATTGAGAGTCTTATTATTTAAATATAAGAGAGCCCAAAAGAGTACAAAAGCACAACAAACTAAGCTTGAGCAGGATCAGCTTAAACTAGTTGTAGTAATACTAGTTTTTAGCACGAAATTCTTTGCGTTCACGTAACATGCTCATCTCTAGCTCACACACACACACACGCACGCACATAAATATATACTCCTCTTATCTAGTCGATTTTTTCGTGCGCTTCTTCTTTTTCCACAGACATCTCCACTTCACTTTCAGTGCAAACTTGTTTGGCTTTAAACCAGTTGCCAGTTGTCAGTTGCCCAGTTCCCAATTCCCAATTCCCGTTTCCCAATGCATTTTTATTTGTATTTGTGTTTTTCTTTTATTAACCTCAACCTACACGCTTTCAATACCGCCTAATTGTAACGAAATCGTCTCTTCTGCGATTGATAAAAAGAGACGAACTTTCTCTCTGGGGCGCTTTCTTTCTGTGTATGGGAAAAACACTCATATGTCCGATTGTTTCTCTGCGTCTTAACCCAGTTTCAATTCGCCTCAGCCCGCCTCGAAGCTCTTGTTTCCTTTCTAATTTATTGTCGATTTACATAACCTCCAGACTCGGCCTGGCAACCAACTTGGAGCCCATTTGTATTTTAGCCACCCCCCAAAACTAGTTTTTTTTTTCATTTTTTTTTTGTTATTTGTTAAGTTCTCTTTTTGGTGGCTGATATTTGTTTAGCTGTTGTTGCTTTCTGTCAGCTATTTTGAGCTCATAGTTCTTTCGTTTGGCCCAAAGCTTGATTTTGTGATTCTAGCTGTAAATAAGTTTATAATTGTATACAGTATTATTATTTAATTTTAAACTCTCTTTGCTTTTGCAACTAAACAACCCCATTTAAATCTACCATTTTGCAGGGCAACACACAAAAACAAATAAGCAAAAAGTTCAATTGTGCTTATTTAGAAAAGTGTTTTTAAAAATAGACATTGAAAAGAAAGAAAAGAAAGAATTGAACGAACTAATTTGGAAACATATAAAATCGTGTTTAATTAATCGCATTTCAATGGGCCGTCAATTGAGATTGTTTATTGTATAATGAGTTCAGCATAAGTTGCGGCTATTTTTAGGTCAATCCAATTGAAATGCTCTTCCGCTAAATGTCTCGAACAAGTCGAAAGGAATTCGCTTTCGATTAGCGGCGAGTGCATTGACTGCTTATCGGGCGAATTCAATGCGATAGAAAGAGACAGGGAGTTGTATCTATAAGATGCAGTTATATATTGATCAACGATCGATAATACGAAAGGTATAAGGCACATATCCATAAGATACATTTAGCTATCGATCGACGATTGTTTATTTAGGTATATGTATTAATCTATAAGTGAGGAATGTAAGGCATATAAGTATCTATAAGATACTTTTTCAAACTGATGGGTATCAGCCGTGTATCCATAAGATACTTTTATCAATCAATCTACAATCCAAAAGTGTTTCAATTCACATCCGTTTCCAAATCTCTTCACGCACTCTCATTTTTTTAATACTCTCTTGGTGCGTTCTTTTTTTCCGGCTGGGGGTCCGGAAAATTTGTATTTTGTGGCAACGACGACGCCAAATAATATTTGTCTAGTATAAAACTTGGCAACGACGAACGCCCAACGAACGAACGCACGGCGCGCTAACAAAGAAAAGAAGGAAAATGTCGAGCAGAATCTGTGAGTGAGATGCGACCAAAGATACAAAGATACAATTATATAGATACATAAATATATATATTGTATATATGTAAAATAGTATAATATATATAGTATATACTTGTACCGCTAATAGTGCTACCAATAATTATTGTCTGACATTTGCATTTTCGGCTGCAGCACAATTTATGCTACATTCATTTGACGTTGTGTGTGTATCTCAAAGATTGCATAATTGCCAAAGGCAAAAGATAGATACCAAACATACATACATATACACAGCTGTCTAATGAGCTCTTATGTGTGCGTGTGTGTTTGTGTGTTTGTTTGTTTGCGTATTTTGCTATTTTCAGTCACTCGTCAACTGTTCGCGAGCAAAACTCATTTTGATTAAAAAATAACGAAAATAATTTATTAGTTGCAATGACGCTCAAAATGTGTTTGGCAAACAAGTGATACTAAAACTGTAACTTGACAGCTGCTCGCTCTCTTTGACTTTTCTTCGCTCACTTCATACCAAACATTGACTTTCCAACTGTAAATACCAAATTTGTTGAAGTGAGCAGCAATGCTGTTCAAACTGTGACGATCTTCACTAGTTGCAAAAAATACTTCGCAACTGTTGCTTAACTAGAATAAATTAGAAATGTAATAAATGAGTGTGTGCTTGTCAAACTGTCAATAAGTGGAGACTGACAAACTGTAGCAAGTAAGCAGGTCTCCTTTTTAATAACTAACAAACTGTACACAAAATTCACAATGAATGCAAAACGGTAAACCTGTAAAACTGTCTGTTTTTTGTTACTACAAGCTAAGATTACAATTAAACTTTTGTCTTAAGGTCGACACAACATGTGACTGCAAAACTGTAAAGCGCCTAAATACATTTCTGGAAAACTATGACAATGAAAACCTTTTGAATGCTTACGTATACGTTTTTCAAACTGACTCTAAAACCTTTATTTTTATTATTTATTTTCACAGTGGAATCGCTGATCTATTGGCGTGATGTTAAAAAGTCCGGCATCGTGTTTGGCGTCGGCCTCGTCACCCTGCTCGCCATCTCCAGCTTCTCCGTGATCAGCGTGTTTGCGTATCTGTCGCTGTTGGCGCTCGTCGGCACCGTCGGCTTCAGAATCTACAAAGCTGTCACACAGGCCGTACAAAAGACACAGGATGGCCATCCCTTCAAGTAAGTATAAATAGATGGTCGATTATTTAAACCGAGTTGTGCTAGAAAAATTATAAAAAAGAATTAAAAAAAAAATAATGTAATACAAAAAAATGTGTAGACATTTAAAATGCATGTAAGATCTTCAGAGGAGATCATCAAAAAGCATACTAAAACATTTTAAATGTCTAGCTTGGTATGATATAAAAATTACGTATACGTTCCTTTAAAAAGAGGTCATCACTAATATGCCTAAAATGAAGCTTGCAGTCTGAAAGAGATATAAATATGCACTCACAAACGAATCCTTTTTCGCCATACTAACCAATATAAAAAAAAACCCAATTAAAGAGTATTTATTAATTGCTTTTTTGCTCTTTTAGAGAGTATCTGGAACTGGATCTGACGCTGTCGCAGGAGAAAGTGCAGCACATCGCGGGCGTTGGCGTTGCCCATATCAACGGCTTTACGGCGGAGCTGAGGCGTCTGTTTCTGGTCGAGGACATGATTGATTCGATCAAGTTTGGCGTTATCCTGTGGGTGTTCACCTACATTGGCGCCTGGTTCAACGGCATGACTCTGGTCATTCTGGGTGAGTCGAATTAAAATCCCTTTTGCTAATCTATATATTAATATTGAATACTGTTCATTTTGCAGCCTTTGTCTCGCTGTTCACCTTGCCCAAGGTCTATGAGAACAACAAGCAATCGATCGACACCTATTTGGATCTGGTGCGCAACAAGTTGACAGAAATAACCGACAAGTAAGAATCAAATGAAACTATAGAACAAAGTTAGTTAATCAAATCATTAACTTATTTAAATTTCTATTATCCTTTTTGCAGAATCCGGGTAGCTATCCCAATTGGCAACAAGAAGCCTGTCGCCGCCGCCGAGTCGGAAAAGGACAAATAGAAAGCAACAGCAACTAACAGCAGCAACAACATGTTTATTTATTTATTAAGCATTATTTGAATGATTTAAATATTCATCGGGGCATAACAAATAAATACATATATTCAATTGTATAATTACAATTTACAACAACAACAACAATAACTTGCAACAATGTCAACCCAAAACCTAAAAAGGAAAAACAAAAATAATATCAACTCGTAGCAGTTTAAACATTGTCCAAGTGTCTTTTAAGTTTTTCAACGAACGAAATCAATCTAAAACAAAAAGAAAACAATCTTTTAAAAACTATAAACAAAAACACAGCCACAGCAATGCAATTAAACGTTTCCTCAGTTTCCAATTAAATACTTTTGTTTTCGCGAGATTCTTAACGAAATGAATAATTTTTATTACTTTTATTTAGTTAAACATAAAAAAAATGCATAAAACTATGCAAAAAGCCTTTGAAAAAAAAAACAACAAAAAACATTGTGCACCCATTTTTATTAGCAATTTTTTCTAATTACAAACTCTTTGCTTTAGTTCTAATTTTAATTTTGTTGATTTTTTTTATAAAAAAAATCAAAATAAAAAAGAAGTGAAGTAAAAAAAAACATCGATAAATATCACGATTTTTTTTTTGTTTTGATTTTATTCAACTTTTGTTCTCTTCTGTTTTTAGCAAGTGTATCAAAATGGGACTATATACATATAGTAGGCTGATTTCCCAAACTCACATACGCACTCTACGCTTTCGTCCTTGCAGCAGGCGCAGCTCAGCTTTTGATTAGGGTGGCCTGATTATCGATTGGACCAATATGTTTGTAGAACGATTCGAGCTGCGCTCGGGAGCAGAATTTCCGATGGCATATAAAGCAAAAATAAATATAAAAACAAAATATTATATAAAGCACATAAAAAAACCAGCCGCAAGCAGCTTCGCCTTGTTTCATAAACATTTACTTATGTACAATTAATTTTTAAGTATTTTTACAAACTTAAATCAAATATTTAATGTAAATTTTTTGCAGCACAGCAAGTTGAGTTTTTGCCAACATTTTTAAAGATCATAATCATAAAACAATCATATATACATCTATTGTAGCTTAAATGTTTTTATTGTAATCCATTTGTTGCTCATTGTTATATTTAAAAAAAAGAAAGGATAAACAAAATAATGAAAGTAAATTTTTATGTTTTGCGTTGCTTTCAAAAAACAAAAACAAAATACCAAAAAAGAAACGTTTGTCAAGTGCAGCTATTAAGCAGAAGGAAATAATGGACTACTGATATCTTTTTAGGCGTCGTTTTTTCTCCCGTATAACTACGATAACAATAGATATTTTTGCATATTATATAACACTTAAAACGATATTTCTATATATGTATGTAATATGTAAGTGGATACAAAAAAAAGTAAACAAAAGCAAAAAAAAAAAAATAAGAAATGAAATCAGAGAACGAAATGAACTTTCCGAAAGGTTTAATTTTCTTTGCGCAAGGTTCGAGCCCATTAACGATCTTCATATACACGTATATCGCATTAATTGTGCAGTAAGTTTGCTATATGCTAGAGAGAAACAATGTTCTTACTTATTACACTCGAAACCAAAACTTAAACAAAAAGAACATCAAACAGTTGATATGATCGTAAAAATTTCAATAAAACTAAAACTTAAATAAAACTAAATATGAAAAAACTGTGAATTATTTAAATGAAAGTGTCATAGCGAGCAGCCAGTGTCCATTGACAATTGCAGCTGGCAGAAAGCTGCTTGACAGCTGCTGCCTACAAAGCTCAACGCCAGAGGGCCGGCAACATGGGCAGCCATAAAGCAAACAAAAAGCATACAACGCTCTGTCGACAAAAAATAATAAACAATACGCATGTATGACCTTCGTACAAGGTGACTGGGACACGCTGCGCGCGCGACCAACAAGAGCGCAAGCCATACTGATTGAGAGAGGAGAGAGAGACGGCAACCGAGCGTCAGAGAGTGCCATTAAATCAAATGCAATAGCAGCTTTGCATGAAATGCATTTAACATTCACATAAATTTCGCCAATGCCGATTGGCAATAGGAGCTGCTGAGCAAGCAACGGAGAATTCGACGCGCTGATAAGACACCAAACGCAGAGTTGTTTACAAGAGCGCGGTCACAAAAAGAGAGCGAAAGCTTTAAAACGGCGCAAAACTAATGAGTAAAACGCGTGTAGTTACCAACGAGATACCCAACAATGGGAATTTGTTCTTAAAATAGTTTATTAACATACTAAAAAAATGCTTGAACTGTGTCTTTTAGCTGAGAGCTTATTACTTGATTTGTGCAACTTTAATTTATTGCGTTTAAAACAAACACATGACCAGCAAAGGGCCGTTGAGTGACAGGTGAAGCAATATACACCACAGTGTAACAATTGCAGGGCATGAAAAGCTCTCGTGACTAATAACGCATGCGAAAAGTGCACGCCGTCTGAGAAGTGCTCCGGATTTAGCAGCGAACGGTCGTTTTTTTGTGGTCGCGCATCGTTCAAACATTCGCTGGTTCGCGTATTAATTCGTATTACAGTTCTTCCTACAACAGTGGGACACGCACCCACGCAGCAGCAGCAGCAGGCAGCGACAGAAGCAGCGACAGCAGCAGAGAGCAAGCGACAGCGGCAGATAGAAACGTTCGAAACAAACTACCTCAGTTAGCAGCGGAGAGTCAAAGGCAAAATGTCGAAGCCACAATCGGACGCGGATCGCAGGAAGCAGATTTCGGTGCGCGGCATCGCTGAGGTGGGCAACGTAACCGAGGTGAAGAAGAACTTCAATCGCCATCTCCACTACACCCTCGTCAAGGATCGCAATGTGTCCACGCTGCGCGATTACTATTTTGCGCTGGCCAACACCGTCAAGGACAACATGGTCGGACGCTGGATACGCACACAGCAGCACTACTACGAGAAGGACCCCAAGGTTAGTTATTTTTTCGTTTATTGATTTTATATCGAAAGTGAAAAGGAAAAAATATGTACCTAACCCCACTTTAGTTGAAAAACGAAAATGAGTCCAATGTTAAAAGGCTGCAATTTAGGTTCCTTCATTTTTTTTTTTAATCGTTCAATTTTTTTTTTATTTTTTTTTTTTGCTATTACGACATGCATATTGCGCTTTGCGCTTTCGGCGCACATTCTTTGTGTGTCTCTCTTTGCGTTTGGCCAAAAATTGTTTCTGTTTTATTTTCTATACCATTTATTAACTTCTCTTTAATGTTCGTTTTTGTTTTCGCCGCACTTTCTGCTGCACCTACATTATCATTTGCCATCATTTATTTTGCTCTCCTCTGTTGTTTTGTTTTTCGTGCAATTCCGCCCGTCTAATTGCTTGCTGCACAATTTGGCTGAAGTGCAGTGGGATCAATGCCAAGTGCCGGTGAATGCCAGCCCACAACGCTTCAGATACTTTCACTGCGGCACATTTGGCCCAGGGTGGACCAAACACAGGCCCGCTATAAAAAGGCCGGTGGCCCAGTCTAGCTCCACGACCAGCTGACTGAAGCTCCCCTTTAGAAAAAAAAAAATTAAATAAAAATAAATAAAAAAAATATATATTAATAGCTTGTTGGCAATCAGCAGCTGTCGCCGTCGCACACACACACACGAGTGCGAGCGAGAGAGCTTGTAAAATATGATTTCAATATTAGCTAAGTAATTTCGTATACCCACCAGTAAATTAACTTAAAAATGGGGTATTACAAAAGTGTACAATTGCAGTCAGCGTAGTCAATTTATAGTCTAAACATTTTTAAGACAAGTATTGGCAAATTTTCAAAGCCAAATATCTAAAAAAAAAATTTAGCTATAAAATAAATTTATGCCCAAACATATTTCAAAATAGAAATTTAACAATCCTCAAGTTTAAACATGTGTGCTTTTTACCTGTCTATGTATATCATTCCCTTTTCTAACCATATGCAGGGTATCTTGTAGTGTAGCACTTGTGTGTTTGTCAGTTTTTTCAACCACTGTTCAACTCATTTTCAGTCTGATAGACTAACAATACTATTAAGTTGCTTACAGGATATCATCTAGTGTAATACTTGTTTGATTTGATTGTCTTTGTTAGCTTTCTAAGCAATTTATCAGCTATAAAATACTTTGATAAAGATTTACAATCTTTTATATGTATTTGCAGGGTATTTTCAAGTATAAAACTACCAATTTTAGTCAACTTACAGAGCAATATATAAAGTCCAACATTTATAAATACTATCTTTAGCTTTTAAAAGCTTGTTTAAGTTACATTTTAGCTGTTAACAGGGTATCTTTTAGCATAATAATTTATTTTCTATATCCATCGCTTATTATCTGGCAAAACTTTAAGCTAAATCGAGTTTTTTCACGCTGAAAGCAGCTTTTAGCACGCTCCAGTCAAAGCTGAGGCATGCATATCCATCAGATACACACACACACACACACACACACACACTCACACCGTTGCAATCACGTGCGGCAAGCGTGCGAATTTGGCGTTGCCGCATTTCGCAAGTTTTCTGGCCGGAATATTTGTCCTTGCCTGAATGTCAGTCAGAAAAGTCTTTTCGAATATTCCAAGATTGAAAACACAATGAGATGTATCCATGTATCTTTGTATCTGCGACATATTTGCATATGCTGTGAACAGCTGTTAAATAAGTTTTGGATACAGACAGAAGAACAGAAGAACTCATGAATTCATTTTGTCAATTTAACTAATTTATATAAAGTGCGATATTATAACAGCAACAACAATTAGAACATAAAAATAAAGATAAATGTATAGATATATAAATATATATATGTGTCTGTGTGGACACCCAAAACACACCCATACACGCACACAATTTTTCAAGGTCAATCAAAGGTTATTAACAAAAACGAGAGTCGGACAACATTCGCCGCCAGCGTCAGGAAAATTTTTTCATTTATTTTCATTTATTTTATTTCATTTTCTGTACGTTCTAGTTTTTCATGTAGTTGTTGTTGTTGTCTGTGTGTGTCTTTGTGTGTGTGTGTGTGTGTTTGTGTGCACACATATTTATTTTGGTTCCATGAAAATGCGACAATAAATGGAAATTTTCTTGGGGTTCGTTTTGTGTCTGTTACACGCTTTCATTACGCGCTTACATGCAATCTTTTATAGCTCAAGTATCTCATAGATACATACATATATATGCGTGGATGTATCTAACAAGTTGAAACTAGTTACACTTAAACTTAATTGAGTTCACTTCTTTTATTCGTCTAAAGTTGCCAATTTATGATTGAGCCTCAATTGATGATAGGTCAGAAGGGGTAAATGAACTCTATTCAAAAATGATTCCTTAAATTTAATGTTAGAATTCGATTGTAAAAAATCTACGCTTTAAAAGAATTGCAAATTGTTTTTTATTTTAACTATTAAAAATGGACTTTTGTTGATTGATTTTTAACTGTTAATTGTTTTCTGTTTTTAAAACACTTTTAAAGTTTTTATTAGCAATTATATAAGAAAGTTTTAACAAGGTTTGCTTGGGAACATATAAATATATTAAATATAATTTTTTAATTAGTTAAACTCTCATTTTTTCCATTACATAAAATCTGTTAAAACAGAAAGTTAGTTTAAAGTTCTGTAAATTTTTTATGGAATAATTCCAGAAATAAGTTTTGGTTTTTCCCGAAATTTTCATACTTTTGAAAGCTGTTTTTCTTTTAAACTTGGCTTACATAATCAGCCAGTAAATGCCCAGCTTTTAATTAACATTTATAGAAATACTATATATTATATATGTGTATATTAATATCCATAAATATATGTCGACTTAATTAATTTGAGCAGCTGCTGACAAACGCAGCTAACCGCGTTTGTATACACTATATAAGCCCATAAATATTATTATTACTTCCCGTAACCCATAGACAAAGCTCGATTACAAGTGCAAACAAATGGCATTTGTTATCACTATTTTTTTTTCTCCGCCAAAAGCCGCAGAACATATGTTATTCAGTTAGCCAAACGAAAAATAATTAAGCGACTTTCCTGTGGCCATAAATGATAATATATAAAAAAACAAAGGCTTATCACGCAAATGGAGCTCATCACAAAGCGGGTTTATTGGTCAAGTTGGCAGCCTTTGGTCGCATGCAATTGGCAATCGTGACACATCTGTGTCAATATTAAAATGGATTGTATTATCTGTGTTGAACCTAATCAAGTCCATAAAAAACTAAGCAGGAGTTGGGCTGAATTACACGACTAGAAAATACCCTAGCTAAATAAATTAAATTATTTACTTAAGCTGCTATTAAATCGATTATATGTTAGCATAGATAGATATAGATTAATATAAGAACTTAAGGGTTTCACACTTCAGACTACCCCTTCCCAAGCACTCACAGGGTTACAGGTCGTCTATATATATAAGCCTAGCGCCATCTATGTTTGCACTCATAATACTAATTAGAGGAATTTTTACCTACAGCGACCTGAACCCCTTTCGACCCCACAGACCCACTCATAACTGATAAGCATAACTGATAAGCATAACTGATAAGAGATTGAACATAGAACTATAGAATTGGCGACAATCGATCGATGCTGTCGTCAAAGCGGATCCCATTAGCATTGACCAAAGATTATAGAATATTAGAATAGATTGTAGGCCCCATCCGAGTGCATAGAAACATGTTTGCATTGAATGCACCAGAGAAACATCCAGACTGTAATCTCTCCGGTTAGCTAAACAAAGTATTGCCCTTTGCCGCAGTTGTAAACATTATTATGTGATTATCAAACGCGTCTGATCAATCGATTCGATTGATGATCAGGCGAATGTTAAATGTCTATTTATAGCTGCCAACAACTCAAAACTAAAGCTGCCTCAAATTTACTGGTCGTTGATAAGGCCCCTGTCGCCGGGTGACCTTCATAGCATATGGACGACATATGTAACTAGGTAATTGGGGCAGCTGCTGAACACGCTCCAGTTTAATGTACATTTGTATTAGCTAAAACTTACAGCTTGTTGTTTTTAGTTAATTTAATTTTGGGGTAAAATGAATATCAACTCCAGCTTTGACTATTCAAATGAGCCTTAAGCTGAGTTCTTATATAATATCTATAACTACTTAAATGTGAAATTAAGGAATAACATTTTATAATACACTAGTTGAGGGAAAGGACTGCATAAAAAGAAAAGGGTATCTTAAGTGCTGCTGGTAGAACCTAATGACCTTATGATCTATATAAAGTCCCTTCTCTATTCGCCAATTTTGATTGTATTGTAATTTTGGTTAACTGAAAAATTGGTTTATGGATTGTAGAGTTTATATATTATCAGGGGACGACCTTAGAAGCTAGTTTTTTTTATTGAAGGTTAAGGTTAATAGCTGATATACCTTAAGTTATGATAAATAATTCTGTGACCCTACATAAACAAGCTATTATAATAACTGACAACACCTTTCTGTTCTATAAATTAGAATCTTTAATGTTCTTTTGCATCTAAATATTTTATTTCATTAACACAAACCTAAGTTTTTAAGCAATTGAAGTCTGATAGAAAAGTTACTATATATAAATAAGTAAGTTCGTTAAGGAAGTTTATTTGGGAAACTTACTTTAGGCTAAGAAGGGTTTCATTCAACCAAAGCCTAGCCTAATTAGAGTTTTTCTAAATATGATCTTACCTTCAATCACCACTTGCAGAATTTAATAGAGTTATCCCTGCCCTTCAATTCTTGCAGCGCGTCTACTATCTGTCCCTGGAGTACTACATGGGCAGGTCGCTGACCAACACGATGATCAACTTGGGCATCCAGAGCGAGTGCGAGGAGGCCATGTACCAGCTGGGTCTGGACATCGAGAATCTCGAGGAGATGGAGGAGGACGCCGGTCTGGGCAATGGTGGTCTGGGTCGTCTGGCCGCCTGTTTCCTGGACTCGATGGCCACGCTGGGTCTGGCCGCCTACGGCTATGGTATTCGCTATGAGTACGGCATCTTCGCCCAGAAGATCAAGAACGGCGAGCAGGTGGAGGAGCCCGACGATTGGCTGCGCTTTGGCAATCCCTGGGAGAAGGCACGTCCCGAATTCATGCTGCCCATTCACTTCTACGGTCGCGTCATCGATACGCCCGAGGGCAAGAAGTGGGTCGACACCCAGCGTGTCTTCGCCATGCCCTACGACAACCCGATTCCCGGCTACAACAACAACCACGTGAACACGCTGCGTCTGTGGTCCGCCAAGTCGCCCATTGACTTCAACCTGAAGTTCTGTAAGTGCACCTGAATTGAGTTAACCCCGGAAGGTCCTTAACTTATCTTTCGCTCTATCGCTTTCCCTTCCCTAAATTCAGTCAACGATGGTGACTACATTCAGGCCGTGCTGGATCGTAATCTGGCTGAGAACATCTCGCGTGTCTTGTATCCCAACGACAACTTCTTCGAGGGCAAGGAGCTGCGCCTGAAGCAGGAGTACTTCATGTGCGCCGCCACCCTGCAGGACATCATCCGTCGCTACAAGGCCTCCAAGTTTGGATCGCGCGAGGCTGTCCGCAACAACTTCGATCACTTCCCCGAGAAGGTCGCCATCCAGCTGAACGACACGCATCCCTCGCTGGCCATACCCGAGCTGATGCGCATTCTCGTCGACGAGGAGCATCTCGACTGGCCCAAGGCCTGGGACATTGTGGTCCGCTCGTGCGCCTACACCAATCACACGGTGCTGCCGGAGGCGCTCGAACGCTGGCCGGTGTCCATGCTGGAGTCGATCCTGCCGCGTCACCTGCAGATCATCTATCACATCAACTTCCTGCACATGGAGAACGTGAAGAAGAAATTCCCCGAGGATCTGGATCGCATGCGTCGCATGTCGCTGGTCGAGGAGGATGGCGAGAAGCGCATCAACATGGCCCATCTGTCGATTGTGGGCTCCCATGCGGTTAACGGCGTCGCCGCCATTCACTCGCAGATCCTGAAGGACTCGCTCTTCCACGACTTCTACGAAATGGATCCCAAGAAGTTCCAGAACAAGACCAACGGCATCACGCCCCGCCGTTGGCTGCTGCTCTGCAATCCCGGACTGTCCGATCTCATTGCCGAGAAGATCGGTGACGAGTGGCCCGTGCATTTGGATCAGCTGGTCGCCTTGAAGAAGTGGGCCAAGGATCCGAACTTCCAGCGCAACGTGGCCCGCGTCAAGCAGGAGAATAAGCTGAAGCTGGCCACCATACTGGAGAAGGACTACGGCATCAAGGTGAACCCCGCCTCGATGTTCGACATCCAAGTGAAGCGCATCCACGAGTACAAGCGCCAGCTGCTCAACTGCCTGCACATCATCACACTGTACAATCGCATCAAGAAGGATCCCACGGCCAATTTCACGCCACGCACAATCATGATCGGCGGCAAGGCTGCTCCCGGCTACTATGTGGCCAAGCAGATCATTAAGCTGATCTGTGCCGTCGGCAATGTGGTCAACAACGATCCCATTGTCGGCGACAAGCTGAAGGTCATCTTCCTGGAGAACTATCGCGTCACCCTCGCCGAGAAGATTATGCCCGCTGCCGATCTGTCCGAGCAGATCTCGACTGCCGGCACCGAAGCCTCCGGCACCGGCAACATGAAGTTCCAGCTGAACGGTGCCCTCACCATCGGCACTCTGGATGGCGCCAATGTCGAAATGGCCGAGGAAATGGGTCTCGATAATATCTTCATCTTTGGCATGACCGTCGATGAGGTGGAGGCTCTGAAGAAGAAGGGCTACAACGCCTACGATTACTACAATGCCAATGCCGAGGTCAAGCAGGTGATCGATCAAATCCAGGGCGGCTTCTTCAGCCCCGGCAATCCCAACGAGTTCAAGAACATCGCCGATATACTGCTCAAGTATGATCATTACTATTTGCTGGCCGATTTCGATGCCTACCTCAAGGCACAGGATCTGGTATCCAAGACCTATCAGGTAAGATAAATTCAAATAATCTCAAATACATCTTTTACTAATATTTGGTTTTTCTTTTCTTCTTTCGATTAGAACCAATCGAAGTGGCTGGAGATGTCCATCAATAACATTGCCTCCAGTGGCAAATTCTCATCGGATCGCACAATCGCCGAATATGCCCGCGAGATTTGGGGCGTTGAGCCCACCTGGGAGAAGCTGCCGGCACCGGAGGATGTGCAATAAATCAATTGAACAACGTTTTTTGATATTATATATTTTATTATTCGTGTGCTTTACTTTTGTTAAAGTCCCAATTTAGGAGCCAAATGCTAAACAACTAACAAGATATGAGAGAAACATTAAAAACATAGAAAAACACAAGAATTAAGCTAGCGCTAAGATGTGAACATCGATCGGGCTCATTGTTAAATATTAAATATCTTATTTAATAAATTTTAAACAAATCTAACGCTCATCCTCAATTTGATCGAATCGAATTAGCAGCAGCGACTACAAACAACGGTACCTTCTATCGCCATTGAGACCTCAGGAACACTTTCAAAGTAACTTCACCAAAAAGAAAGAAAAAATATTTAAAAATTAAACTAGCAAATTGAATGAAAAAAACACATTTGCAACTTAGTGCAAAGCTTCGTTTTAGATATGGAATTTAAATATGCGTGTTAAATCAAACCAAAAAAAAATAAATAAATAAATAAAAGTTCAACTGTTACATGTAAAAACAAATTAAATAATTTTCCAAAATAAAACAAAAAAAACACCTAAAAAAACGAAGTAATAATTGGAAATTATTAAAAAAGATTTAGAGTATAAATTTTAAGAAATTTAATTTGGCACTTGTTTTAAAAAAAAAATAGTTCTTGTTTGTATTTATTTAATTTAAACAGCTTAGATTTGATGTGTGGAAAGTTAAATATGCATTTGGCCTTATTTGAATATTTTTTTCAGCTATAAATTAGGTAAACTCAAAGTTAAATTGATTTTTAGATGAAAGATAACCTGCTATTAATTTTAATTTAATATTTACTATTTTTATTAATAGCTTGTTAATTAATAATTTGTAAATAGCACTTTAGACTAGCTCTTTGTGGGTGTAATTCGTAAAGTAATTCTTAAAGCTCATTCTTGGCTTGATTCACTTTAAAGCCATCCCTAAAAGCAGATTATAGAAACCTTGAAAACAATTTCAAAATTTCCGGTGCACGAATTGAGCTCACAAAAGGAGATTCCGTTTGATATCTGGATCAAGCCAAATTGACAGATATTACCGATACTATAGATTTCGTTTCCGGCATGGAGCAGCTGTGGGAGCAACTGGGCCAAGTGCAGCCACGAGCCGCAATACCAACAAGGATGCGACGCGTTCGTCGCGTCTCTGTTAATATTGAGGCTGATGGCGGTCGGCGATGTCGCTGCCCGAAGGCGCCCAATTATCTGGAGGACCTGTTCAATCCGTGGGCCATGCACAAGTACCAGAAAGTGCAGCAACTGGTGGATCCAGCCGCCTTTGTTTATGCCCTGCAATGCGACTGCCCGCAGCTGCGATATCCGACGGCACCCATCCAAGAAGCTCCGTTTGAGTATATGGTGGATCGCTTGGAGTATCAGCAGCAGCCGCAGGCCGAGAGTCAGACCCAACTGGAATCCCAGCCAGTTGACCCGACTAACCAAGCGTCCAATTGCTCAAGCAGCTCGGACAATTCCCAGTCGAATGAGTTTGGCTCACAGTTAAGTATCCTTACGGATCTGGTGCGTCAGACCATTCTCAAGCTGGACAGCTATATGGCGGCGCAGGGCCAACAGCAGGCGCAGGATCCCAGCAGCTGCATGGATCGCACCTACTTCGAACTGGCACAGTGCATGGATCCCTCGGTCGAGATGGGTCTGCTCAACAAGCTCAAGCAGGGCAAACAGCGTGGCAAAGGCGTGCGCAAGGTTAAAGTTGTGCCGGTGCAGCCACTGGTCTTCATGTCGCCACCAGCGGCGGCACCAGCGGCAGCACCAGCGGAGCCTGCTCCAGCTCCCGTCCTGCCCAGCAAACTCAAGACCATCAAACATCGTCCGCGTCCACGCAAAAAGCGTTCGTCTATCGCAACTCCCGAAAGTTCCAAGCAAGCGGAAACTGCTTCAGTCCTAGAGTCTAGTTCCACAGTGGGTAAGTTGGGTATTTCCCTAAAATTAAAGCTTATAGCTGCTAGAGAAACAATTGACCTAAGGGGGGTAAAAGAGGTTCTTAGACAGATTTCCAATCCAAGAGTCTAAACACTTCAAATGTAGCCCGATTAGGGGTATGGGGTATGATCTAGTCCAGTTCCTGTCAGAGCGTGACCTCTGTTTTCTCTTTTCTTTCATCTCAGCTCCATTGGTTTGTCCCTGTCAAAATACCCGCGACAACGGCACCACCATGTGGTGTCCCATGGAATGCTGCAAGAACTGCTGCGGCGTGGTCACGAAGGGTCAATCCATACCTTTCCAACCCAGTGGATCTGCGCCCCTGCCCGTACAGCTGTTCACGATGGAAGGAAATCCATTGTACACCTGCAACCCAGCAGAGATGCCTTCAAGACCGCAGAAAGCGGATCGGGTCAGCGCTGGCAAGTTGAGCTACTCCTACATCGCGGAGGAGCAGGAACAGGAGCAGGATCCAGAGTCGGAGGCCGAACAGACCAGCTCTGACGATTGGTATCAGACCGCCAGCGTTAGTCTGGCCCACCTGGAACAGCAGGAGAACTACTTTGCCAAGCACAAAGTCCCACACACGGATTTCTGCAGCACCGACGATAATTCCGATTCGCCCACGCACTTCGTAGCGACCGCCGACAAGGCGGTCTGCACCAGGGACATGTGCAAGGAGTTGGCCACCGTCCGGAAACCGACCAAAATTTTGCGCATCTACAAAAGATCCGCGATGAAGTCGCGACGTGTCAAGAAAGCGGCCAGAAAGCAATCCAAGGTGAAGTTTGTCAAGCTGCGAACGGAACAACCTCAGCTGGAAAACGAAACCAGTTCCCAGGCAAGCGAGCCGCGCTCCAGTGCTGGCAGCGAATGTAGTCGTCTCAGTTTCACCGAGGAGCGGGAGCCTCGTTTCCAGACGCTGCTCAATCAGATCGATACCGAGAACGACCTGGACCGAAAGCTGAACGCGGAGTTCAAGTGTAATCCGCTGGCCAGCAATTATCGCACGCGTTCCCATAGCAGCTTGAGCTCGACCGGTTATCCCAGCAACTGGTCGCAGTGAAACCCGTTGGAGGAGAACTCAGCATGCCTTGTTCGACACGTTTGGGTTTCACATTTCAGACGTCAGCTGGGGAAAATGGATTTAAATTAAGGGAGCAATGATGAACGATGGTGTTGAGAGCGATGGGTTGCGCAATGCGCGGAATTCTTCCGAGGGGGACGAGGAGGAATCCACGAGTCGGGCGAATGAGAACAAGGAGGAAATCTGCTCGGATGCGACTGTGCAACAGGAGGAGTCAATTGGTAGCTGTTGTCAGTTTTGCTTGGTGCATCAGATGGAAACTGATCCGGGGCTCAGGTACGGCTCTGATTTCGAATACTCAATTGGTGAATGGAACCGAACCGGCTCTGAACCACAACATCAAGCCGAAGCAAGCGAACGAAGCTACAGAGATTATCAGCCTGAACGAACCCAGTCGGACTTACTAGCCAACGCCTTGGCTCAAAGCTACCCCGATTTCCAGTCGGAAAACAGTTCCTGGCATGACTCGCTCAGTGCGCCTCCGACTCCAGCTTGCTCCAGGCAAGATCAACGCTTTCCTGTCGAACACAATTTAACGGAAGCTCGCTCTCGATATCCGCAAGAAACTGCGAGGAATTCCGATCAATACCCCAACAAGGCCAATCAACAAGCCCAGCAGAGACCTACCATTCTGGTCTTAGTGGTCAAGTAGGTAGAGCTTCCAATTGCAATCACTTAACCAAAGGGTAAACCAGAGGTTAATTGATTCGAAGGGTTTACCCTTTGGTTGTTCTTTAAATTAGTTTCCCATTTGCAGCAAACCTCCGAATGATGGCTACCAGGCTGAGGATCGTCGCAGGGGCGGCTTTCGCCCGCCAGCCCATCCACAGATGGGAAACGCAGACAGAGCTTATCCACAACCAGCCAGACGTTGGTATTGTGACGTCCTTTTTAAATTGAAGTACTTGACTTAACAAAGGTTTTCCTCTTTTAGCTATTGCTCCAATGTGGACAGTCATGCCTTTAGGAATAGCGGGTAAGTTAAAGCTAATGAAGTGGGGTCTTTATCTATGCATTAAGCAACCCTATCTTCCAGTCCTAGCTACGGACAGCAAATATCAAACGGATTTGTTTCAGGCCCAAGACTGATGGGGAACTCCGATAGGTCAATGGATCAAGATCGCAACCAGTTGCGTTACGCAGCTCAGCCCGTCCAAGGAACACTTGGCAGGAATGTCCGATTGACCGTAGGTCAAGGCGAACGCAGCTGCCTTTGCGCTGGCGGCGAGCAGGCGCCCAGCGACTCCACAGCGGAGTCAAGCGTCGAGTGCGAGTCGTCGTGTGAATGTGAGTGCATGCACGATCTGGCGAATGTGCTTGGGAACGCGATGATGAGCGAGGAATGCCTTTGCTATATGTCGCTTAGCCAGCAGCAACAACGAGCTCAGCAGCAGCAGCAGCGGGGACAACACAAAAGGCAACAGAACCAGAAGGAACCTCTGCAGAAAAAGCGGCGCGGGGCTAAACAACAACAACAACAATCACAGAAGCAGCCGAAGCGAGGCAGGCAGCCAATTCAGGAGGATGAAGAAGAGCTGGAGGATCAACCGCAGCGGGAAAAGCAGAAGCAGTCGAAGCGGGGCAGACAGCCTAATCAGGAGGATGAAGAAGAGCTGGTGGATCAACCACGGCAGGGGAAGTCGAAGCGGGGCAGGCAGTCAAATCAGGAGGATGAAGAAGAGCTGGAGGTTCAATCACAGCAGGGAAAGCAGAAGCGGGGCAGACAGCCTAATCAGGAGGATGAAGAAGAACTGGAGGATCAACCACAGAAGGGAAAGCAGAAGCAATTGAAGAGTGGCAGACAGTCAAATCTGGAGGATGAAGAAGAGCTGGAGGATCAAACCCAGCAAGGCAAGTCGAAGCCTGGCAGGCAATCAAATCTGGAGGATGAAGAAGAGCTGGACGATCTATCACAGCTGGAGATAGACCCGCAAAAGAAGAAGCGACGTAAGCCCAAAACCGTTTTCGATAGATTCGCCAGTCCACCGTTTGTAATTGAGCCCAAGCCCTGTGTGTGCTGCTGCAAAAGGACCTGTTGCCAGCCGTGCTGGGGCTGCTGCTGCAGTCCTTGTCGCTCCTGCTATCCTGGCTGTTGAGAGCCAACAAATATTCCCGTCAAAAGCAACCCGTAATAAAAAATCCAAAAAAAAAACAAAAAAATACAATCGAAAACGATGTCAAAATGTTTGAAGCTTATATAAATTATTGAAAAACAAAAACGTGCTTAAATTGTTACACCTTGACGCGCTGAATATGTGATTTAGCCTAAAGCCTAGGAACCTGGCTAAGCATGGCGGGATTACGCCGAAGAAGACGTTCAATAAAACAGTCGCTGCTGCGACGCGCCGTCCACAAAATGAGTCGGATGGAGCAGATTAGTGTGGAGCGGACTGCGCTGTTTGGTGTGCCGCAAACTAGATCCAGCGCCCAGGCAAAGAGCATTACTGTGCTGTCCTCCTTCGACCGGGGCTCGCGTCTAGTCCACACCAATCAGCGCAGCCCCTCCAACAACTCGGCCTCCAGCTGCGAGCCGAGAAGAGTTCAGCGCCGATCGACCAGAAACCAGAAACAAATCGACGGCTCTCAACTTTGGCTGCAAAGGGTGCTCGCCAGGAAACCCTTCGGGACGTGCAGGCAACGCAGCCTAGCGGGTTCTTCCTCAAGGTGTTGCAGTACTAAAGGTAAGATCGATGCGATGCGATGCGATTGAGCTAACTGGACTAATCCCCTCGCCAATAGACAACAGATCGGGCGATAGCCTGAAGGGTGTTGGAACCGGTCGTGGATCGCGAGCTAGTTCGCTAAGCTATCCGTCTAGCTGGAACTTGGATATGCCGCGGCAAGAGGAAATCGACGAGTCGAACGCCAACGAACTGTGTCCCAGCGAGGTGACCAATTGCGACAGACTCAATCGCACAGCCTACGACCAGCGACTCAGCTCCCCGCTGAGTCAACGTCGACCCAAAGTTGATAGCTGCGTCCAGTGCCGAATGCCGCATACCCGAACTCAATCGAAACCCCCGACGGCCATGCACAAGGTATTGGGTAACAGGAGCGGGCAGCGCGTTAACAGCGGCATGAGCAGCAATACGAACAGTCAGTGCCGACCTAAGTCGTCGCCCACCTCCAGCTTAGTGGGGAATGCCACGCGGAAGGGCAAGGTTACTGGCAACTATGGCGGATACACCGCATCGGAGTGCAGTTGTGATTTGAATGATAATGTTAGTGATAAAAGAAGCCTTGGTCGTAGTCCGGAACGCTTAAATCGAATCGAGAAGATTAGTCAGCCGCCAAGGGGGGCAAATGCGATCAGCTCACAGGACATCGAGTGTCAGTGCGAGAGCGACCTGGCGAGCGATTCCGAAGTACCCTGCGTCAATGTCAGCTGTCCCAACCTACAGCAGACAAATGGATTTGCCGCTGGCAATGGAAGGGCAAGGAACGCGCCTGAGTCCCCGTGCAATAATCCCAATTGCCGCAATGCCCTAACCCAAACAGCGCCCAGGAAACAAGATGAAAACTACCCCAAGTCCCCGAAGAGTCCATCCCCAAACTCGAAGATTCAGTCGGGACTCGGCTCGAAGAGGAACCAAGCCGAGGTCAAATGCAATTGCAAGTGTCCGGCCTGCATCAGGAGAGGGTCGCCTGCTCCGGAACAGACCAATAAGAGCATTAAGGGCGCTGCGGCGAGTCCTGCCAGCGGCAAGGGCTCTGCTAGCTGCAGATGTCCTGGCTACGTCAGACAGCCAACAGACGCGAGAAGCGCCTCGAAGGGCCGGCAGGAAAGCCCGCCGACATCAAAGACTAACAAGGCCAAAACAACAACGGGTCTGTCGAAAAAGACGCCAGCGACAGCTAAGTCGAAGCAAAAGGAAGATGGTTTGCGCAAACAACTGACGAGCAGCTGCAAATGTGCTCATTGCGTCAAAGACGTCTTTAAACAGCTGGCCGGCAGTTCAGGGCCCGGTGGGGGGAATCCCTTCTTGCAGAATGACAACAGGCTGCCCGTTTGCATAGCGAACTCCTGTCAGACTTCAAGCTGCGTTCGTTCCCCAAATGGCGCAGTTGGTCCGAGGGGAAGAACGTTGGGAAACAATCGGCAACCCTATTCCACTCCGCTGAGCTGTGTGCCCCACTGCGATCGGGAGTGCAACAGGGCCGTGCAACAGACCTCGACAACGGGACTCGGGAGAGGCCGCGCAAGCTGGGACGCAAACCGAAATGGACGAATTGGGCAAAATGGGGTTCAATACGCGCGATCCTCAGAGCTTTTCGTTATTGATCCACAGAACGGACCCAATGATAAAAGCGAGATGAAATGCGGCTGCACTTGTCCCAACTGCGGCTATGACATCAACAGCTTCAACCGAAGCGCACAGGACCAAAATTACTCGCGATTGGGTCCGGGCAGTAAATCAACTTTCCCCTCCGCATCGCAAAGTCCGATTGGTCCACCCATCCAAAGGAATGGCACAGGAAGTACAAAGAGCCTAAGTGGTTATAGCACCAAGTACAAGCCGACTGAAGGTAATGTTCAGCCAGTGAATGAATGTGAATGCTGCGATATTATTATGAGCAGGAAAAAGAGGAAAAGTTTGGATTCAGTGAGGAACAACAATCAAAAGCAGCAGGTGAGGGAAGCTTATGAGCCAGCTAGCTTGACTAAGATGGGTCCAACTTCGGCCAAGACCCAAAAGGGCGACGCCTTGGACGACAACTGCAATGTGAAGCAAATAATTCAAATACTGCAGGAGACAGTCACCCAGCTGGTGGGTCAATGTCGTTGTGGAGGACAATCGAGTACATCCAACACTGCAGGAGGAAGTCGTCAGGAAAACGGACCTACGCAGGATACAAACAGTCAGCTGGTAGAATGTTTTTGTGAGCCACAATCGCAACCAGAAGTAAATACTGCACGAGGAAGAAACTCAGCAACCAATGAAACCAATCAACCCAATCAATTCAAGACCTCCAGGCAGTGCGAGTGCAGCCAGGAAAACGATCCTTGGCCTGTCGCGAATCCTTCGAGCTATGCGGAAGGAGCTTACATGGCAAACTCGATGGGTGCCTATGGACAACAGCAACAGCCAGGATGCATCAATTGTTGTCTGGACAGACATAATAAGGGAAATCGGCAGCAGCTCTACCAGAATCAGGGCAACAATTTCTACTCACAGCAGCCGAGCGCTCAGATGGAAGATAACCGACGGTCTAATCTGAAAATCTCACCACAATTTTGCACAACCCAAACGTGTCCGGCGAAAAAGACCTCCGTACGCATACTTACCCAGACGGACTACGACTATCCAAAGTCACCTCCAAACAGGGGCAACTATCTTGCCAACCCCGAGAGTATTAATCGACCTATGTCCCCTAATAAAGGACAGGCGATCGATGAATGTCCTTGCTGTCCGCCAGAGAACGGCAATCAGCAACAAAGACCTGTTTCTCCGAATGCGCCAATGCGTCCTAAGCCTCCTATAAAGGGACAGGAGAGAGATGAATGTCCTTGCTATCAGCAAGATGACAAGACACAGGAAAGACGTGTTTGTCCCAATGCGGCAAAGCTAGCCGCCTATCGGCCCACTCAGGAGACAGATGATTATTCTTCCTATCCGCCTGAGAATGTCAGTCAGCAAAGATCTGTTTACCCCAATGTTAACACAGATACTTTTCGACCCACACCCTGTCCACCAGAGAGTAGTCCTCGTCAGCAAAGATCAGCTTATGCCAATGCAGCAAATTCACCCGGTTTTCGACCCAAGTCCACAAATCCTGGGGCACAGGACATAGATGAATGTTGTTGTGATGCGCCGGAGCCAGCCGGTTTTCGATCCAGAAGTGGTGGCTGCTATCCTTTCTCAGATGATCCTGATCCTTCGTGTGCTGATGAGAAGCTCAAAATGCTTGAGCAACTGAACGCGACGAAATCGTTTATGGATATCTTTGAAATGGCACTTGCCTTGAAGGAGAAAAGCGATTTGAGATCTGGAAAGCAAAAGTTTGTCAGCTTCCCAAAACCAAGCAGCTGTGGTAAACATAAATTAGAAAGACTCGCCAGAGATGACAATTCTTCAGCATGTTTCCTTCAAGAAAGAGACATGGCTGAACAAACGAACAGTTTTCCACACCAGTTGGGAGAGCAAACGACAAGGGAGGTGTTAACCAGGAGGAGTCCAAAGCTTAGTCGAAGGCAAGGTCAAGGATATCAGCAAAGGAACGCAGTCAAGGCTCAAGGTCGATTGAAGGAAATACTCCATAGAGAAAAGGCGACCCAGAAATTCCCAACTCTAAATTGTGGCTTCTGTCAATGTGGATTCAATGGCGAAAGTTCGCATCCCCAGCGAGAACAACATCAAGCCGAAGATCTACGCCGGAAATACGTTGAACAGGAGCTGGCCAGTTCCGATTCGGAGTATTATAGGCCTCGGACACGAGTACGACCTATACAAACAAGCAAGGAAAGGGAATGTTCAGGTTCTGAGCACATGAAAGTATGGAAGAATATCCATGGGTTCTTCCATTTTAATGAAAGACGTGGTAAAAATTCCCAGGTATCGATGGAAGTAAAAAGATGCAAGAAAACAGAGAATAAATTTGTAGCTGAATCGGTTTCTATAATAAAGCCTGGCAAGCGTTATATACAAAAAATGCCATCGGAGACTTCAAATTCTTGGTGTAGACAACAGAGACTAAAGCAGAATTCAGAACCGTTGCAAAGCAGGAAAGAAGATTTTTCCAAGCCCGTCGAGTGTAATTCATCCACATCGATGGATTTCTTGCCCTGTCGGAGGAAACCTAACTTGGACTTAAATTCAATTCTGCAAGCCAAGAAGGATCCCAAGATGTCCAAATCCAGGAGCAGTCTAGTCAAAGAAAAAATGAACTCGGGCAAAGAGGATGAAAATTACTCAAAATTAGCTAAACCGAAACTAAAAAGCAGAATTGAAAATCAGGAAGTGCCAGCTGAGAAAGCAAAAACAAAGATTATTCTTGATCTTAATACAAAGCAGAAAGTAGAATTTGACCAATCGAAATTAAGGAAATCTAAGTCAATAAAGAGCCTGTATCCTGAAACTAGGCAAAAGCGTGAAAGAAAACAAAAGAGGGAATTAGAAATTGTTGAACCAAAAAAAGCCAAATCAAAAAGCAGCTTACAAGCTGAAGAAACAAAAGAAGGGAAAGGCTTACATCATTTTGAATTGCAGCAAGATATTTTAACGCAATGCAATGGGCGAAGGATTGACAAAGTGAATGAAGTTACGCATCCCAAGGAAATCAAACGTCAGAGTTCCAAATCGAATGGTCAAATAAAGAAAAGAAAAGAAAGTCCAGAAACAAAGAATATCGAAGAAACTCAGCGCGAGCCCAAGCCAAAGCCGAAGATGTCGGGTCAGCTGGACGCACAAACCAATAACCATAGAGCTAAAAGGGAAAACAAACCGATCCCACCGATTCCACCAGAGAAGCCAAAGAAAACCATTGAATCCAAATCAAGTGTATCTTTCTGCTTCATGCGCCACAAGGAACATCACGGTATGGGTCTAAAACAAGTTGAATGCGATGATGTCAAGGTACTCTACGATTCGAGCTATAAGTTTTGCAAGTACAGCTATGGGAACGGCGACACAAACACGGACTGTGAATGCGCCTCGGAGTTGATGGTTAAAAAACATGAGACATTGGAAGTGCAGCCAAGTGAGGGTCCCAACAATTTCTTTTGCATGTTAGATGCTCGAGATAAGCTCACAGAATGCCGACGGTATTTACTCTAATTGGTGAGCTGGACATGTGAGCAGCGTCAAAATTATAAAAAATTCACTATTTCATTCAATAAAAACAAGGTGGCAACAACAAGGTGGACGATTGCTTATTTAAATGTGCCGCCAAAGTAGCAGGTGATTCAATTTAATTGAGTCGCCCTGTTTCGATAGTATGTGGCGGTCGTTCGATAGGTTATCGTTATAGATAGCCCTGCATAACATCAACAACGGGGCCTCGTTGTAATTGTCGCAAAATGTTGAATTTTTTAATAAAAACGCGACAGTTGCTGTACCCGGGTGTGCGCAATCTATCAAATACGCTCACAGCCAGCCAAAGCAATGCGACCGTCGAGTCTGCAACGGCAGAAAGCAATGCAGCAGCCGCTTCGAAGCCGGCGCTAATATTGCCCCAAGACTACGCCGACTTTGCGCCCGTTAACAGGAACATCGCAAGGCAGGCATGGATTGAAAACATTGATGCGGTGTCGGAGCGCAAGGTGGGCCTCATTGAACTGCATCCGGATGTGTTTGCCGCACAGCCGCGTGTCGACATCATCCAGGAGAACATCGAATGGCAGCGCAAGTATCGTTATGTAAGCATGGCACATGCCAAGACACGCGCCGAGGTGCGCGGCGGCGGTCGCAAACCCTGGCCGCAGAAGGGAGGTGGCCGTGCACGCCACGGCTCCATACGATCACCAATGTTCAAGGGCGGCGGCGTCGTACATGGCCCGCGCTCCCCCACGAGCCACTTCTACATGCTGCCCTTCTACACACGGGTGCTGGGCCTGACATCGACGCTGAGCGTTAAACTGGCGCAGGATGATTTGCACATCATTGAGAACGTTGAGATACCCACGCGCGATGCCCAGTTCATCAGGGACCTGATACAGGAGCGCAACTGGGGACCATCGGTGTTGATTATTGACAAGTATGCAAATTCTGGTTGTCCCTCATACACACATGTGTATAAATACGATATCTTTTTAGGCAAGATATTTTCCCAGAAAACATTTGCTACGCCACGGACACACTGGGCTTTGTGAATCTGATGCCCTCCTTTGGACTGAACGTCTATTCGATGCTGAAGCACGATACCCTTGTGTTGACTGTAGACGCCGTGAAGCATTTGGAGCAGCGTCTGCTCTACCAGCTGCATCGCAACGATGCGGCCAGCAAGATCACCAAATTCAAGTTGGATCAAGTTTAGACTTAAGTACTCGTTTTTTAATTATTTGTATTGAATTGCGTATGCGCCGCGACAAATGCAATTGTTGAATCACTTCGATGACTACTGTGTAACGTGTTGTTCAGCCGGCGAGATGGCTCTAAAGACTGTACGCAGTGGGTCCTTGTCATGTGTCGAGATCAGCACCTCGCAGGCGCCCTCGAGGCTCGCTTCTAGTTTGGGCTGAAATTCCCGCAGAAAGCCGCGCTCTGAGTTGCTGTGGTTACAGAGCAGCACCGTTGTGCCATTGTGATTAAAATCCAGCACCTCGTGATGTGACATTTCGCCCGAAATGACCAGATCCGCCTGAACGCCACTCAGCACCGAGGCGCCGGAGCCGGCACAAAGACCGACGGTCTTCACTAAGGTCATGGAATGATGGCCTACGGCAAAGGCAATGTGCACGCCAGTATCAATGTGATGCTGCAGTGCATGCAGCACATGGCATATGGGCATGCTGGTCTCTATTAGACGACCCGAGCCGGTGCCCGGCGGTGCACCCGGCTCCGGTATCAGCGGCTTAATGTCCTTTATATTAACGACCTTGGCCAGCCAATCGTTCACCCCACCCGGCACCTTGTCCCACGCAGTGTGCGGCGAGTACAGCGCTATAGAGTTGACTAAACAGGCGGCCACAACCCGTTCTTTCCAATGGGACATGGTGATGCGTTTGAGCGGCTTGAAGATTGGCGGATGATAGCTAATAATCAGATCCACCATCTTCTCAACAGCCTCGCTCATCACTGGCTCGGTGAGATCGTTGGTCAGCAATATACGTTTCACGTTTTTCTGTAATATATCCCTCTGATATTAGACAATGACTAAATGGTCAGGTATTATTATTTACATCTACATGCGGCTCGATCAGCAGTCCCACGTTATCCCATTTCTCGGCCAGGGATGTGGGCGCAAAGCTCTCCAGCTGCTTTACCACGTGGTGCAGATCATGTCCACGAAAACTGCACATGTTCCTGGTAACGCCGGCTATGCAACGTAACATAAAAGAATTATCTAAAATAATTAATATATCACTCAAGGTTTGCAAATCTTATTTATATTCTATTATAGCAACAAGTGCTGAAAAACGTTTACGAAAGTGTTGCAAAATGTTCGTTTAATTTTACGCACTTTATTTAGGCGGTTGTTTTGAAAATAAGTTCTTATATAAAACTTTGCCAATTACTTAAGCATTACTGTTATGATTCTATATTATATATATTTAAGAATTTCAAATATTTAGAACCACAAACGGCTAGAGCTCTTTGTTATTTGTGTAAGCTGTAAGATTTTGAATAATTTCATTAATTTCCTGCCCTTTGAACCTTTTTGCGCTGTTCTCTGTAGGTAAGCAAATAAAAAGTGTTTGGTCATTTTGACAACTGAAAAACAAGGAATTGGGATATTTGATATACCCATCATAAAAAACCCTGTTATTACCCTACGGGAATATACATATGTGTAAACTTATAAAAACGTAATTTTCTTATTTTTCATATTTTTCTGTGGAAAACCCAGACATTTTCCATTAAATTAAATTTACATTCAGCAAATGCCAATAACCTAAAGTAAGTTGTTTTTAAGTATGCCAAACCGCAGCATTCAATGTTATTGTTTAACCTTAGCCAATATATTTAAAAGATTAGTTATACACAAATGTATGTATGTGTATATGTACGTGCTACATAAGTGATATAATTGGGGTGCAAAACAAATTATTTTAAGTTCCAGGTAATGGGGATTTGAAAAAACATACGCTCTTCCGATCCCGCATTCCGCGCAGCTTATTTGAAGCATTTAAGAGACTTTTTTGTGAACTTGCAACTTTTTGATGAAAACCCCAAATGACGAATCGCGAACAGATAAGAAAGAGGCAAACAAGCAAGCGAGCAAGCAAACCCCGAATAAACCCAAGACAAAATGTGAAGCACACGTCCGACCAGGTAAAGATCGATGTCCTTTGCACTCAACTATTGGGGTCATTTATATTCGTATGTATGTATATACATATACATATGTAAACATTACTAAGCGGCAACCTATCTATTGTTTTCAACTCAACCGTTGCCATTTATTCGTGCTACACACTAGTTGCAGGAGTTGAGTTCCTTTTCCATCTGCAACAGCTGCTGCCATTTTCTTTTTCTGTTTTATGTATCGTCTATTTGCATCTTCGTCCATTCGGCGGCGTTGCGAACGCGTATTTCATTCGAGTATTGGACGCGCAGCGTTGCACACGTTTCTAGAGCCCAAAGGAAATTATAAACATATGGTATGGTAGTTTTAAGAATATCTGATGTTTGTTGCTGCTAACGTTACTGCTGTTGTTGTTGTTATTGCTGCCGCCGCTGTTGAGTGCTTCCGCATTTAAACTTGAGTAAAAGTTGACGCTGCGCGCCTTATGGCGTAAAGAGCTTTTGTCGCATTGGTCTGGCAACGCCGTTTGGTTTCCCCCACCAACCCAAAGCTCTGCTGAAAATATTGTCACGCCAAAGCTAAATTTAACCAGCTTATGCACAACACATTCAGTGCTATATTCAACGTGAAGGAGTCGAGACGTATGTACAATTAAGCGGAGCGCAGTTGAATTAACTAAAAGTTATAGCGAAACGCGAACATAAATGTGGAACAGCATGCTAAACAAATTACAATAATAGACAAGTCGAAAAGGTGTGTGTGTGTGACAGAAGTGTCGTAGCTATAAAAGCGACAAGAAAGAAATTGATCAAAGCAAAAAAGTAAAAATAAAACAAACAAAAGCAGCCCACATAAAGGAAAACTTATAATTTGTGTGCATTGAACACAAAAATAACAGCAGAAGCTGCTCAGCAGTATGTACATATGTATATGTGGGCTGTTTGTGTTTGTGTGTTGAGTGTTTGTGTGTATTGAGTGATTGTGCCCATTTGTGTAGGTGTGCGTGTGTGTGAAACGAAGACAGGTGTACAAGTTGAAAATAAAGCAGCCAACTAAAAAAATATTTAAGAAATCCCTTGCATGGGTATATTACCCGTATAACTCCCCAATATTTTTGTTGTTGTTGGTAATCACAACTCAGACATGCGCTAATCTCAACGCTCGCTGTTATTGCGTTTTCACTTGTAGTGCCCACACTATATTCGTTTCACTCACACGCACGTCAGCAAATGCGTGCGCCAGAGAGACGCTTAAAGCGCAGTTACGCGAGCTCCCTATTTAAACATACGTGTGCGTGTATGTGTTTGTGTGTGAGAAGCTCGTTGAGTTGGGCAAAGCTTAAAAGCAAAGTTCAGCGTGTGAATTTCCATTTATAAGTAAACGAAATTTTGCAGAATCTACGGAAAGCAACAGTTGAGCGCTTATTAAGAGGTTAAAACGAGACAAAACATTTGTGCGGCATAAAGCAGAGGAAGTAGAGGAAGAATAACTTTATTGAAATCATAAAAAAAGGCCAACAGTAGGCAACAAGTTCAAAATGTGGAACCAAACGGCAACAGCAGCAACAAGTGATAATAACAAGGAAAAGGCAACAGGGGAGGATTGTAGCTGTGCTGGTGTTGGCGTTGCCAGCTCTGCGACAGCTGCCAGTGTTGAGCAGCAGCAGAAGGCAGCAATTGAAACTAACAGTAAACAAGCAAAATCAGCAGCAGCAGCAACAACAACAGCAACATTTGGCGGCAAAAGCAGCGAGGAACAGCAACAACAAAGCAGCGCAGCCGCCATTAACAAGCAAAAAGAATTTGCAGCACAGTGCGAAACAAGCGATTCTGGTTTCATCTCCGGGCCGCAATCAACGCAAATCTATAGCGGGGAAATAAGCGACGACGACGAAGAAACGCAACAAGAACAGCAACAAAAACAACAGTCGGAGCAGGACAAGGGCCAGGAGAAACAACAGCTGCAGGACAAAGACAAACAACAAGCGGTTCTCGATTCTGGCATTATCGACGAAGAGGAACCCGAAGCGGACGAGGAGGAACAGACGGAGGAGCAGACAAATCAAACTACTGAAGCTGGCGTCGAGCAGGCGCCCGTTGAGCAAATGCGCTTCAAACACAATGTCGATACGGGCATACCGCAATGGACCGTACAATCCACTCTCGCCAGCGGCGGTATGAACAATCTCAATGCGACAACAGCATCAGCAGCAACAACAACAAATGCCAATTACTCCGCAGGACGAAGAAGCGCCCCACAAAACAGCAGTGTAACAACAACAATAACAGCAAATGCAGCGGGAACTACTGCAACTGCACCATTAAGCAGCAGCAACAACATCAACATTATGATCGCCTGGGAGCAATTCTATCAACAGAACGACGATGGCGACACGTAAGTAAAGTACAAGAATTTCTGCTTTAGTATAGTATGCGATCAGTAGTTACCCTGTAGTTAGCGGGAATCGGGAAACAGTGTAGTATATGATATTAGCTGGAATATCAAAAGCATAGCTGAAGATTCACTTCGTAAACCTAAATTTCTACGTCAGTTAATCCAGTTTTTGTTTTAAAACTTGCTCAAATTTAAAGATAAACTATTATTTTTAGGAACATTATTGGTTTTTCAATCTTGAAACTTCTTTTAAAATGGGTAATAAAGTTTGTAATGGCTTTGTTCAAATGTATTACAATAGAAAAAGGCATATTCTTGATGAGAATCACAATTAAGCTATGTTTGGGTGTGTGTCTTTTTAATCCCATCGATCTAAGGTACTATAAAAGCTAGAAAGGGAATTGAGTATGTTTTTTAGTGTGTTTACATTATTTGTAGATCAATTGTGTTTAAAATAATCAATTGTTGCCTTTGAGGCTTTCTCAAACACTATAAAAGCTAGGGGACCATTTATAGTATAAACAGATCTAATATAAATACAATTTATATAAAGCAAATAATAATTCATTAAGAGCAGCTAGCTTTGTTTATAGTCTTGGCTTAGACTGGTTAGAATACATTTATTTAAAGGCGACGAATAAGCCTTTAACATTCACTTCTCACAAGATCTAATGACTAAGGATGATGATAAATTCGCAAAAATTTGACTTGGCCACCAACTGAGGGGGAGACTTTCATGAATCACAAATAAAAAAAAAAAAGAGAAAAAAACATTCACAAGACAATGAGGCGACTTCAGACCGCACCGACACATGTTAGTCAGGCAGTCAGGGGTTTTCCTGGTATGTCAACTACCTGAGAAACTCACACACACACACACACACAGTTAGTGAAGAAAACAGGTTTTTGGGCAGCTCAATTTTGTGTTTTTATTCAATTTGGTGGGTTTTTACCAGCCAACGATCGGCAACAAGTGTACGTGTGTGTGTTTGTGTGTGTGTGTGTGTGGGAAATGTGCAGGTAAATTTGTTTTGAGCCCAACTCATTTCGCGCCTGCTTTCTCCTACTATTTACAGTCCACTGCACTTGGCCTGCATATCGGGCTACGTGGAAGTTGTGGCCGCCCTGATACGCATGGCACCGCATCCGTGCCTGCTGAACATCCAGAACGATATGGCCCAGACGCCGCTGCATCTGGCGGCGCTGACGGCGCAGCCAACAATTCTGCGCATGCTTCTGCTCGCCGGCGCCGAGGTAACTATAAACAGACCAATTTAAATTCCAGCACAATTCACTAATTCCCCAACTCGATTGCTCCTCCATCAATGTTGTCCATTTAGCCCACGGTACGTGATCGTCATGGCAATACGGCGCTGCATTTGTCCTGCATGGCCGGTGAGAAGCAATGTGTTCGCGCCCTGACGGAGAAATTTGGCGCCTCCGAGATACACGAGGCCCATCGCCAATATGGACATCGTTCCAATGACAAGGCTGTCAGCTCGCTGAGCTATGCCCACCTGCCTGCCGATCTGGAGATACGCAACTATGATGGTAAGTGCGAATTTTATAAACTAAGAAGAAACCATTTTCTAAAAATTCAAACAACTAGTGTGAAAAAATGCGCATAAACCCGGAAATATCTTCTGTTTTTTCCATCAATTCAAGTACAAAAACTGAATGATCGATAAGCCTCAAAAAAAAAACCCTATTAAAGCTACACATTTTGGAATATCCAGAACAAAACTTGATAAGAGTGTAAAATACTTACATTTGAAATTCCAAATGCTGTCTAAGTAAAGAAACCCAGTTAATTGCTGGAAATAACTTTTGAAAACTTAAAGAAATATTACTTACTGACTAACTGAAAAGCTGTCTGACTTTATGGCCCAAAATTTTGCTTGGCAATTTTAGCTTTTCAAATATTAAAAGAATTTGATTTGTTGCCAAAAAAGTGAATATAGTATAGTTAAATATATTCTGGCTGTCCCGCCAGCGGCGAGACATTGTCTGCTCTAACCACATACTATTTATATAATACAGATATCGAGATACATATACACACCAGATATATATATATATATATATATATTTATGTATATGTCCGTGCTCGAGTGAATGCCAAAAATATATTGGCCTCCGCACATTTTTCGCCTGAAAATAAATTTCTCATTCGTTTTTACGTTTTCTTATTGATTTACCCACACATTAATATATAAGTGTGTATATGTATATTTATATAAACAAAGGCGATTTTCCGTTTGACGTCAGCGTCGATTGGCATTGTTTATAATTTGTGAGTGTGTGTGTGTTTTGAATTTGTGCTTCAAGGAAACAACAGAAACAGCGTTAATTCCATTCCAATCCAATCCATTTGAGTTGATTTGCTTCTCAGATATTTTTTACGATTATGTATCTGAAATACACGAAGGCAGGCGCGGCCTTATTTCCTTGATTGTGATTATTGATTTATTTGTATACAAATGAGTTTATACATTTGTATATATAGCCATACATATTGATTTTCAACAGGTGGTGTTGCCAAAAGGGTGTGTGTGAAAATTCAAATTTCATTTGGTTTTCAATTTGCAAGTTCTGTCTGCCAATTCAAAAGGTGTTTATATGCGAGTGTTCACTGTAGCACGTACTCGCTTTGGTTTCTCCATACAGCCCATTGTGTCTCACCCCAAAAAGTTTCCCACTTCAAAAATAAATTGAAAAAAAAACCTTTATATATGCATACAAAAAAAACCAAACTAAACCGGAAGAAAGTAAAAGTCATCACAAATATACAAATATATATATATATATATATATATATAAACACATACTTATTGTTAAAGTTGAAGCTTGTGCAACTGTCGACACAAAAAGGTTAATAAACTTGACAGTGTGGCAAAGCTGAGTTGTTAAGGGGCTCAATTTATGGCCACAAACACACACACACACACACACAGAGAGATATTGTGTGTGTATTTACTTTAACCTTTCGTTTGTTTAATCGATTATTGTTTTCGTTTCGTTTCGTTTTTTACCCTCTCTCTGGCCTAACCTTGCTAAAAATATAACTGCCATACGAAAAGTTCGCCATCGATGCCCAAACATGTGGTGAACAAACATTTGGCAGCTAGCTACTTAAAACCAGACCAAACCGGTCTAAACATCATAAAAAAAAAAAAAGACAGCTGCTCACCGAACAGACACACACACTTTTACACACTCACACAGCTACCTACTAAACTACTTATATACACATATTTTTATATAGTTAGCTATTGCACATAATATTTGTTATACACATAAATATATCTTATGGGTGGCTGGTTCAATGCAGACATAGCCGCAAAAAATACACAAAAAATACTATAAAAAAACCTAAGAAATATACTTAATTGTGCATAACAACAAATATTTGCTCTTTTTCAAAGAAAACAACCAAAAAAATTTGTTAATTTGCTGATAAGAACATATTTAAAACTAAACACTTTCTACAAGTTTTATTTATGAAAATAACACATAAGAATTAATTAAATAAAAGCTTATGAATCTTGTTTAATGAAAGGTCAAACAACATGATTCTAAACAGTTTCTAACTAACTAATTAATTATTATTATTATTTTGCTGCTGACCTAATCTACAAATTTACGCCTAAAATCGTTATCAAAACAAAACTTTCCTTTTAATTTTACGCATTGCCAGACATTTGGACGTCTGACGAGCTCGTCATGTGGTTCGCTCAAGTTAAGATACCCTGCTATTTGCAGGGTATCGCAGAGCAGGCGAGAAACGATGACACGAACTCGACGACGACGACGACGGCTTTTTCTTTCAAATTTTTGGGTTTTCCCATGCACAAGGCAGACACATTAATATATATATTTATTTATTTGCTTATATGCTGTTTTTTTTGTGTTGGTTTTTTTTTTAAACAATTTGAAATGTCTGCTCGACGCCAGATGTTATAAAATCATATTCAATTGGGTTTGCACAAAAGTCACAAGACTTTCTAGTTCAATTGACGTCATAGTTTGAATGAATCGTAATTAATCCTGAATGGAACAAAACAAAAACACCGTTATAATCATGAAATCAAAGAAAGGCGTTCAAGGAAAATTTCCAAGTATAAAATGAAAGAAAACAAATTTGTTATGAGGTGGGAAAATGTGTAAACAATAAAAATATGTGAATATTCATAGGTTCAAATTAGGCATTGGCAGGAAAATTGTTCTTTAAGTTAACATATGTTACTTAACAGCACTTGCATGTTACCACATGTTAGTTAACATAGAGTTGACATAGAATAGAAGTTCTCACTCTGTTAGTTAGCATTTCTCATTTTCTCTTTTTCTTTTCTACTAAAAATACATTTTAAGAATTTGGTCTAAATTTAATGTGCCATTTTCAGCTGTGTCTTTTGAATTTTTAATGCCTTCTTTTTGCATATTTGTGTGTGTTTAAATTTAATGCAGTTCGTGTTTGCTGGCCAGAGAAAATGTGGAAAATGTTACGAAAATAGTTTGCCTGCTTTTACGGACCGTTTTCGGGCATTTTGCCAACATTAAGTAAATATGTCGAAAATTTTAAGGAAAAATATATTTATATAACAATAATGTAATACAACATTTTTGAGAACAGTTTAAAAGGTTCTAAAGGTTATAAAGTTATCAACAATTGCGTTCTGTTTGAATTTAATTAATGCGTATTTTGTTATGCATTTCCTTGGGAGTTTTTTGGAATTCCCAGCTATTTTTGTCCTTAATTACTTGGCTCAGCACGGACGAATTCTTAATATACATTTACTTACATATATACATTAATTTATGTATATATTCATTTGTATATACTTATTCATTCACTCGCACGCAATCTCAACTTTTTGGGGGCTCAATGAATATATGTTTGTATAAATAAATGCACGCGATGGCCTATTATAAATAGAATCTCCAAATTCTTTATGGCTTTATATGTTTTTTATGTGCCCATTTTTAGGCAATATAAACTTAACAAATCGTTTGATTATTTTAGTGCAGACTTTGCTTATCTGAACATAAGAGTTATTTGTATATAAAAAGTTCTTATCGCTGTTATTTTTCACTTCTCAAAAAGAATCTGCAAGAATTTTCAAGAGTTGAAATGTTTTAATGTTTAAGATAAGTTTAAATCTTTTTAGGAGCAATTTATACTTAGAAATTTGTAGCTCTGAAATTACAAATAATTTGCTTTCTTCTTGCCTGTTTTTCTAAGTGCATTTTCTTTCGCGCTGTTTTATGCTATTAAGTTTTTCTTTATTTTCAAGTCCATTCAGCTTTATAAAAACAATCTTATCTCAATAGCCTGCAGGGCAACAACAACAACAACATTAACATTAACAACGTCATTGACGTCAGCCCCTCGAGACGCATTTAGGGAATTTCAGAACAATAAACGAACCCGATCGAGGGACATTTGAAACATATGGCCGACTGGGCTAAATCTGTTGTAAACGTGTCTAAAGAACTAAAGAACTTTCCATAACAGCTAATTATAATCATTGTGATGATAACATGCTGCGGCAGCATTTGGACATTGTGTACTTTCCACCTGGTAACTGCAACATCCGATAAGAGCAAAATCCCATATCCCATATACATATACCTATCAATATAGAACATATGAATGTCGTCTGATGGTCGCCAAGCTAGCTGAGTGTTATCAATGCTAGAAAAACCCCATTGGTGGTCGTTTATTATTGCAATGCCAGCGATTACACACACACACACACACACACACACACACCTTGTTGTGTGCTATCTATTGAGTGATAAGTGTTATCAACGGTTTTCCCATAAACACTTTTCCCTATAACTAAACACACTATTGCCGGAGGGGTATCTAAGAATATTGTTATGATATGTGTTTAATGTGTTATCATAAAGATGATCATGTAGATTACCTAACCTTACCTCTATATCTGTTCTATATCCTTCTTTATGAAAAATCCCTTTTAAGTTATTATTCAAGCGTATTCAGACTTCGACTTAATTGGGATAACTTTATCTTCTACCTGTTATCGAAAGGTTTTTTTTTTTGGTTTGACTGAAATGCATTGTAACAGGAACTACGATAGAAAATATCAGAATTTATCATTTGGTATTTGCAACACGTGTTTTTTTGTTGTTTTTCTTTGATCATTCTAACGCTATCAGAATGACTTGACGCATTTTTTTTATGCTTAACCTTCTACGTTTAATGGGGCTTCGCACAAACGAACTTTTTATATATATATATATATGTATATATATTTATTTATATAGTATATATGCACAGATAGTACGTAATTGAGTGGGGAATGCCGTTGGCCGTTTGCATTGCGATTGATCGTTGGAACGAACGAAGTATAAACCTAATTGATCAAACTGGAAATAACAAACAAGATGACTCGTTAAGGAAAAATAGTTGCTTTTGCTCTATTGCATAATTTATAGATCGCACGAGCGGTATTCAAATCTTAAGCGCACTTTTTAATGTCCCATTAAAATTGCCATTTAATAAAATAAAACTGGTTTCTCATCAATTGTCGAATAAGTGCACTCGTATATAGATTAACGGCTGATTTATTAAGTGATCACAATTTTTAATTGATCATTAGATGTTAAACAGATATGCAACCGTTGAACCCAATACTATACAATTATATGTAATCGATAATTATCGACTTGATTAACCTAAAAATAAACGGAAATTCCCGTACGATTATAAATAGTTTGATACAACATGATAATTGAGTTTTGCTTTCGAAATTGCATTATTAATTCTTTTATAAAAGGGGAAATCGATAATTATCGGTATTAGTTTATGTAATGCAGCCTAAGAAGTAAGCAAATATTTAAGTATACACATTCCTTTGGCGTTTGAGTGACAGCTTTTGTGATCGATAATTATCGATTTGAAGTAAATCTATTTATTTGCTTACGCAAGTCTGTTTAGCATATTTCCGAATGTTTTGACAAGTAAACTGAAGTGTTGTTTTAGTGTTTTATATAGAAACATGTAGGAAACGAAATCGATAAATATCGTAATTTGTTTTAAAGCTATTGCAAATATTATGATTGTGGCATTGTTTGATTTGACAGCTGTGCTTATAGGAAGCGATACGATATACCTTTGTGTCTTATGCACATTTCTTTTACTTTTAAATATCGGATTTCATTTAAAATTTGTTCTGCCGGAGTGGCTGTCACCTGGTACGACGCCATACACAAACAGGTTTAACCCACAATTGTTGGCGTCAATAAATTAAATGATTATATATACTAACATTCTGGAAATGTTTTATTGACTCCCCAATGACATTTACATCACAACAATAACATGTTAGTCACTACTGCCAGAGTCAGCGTCTCTAGACAAGGTCAGGCCTCTCCCCACAGTCAACTGATTGATAAAAGCAAGCTTGGCCGTATCATAGATATGAGCTCATACATTAATCAACTGATCAATGCAATTTCCAAAGCGGAAATTGTAATGCGCCTTTTTTTTATGGTCAGACACTTTTGACACACTTTGTGCGCTTACCTTATTGGAGACTGGGTTAAACCCTAACCAACAATTGTCAACAACAACTTTTACCGGTCTTTATATTTACTTTTTTCTTTTTTTATCAGCACTCGACAATGCTTTCGGGCCCACTTTTTTTTTTAACACTGTCTGACCTCTTGGCGCTGCGTTGGGGGTTTTGCCCAGAGATACATATAGATATACATGCATATATGTGTACCATATGGTATGCAGTATTTACGCTGTTGGTAACAGCACGTGGCTCGATCATCCACACCTCCAATGCTCCACACACACACACACAGACAATATATATATGTATGTATATATATAACGCATATATTTGCATTTCGTTCAAAAGAAAGTCAACAAATGGTTTCATGACATAACCTGACGACGTCGTCGTCGTCGTCGTCGTCGTCGTCTTAGCCGGGCTACCAAATTGCGTCTTGTAAAGAAAGAAAACCCAAATTGAACGCTTTCATTGCCAGGCCGGGCAAAATTAAATTAAGCTTCGAGTGGCGGAAAACCCAGCATTAATTGTGCTAAATTATTTTGTGCTGTCGTTGTTTGTTAACTTAACGCTTCATTTGGCAACGGCTGCTGTTTGGTTTTTTTTGTTGTTTTCCTTTTTTGCATTGGGGTTTTCACTTCATTTCCACGCACACACACAAAACTTTCCAACCGCACAAAGTGACAAAATGTGGCGCCAGAAGTCTTTAAGTAAACAGCCATTAAACGTTTATTGTTCTTTTCTATTGGGCCTTTGTTTAAACAGTTGTCTTTGCGTTTCTTTTTTCGGTTTCTCAGGTAAATCCCCATTCCCCTAATGGCCTGGTTCTTTGTAATTTAACAAAATTCACTATAATCTATTAAAAAGCTAGACAAAATAACAACAAAACTTCAATGTCACAATTTTTAAATAACAAAAAAGATTCTGTAAAAATGAAACTATAAAAAACATTATTTAAATACTTACAGTTAGCTTATCGCAACCCAAGGGAGTACATTGCCCCTGCCAATCAGCTTTGCAATTATTTTATATTGTTTTTCAATTAAAATTGTTGCAATAATCTCTTACCGATAAAATCAAAAGCGACTGATATCGATATCAGTTTATCGAGCCAGTTCAAATGTGAAGAAACGTTAGCAATAATTTTTTTCCGGTTAGCTTTAATGCTAAATGTTATTGAGTTGTTCAATCGCTAAATATAATTATGCATATTCTTTTAGATATTATATGTTTCATAAACAAAACAATTTTATGATTTAATTATGAATCAATGAACTGCTCAATTTGCCACTCTTGACTGAAGGACAAACAACCAACGAACTTTGTGCGTGGGGGCGGGGGGCGGAAGGCAAAAACAAAACAAAACAAGTTGTCGAAATACCAAAAAAATGTATTTTATAAAAACTCTACAGAGTTCGCTGCTAACAATAAGCACAATTAATTAAAATTAAGCAAAGAAAAAAAACCGTTTCTTTCTTGGTTTTTTTTTTATTATATTTTTAATATTTGTGCGCTGTCAATAAATTTGTGAACTTTGCAGCTGGGGGTTTTTTTGTTGTTGTGCTAAGGTCACAAATTGTTAACAACGAAGAAAGTGGAGCAGGGACAGCGGGGGGGGGGGGGGGGGGATAATTGAACAGTTAACATTTTAAAGAAAACATTGCAAAAGTCAAATGAAGTCAACTTATTTTTTTTATTTTTGGAGAGGATTTGTTTTGAATGCGCAATTCTTGGCGTGAATTTCGAAACGCTTATTAATTGCCAAAGCGCACAATCGATTAGCGCTGTTATTATTATTATATTATTACTATTATTTTCATATTAGCCCCAAAGCAGGCCGCTAAAAAAAACCACATAGCGCGATTTCAAGTTAAACTGCTTTGCTTCTTTTTGTTTGGCTTTTTATGAGGGGTCTCTGTGGAGCTTAGCGGTTCAGACTTGTTGGCAGCCGCCCAGATAGAGCTTTAGATAATGATAATGATATCCCACCTTTCGGTTAGTCGCTGGAACGGATTTCGTATTTGAAATCTAAAGCGCGCGTGACGCAGCAGCTTGGGAATTCCCCAAGTTTGAGGCAAGCACATACAATGTTTAATATTTCATATTTAATCCAACAATATTATACATATATAAAGTTACTTATATATATATATATATATATGTATATAGCATGTATATGGCATTCATGTACCAGCTTTTTATAAGTCTTTAATCGTATGCTAACGATCGGCAACACACGTCTTGGGATCGGGCAATAGCAACAATGGAACTTCGATTTTACTATCGCCATCCGCTGCTTTATGCGCTCCTATTATAATCTCGGCTCGGCTCGGCTTCTCTCGCCCATGGTGACCGCTGAGATGCTGTCGGATTCGAACTTGGACTCGCTCCGAAAAGTTAAAAAAATACAAATAAATGTTGTCATCGTTTATATTTAAAACTTGTGACACAATTGTTGTTATTGTTTGTAAGCCGTTGCCCGAACTGGACTGAGCCGCAGCAACCAGCCGAGCGGGCCAACAAAACAGAGCCGGCTTTAACTTTCTTGCCAGTTATCTGCTGCTTTCTTTCACCAGCCGGCTTCAAAAATGTATTTTTATCGCAAAACTTAGCAAAATGTCCAAAATGTATAAAGTAGCCACATTTAGAATACTGCTTGTCGTAAAGTTTAATCATGCGCATGAATAGATTTGAGTCAGCCTTAATCATCACCATGATTAATTTCCTGCGCTTGCGGCGGCGTTTTTTAATTGCCAATGCGCATTTATCACTTTCGCATTATTGGCCAGCACGTGTTCCGGGCTTACAACATTGATCCAGTTCAACTGGAATGTGTGAATAAAACAAAAACGATAACAATTGTTATCGTTACAATTGCAATAGTTGCCAACACGCACACGCTAATTTTCTGTTATGTTATGGTAGTTGGCAACGCATGCGCACCATTTATGGGTTTTATTAAAAGTTCTTACGGAAATTGAATGCAAATTAAGCAACTGAGCGAGCAGCTGAGCGCTGTTTGTGTGTGAAAGTAATCAACAGCACGTGTAACAAAATCCAGCAAAATCAGAACAACAACAACAACACGAAGAGCAGGCAGCAGCAACAAAGCCAAAAGCTTTTGTTAATCTGTATGCACGATCAAGCACCGTTTTAAGAGTTGCTTTTTTGTTGCTGTTATTTTATATATTATTTTTATTTATATTTATATCAAAGCGTAGTTTAGTGAAGCGCGGTGAATGGTTGTTGAATTATTGCAGCAGAATTTGCTGTTGTTGTTGCTGCCTTTTCTAGACGTGTAAATTATGTGCAAACATTTTTGCTCTTTAAAAAAACCTAAACCAATTTGAACTTGGGCAAACTTGTTGGCCGTCGGTCCAACAAAAGTCAGCTTGTTTGGTTTGTTAACTTAATTTTTTGATTATTTTTGTGGTTGTTGCCGTCGCTTTTTATGCCACTGCTGGTTTTTTTTTTCTTTACTTAACTTTTGTTGTAGCTGTTATTGCTGCTGTTTTATTGTGGGAATTTCTTGGGTTTTTCAACGCACACCAATGCACAAAGCACACGCAGTCAAGCACATGTGTGCGTGCATGTGTGTGTGCGTGTGTTCATTGTCTACATATGGCAAAAAAAAAAAGCGCTCGCCAAGTCGCCCCCTGCACCAGCAAAGAGCGCTCGTCTGTCGTTGCCGTAATCAAAGCTTTTGCTGTTGTTTTTGTTTTTGTTTTTGTTTCTGCTTCTTTCGATATTTTAAAACGCTACTTGTTGAACAACAACACAGCAAAGCTTTTGCGCTGAGCGCTTTCGAAGGGATCGTATTTCATTCATAAATGTGTAGCTTAAACAGCGGCACAGTGGTACACAATGCATTTGCCACGAAGCAATTATTAATTGTTGTTGTTTTATTTTCTTGCAGGTGAACGCTGCGTGCATTTGGCTGCTGGCGCCGGACACATCGATATCTTGCGCATTTTGGTAGCTCACGGAGCCGACATTAATGCCAGGGTAAGTTGTCATTAAATATATGCTTAAACTGAATATATAAATAATAAATTTTAATTTTTATTTGGCTTGTAGGAGGGCAAAGGTGGACGCACACCGCTGCACATTGCCATCGAGTGCTGCAACGAGGATTTGGCCAATTTTCTGCTGGACGAATGCGAGAAACTCAACCTGGAGACGGCAACATATGCCGGCCTGACCGCCTATCAGGTGGCCAGCATATTGAACAAATCGCGCATGCAGAATATACTTGAGAAACGCGGCGCTGAGACATTAACGCCGCCCGACAGTGATTACGACAGTAGCGATATTGAAGATCTAGACGATACGAAGGTGAGCGTCACAGCCTAAAAAAAAAACACAAACAACTCAAATCGAAAGACCATCCGATAGTATATACATATATCATTAAAAAAGAAAAAAAAAAAAAAAAAAAAAAAAAAAAAAAAAAAAAAAAAAAAAAAAAAAAAAAAAAAAAAAAAAAAAAAAAAAAAAAAAAAAAAGGAAAAGCAAAGCTATAATAAATCCCCAAAAAAGCTGAACTGGCATTCAGCTCAAGTTGAATCTAGACAAACACAAAAAATATTAAAAAAGAAATGAAAAGAAAGAGAAATTGTATTCTAACATTTATGTATTGTTAAACCAACCAAAAACAAAAACAAAAAAAAATACACAAAAAAAAAGTAAAGAACAGCAGCATATAGAAATTACCGTCCGCACACAAAAAAATATATAAATAAAAATAATAGAGGCTGCTCTATGTTTTAGTAGAGCACCAAAAAATTGAAAGCTGAAAGTTGCCCTTTGTTAAGGAATAAAACAACCAACAAAATAACGAACAAAATTGCAATACAACTATATGTATATATATACTTACATATATGAATGTGTATACTATGTGCAAATGCTATGTAAAAAGAACTATACTTTTATTTATGCTGCTTAATCTTTCCTCCTGCCCCCCCCCCCCTCGTTTGTTGTCTAATTTAAGCTATCGATGTAACTTTTGATGTTTCCTGCTGTCTATGCATATCTCTAAATCTCTTTAGCTAACTATCTGTCTATCAGTCTGTATTAGGTGTGAGTGTGTGTGTATGTTTGTTTTATAAGTGTGCGTGCGTGTGCGTGTAAGCAACTAACATATAGATAGCTTAAACTAAAACTAGAACTAGAACTAGAAATATATAAAAATGTACGTATTTAGCAGTCAAACATGTTGGCTCCTAACTCTTAACCCCCTCCACCACCCTATAAATGAGAAGAAAAAAAGATAAATGTAGTTCTAAAAAGAAATTTAAAAACTATAAACTACGCATAACTTAAGTTAGTTAAATCTAATTGATGTTTTAATGTTCTGACTGAATGAATTATGTTGCAAATAAACATTTTATTCTAAAACCAAAAACAAATTATATTGGATAAATCAAATTTGAAATTATTTGAAATTGTTGAGCAAGAAAAAACTATGATATGTAAGTATGTAAATATATTTAAAACTAAATGCATGGTTTTCGCGTTCTGTGCCTTATTTTGTTGGTATTCTTTTGATTTGTTCGTTATTTAATTGCTTTATTCTTTTGTTCTTATGAGTTGTTCACACTTTTCTTATGTCTCGTGTTTCTTGCAGATGTACGATCGCTTTGGTGATCCGCGTTACTTTGTCAGCTACAACGGCGGCAATCCCATGACAGTTGCCTGAAATCGCATCATCAATTGTATATAAATTAATATACATATACTTATAGAATTGCTCCGTTATATAAAAACGCTATAATTCCAATAACAGCTGCTTATCGGCATCAACTGTTGCCGATCCTGAAATGCGCCCAAAAATGCGATATTTTGACACACGTTCCGAGATAACGAAGAGCTACCGCAATGCAACCAACTAACATGTACTTACACTACAAAATAGAAGAGAATAGAACGAAATATCAACAAAAAACAAAAATACATAAAATAAATATTATATTGTTTACCATGTAAGCCTGAAAAACATAAATCAAAAGGTATTCAAACAGAATAAAGCGTTAAAGGTTGCAGTATGGCAAGCATTTTATTTAAACACATACAACTACGAGCATACATCAATCTTAAATTAATACATAATATTTAAAAAATGCACAAACCTAAATATATAAAATACATATCAAATATCAAAAGTCACATAGCTATCAAAAAACATCAATTGGCGTCTACAAGTCTTTAAAAAAACATTCAATAATTTTTGTCTAGTTAAAAGCAGGTAAATAGTTAGTTAGTTTTAGGCACTAGCGTATGCTCTGGCGAAAGACGCTCTTCTTGGCATTGCTGTTGACATTGGCCACCTTCTTGGCGGCCATCGGATCGGGCGCAAAGCAATTCCACAGACGCAACGTTTCGTCGGCGCCGGCGCTGATCACGGTGCTGCCATCGGGCGACATGGCCATTTGCAGGACGCGCGACGTGTGCCCGGTGAGATCGGCCTGTTTGACCATTGTCGGGTACTTCCAGATGGTTAACTGATTGTTGGCGAAGCCATGCGCCGATATCAGCTCCTTGTAGTGGCGCGAGAAGAGCAGCGAGCACACCTGCGACTTCGAGTCCACCGATTTGATTAGCGAACCGTTGCACACATTCCAGAACTTGATGCAGCGATCGGCGGTGCCGCCGCCCGACGCCAGAGTATTAGGTTGCCAGGGACACCAGGCCAGGGCGCGCACAGCGGCCTGGTGTTCGTTGAATTTGTGCAGCGGCTCTGAGGCGGTGCCCACGCCGCTGCCGGCCAGCGACCATACGTTCACCAGATTGTCGTTGCCGCCGCTGGCCAAGTATTTGAAATCGGTGGACCACTTGAGACCGCAGACTTCCTGGGCGTGGCCGGTTAGCGCGGATAACTTGTGCTCACGCGAGCGCACGTCGTGGTGTATAATGGTGCCATCGCGGCTGCCCGACGAGACCAGATACGAGTTCCAAGCTAGCGATCCAACACGCGCACTGTGGCCGTCCATGACGCGCAGACGCTTCACCTTCGAGCAGTCCCAGAGCTCCACGGCGCCAGTGCTATTGCCAATGGCCAGAATCTGTCCCTCTTGGATCCAGGAGAGCGCGCACGCATAGTCTCCTTCCTCGTACTCGGTCAGCTGCTCGATGTTGCCGCTGGCCGCGTTCCATAGGTACACACAATTGCCCAGCGCCACGGCCACAATATTATCGCCGCTCCAGTCCATCAGATTAAGGTCTGGTTGGAGGAAAAGGAGAGACTTCAGCTACATGTGAATTGTTATGGTGTGGAAAAAACGGCTTACAGTAGTCATTGATAAAGTCCGGTGCGTCAAGAATGCGCTCCGATGTCGTCGGTATGTAGCGTGAGCCGCTCTTGGTCGAAATGGGCGTTTTCAGGGAGTAGACAACCTTGAGCGGATTCGAATGTGTTTCGGGCGCAGCAGGCGCCTTATTTTGATAGCACAAAATGCGTCCGCCTTTGCTGCTTTCCCCCAGCTGCGCCACTTCAGCGATGAGTTTCTGGCGTTCGCCTTTGTGCGCCGATGCCTGCACGTTGTTCTCATTGCTGTTGCTGCCCGTTGGCTTCTGTTCGTTCTCCTCGTCCGATTTGTCGGCAGCCTCCTTGTTGACCTGTGCGTTAATGTGTGTTAGTATTGTTGGCAAACCAAACTACCTATTAAATATTTACCAGAAAATGTGCCAGCTCAAAGTTGGTAGCCGCCCGGTTGGGTATAAAACGATCGCCGCCGCCAGGCGTTTTCGTTGGCGTTGTCGTTTTTTTGGCCTTGGCCTCGCCACTCTTGCCAGGCGTTTTCGTTGGCGCCTGGACGCCCGAGAAGCTGGTGTTGTATGAAACGGATAGAACGGAACGTGTCGTGTTCACGCTGCCGTTGAGGGACGCCTCCAGCTTCTTCTTCCAGCGCGGCGCAGGACCACGCGTCTCGCCGTCCATGATCAGTGCATTTTGTAAGTCACTCACAAAGTTAAACTGAGACATTGTGTGCACTAATTAAAAATTGTTGTTAAGTTCCAAGTTTTCTTTTTGTTTTTTTGTTTGTCACACGAATTTCGATTTGATTGCATAGGCGTTGTTGTTATTTTCACGCACTTTCCGCTTTTCACCGTTGGTTTGCAAATTGCAATGGCGGTTTGGAAATGCATAGATATGAAATTTCCGCGGCAAACGCTGCCAGGGCTGCAAAATCCACGCACTATTATGTTAAGGCGAGCTGAGCAAGGTACTGACTAACAATACACCTCTTACTAAACGATGAGCACCAGCTTCTAACAAAAAAATAAAGAAAATGATCCATAACTAATCGATATCTAGTGATAAGTTGATATATAATCAGTTTAAAGCAAAAATTTGTTAAATACTTTTGCAGCCCTGGCCCACAGCTGTCTACAACATTGCCATGACACAGCTCCAATTGAGTCTTATATTTTTGATCTTGACCTGTTCAGAAGGTGTACTTGACAAATGTATGTAAAATGGTTTCTGGATATAAATTTCTCGTAATACTCTATTTATCTCATTTTAAAACTAATTTACATTTAAAAGTGCGCAGCTTAAAAGAAATCAGAGAAAATTCGAAAACTCGCTGTTAACAACATTTATGCGAAATGTTAACTTTACAGACCAAAGACAGCCACAGCTGTCAACATTATTCTATACGATTTACACACTCATGTAGCAGGGTCAAGTGCGTAATTATAACTAATGTAATTGGAATAAACAGTTAATTAATATATATGTCCATAGCTTTTTTTGCAGCCAGCAGTATTCGCAGTAACGCCCGCTACACACAATGGCCTTCAACTTCACCGCATTCACCTACATTGTGGCGCTTATCGGCGATGCATTTTTAATATTTTTCGCAATATTTCATGTCATTGCGTTCGATGAGCTGAAAACAGACTATAAAAATCCAATTGATCAGTGCAACAGTCTCAACCCGGTAAGCACATTCCATTCGTACTATTACCGCTGTGTGTGTATGAATAATGCCTAATGACTAATCGGTTTTTGCAGCTCGTTTTACCGGAATACCTTCTGCACATATTCCTCAACTTGCTGTTTCTATTCTGCGGCGAATGGTATTCTCTGTGCATTAACATACCCCTCATAGCCTATCATATATGGCGGTAAGCTTACAACTCAACTATATTTAAATCTTGGCTGCAAAAACTAGAACAAATTTCGCCGGCTTGGATTACGGTTCAAACCATTGTTTTGCCTTTGGGTGCGGTTTATCATTAAACGCGGATAAAAATGGGGGTTTGAGCAGCTTTTCTTCCAAGCCGGCTGGCAGCCTTGATTTTTATTGAATTTTAGTTATAATTAAATCGACTTAAATCGCTTGCAGTTATAAGAACCGCCCGCTTATGTCCGGTCCGGGCTTATATGATCCTACAACCGTATTGAAGACAGACACGTTATCCCGTAACCTGCGTGAAGGTTGGATCAAATTGGCCGTGTACCTAATCAGCTTTTTCTACTATATATACGGGTAATAATACTTATAAATCATGCTGTACTTGTCTAACGTTATGTTTTGCTAATTTTAGCATGGTTTATTCGCTCATCTCTACATAGAGGGTAAAGGCAGCTGCCTGGGGATCTCATTGTTGGCACCAGCGCATCTACATTTACATCATATAAAAGTTGTCGTAGTGTATGTTCGACATACATATACACTAACACACCCTCCACACACACACAAAACATAGACACACCCATACACAACTCCATTTGGGAGCGAACAATATATCACGGGTAAAATTTTGGAGTTAATTCATAGTGCGATTTATAACAGAAAACATATTCGACATGTGCCTATTTTATGTACTGTTGAAGATTTGTAAATGTTTTTATTAATAATTTTGATTAGTTTGCCTAACGGAAAAAATAAAGTAAAACTAGATAAAACAACAATAACGCCTAAAAAGCATATAAATCTCTATTCCTACATAGCTTAAAGGACAGCGGCCTATTCGACTGAACGCCAGCCCATTTTGTTAAACAAATTATTTACGGAGTAGCAAGCTCGAGACACAGCACTTGACATCGTAAAGATTAGAGGGCTTTCTTATCATCCTAAACACACCTAGATAATATTATTGCCCAAGTTCAACATTGGAACCACCAACATTTCCGTACGTATCTTAATAAATTTATTTGATAATCGCTAGTCGCTGCGGATTTGTTATTTTTTTGATTGGAATCAAGAATGCGATCAATGCTTTTGTACATTTCAAACTGCCTTTCCATAAAAATATACTGTATTTATATTATATATATGTGTATATGCCATGTATTCACAATAATTTAGAATTGTTAAGAGCGGGGCATGAGGGTCTTGGGATTGGGGATTTGGGGGGTATTTAGCATTAATTATGACATAAAAACAACGAAGAACAGGAAGAAAAATATTAAAACACCGAAAATCTTAATCATAAGCCAACGATTCTTTGAAACGGATTGAAAGTATTTGAGAATCTCGCCATGCGCTGCCTCAATGTTCAACTCCGCGTCCGCCACATTCGTATCGATGCGTTCAACTATCTCCTCCTGTTCCTTAACCATATGCGCCAGTTGTTGGAATATCCCGCCCAGCTCGACAATTGTCGACTCAATGTTCTGCATGGTCTCGGCACGCTGTTGCACATACGTGTCGGACTCATCGTAGATGGCCAGCTGCTGCTGTTGCTGCAGGCGCGCCGGCGGTCCCAGCAGCGGCGTCGTCTCGCTGCCGCCCATATCTATGCTAACCGCCTGGTTCTCTTCGCTGAGCAGCAGCGAACCCTGTTTGGCAGTCGACGGTGAGACGGTGTGCGCCGCCAGTGGACCTGGTCCTTGGCTAAAATGATCGCGTCGCGTCTTCTGGTGCTTGAGATTTTCGGTGCGTACTTCAAGTATCTGCTTGAAGTCTGTGCTCATGCTGGCCAGTTTGGATTGCAGGGCGAGCACCATGTTCGAGGAATGTGATACCAGATGCTTGCCGTTGCTGGTGCGTCGCTGATCCTTGGAGATGTCTTGCAGTTTCGCGATCTGTTGATTCAACGCATTCAAATCACCCTTTATTATGTACGTCAGCTCCTGAATCTCCTGCGGTCTGTCGTCAAACAAACTCTTCTTTTTGGCCACTACAAATGAAAAGGAAACGAAGTTTGAAATTTCTATGTGTGGGAAAATAATACAATTGCGGCATACACATGGTCAGCTTCTCCAGTTTGGCATAGGTGCTGGCAATGTTCTTGCCTATAAAACGGGCCACCATCATGAACTCCGAATAGCTCTGCACCTGTTTGGCTTTGCGTGGATCCCGTATGTTGACAGCCCGTGTGATGTTGCGCGACTGTAGCGAACGTATCGCATTGGCGAACTCGCCGGTACGATCGCGTGCTGCCATTATGAAAACCTCCTGCTCCGGCTCTAAGTCAAACGCTTCAGGTTCCGCCTGCACTGGGGTTGCGCCAAAATTGTAAACACTCTTCGCGCTGCTGCTGTTGTTATTGTCAAAGTGCTGTGTTTGCGTGGGATGATTGCCAGTTACGACGGCCGCAGCGGCGCTCAGTGGCTGCTGGATGAACGTACGCAGCGCTTGACCCGAGCGGGAGGAGATGCCGCTGAACAGATTCCACTGGCGGGCCGCCTTGTCGTACTTGTCGTCTGCGTCTGCAACGGATTGCGCGTCGCCAATATTAATTGCAGCCTCAAATGTTGGCTGCTGCGCAACAAACAATTGCCCCGGTTGGATTAGCGTCGGCTGCTGCTGATGCTGCTGCAGTGGTTGTTGCTGTTGTTGCTGCTGCTGATGTTGCTGCTGCAGTGGCGGATGGAGGACACTGTAATTGCTGCTGAATTCCTGCTGGTCCGTTTGCTGATGGCGACGTCGAGTTTGCATCTCATTTCAAGTCAAGTTTCAGCTCTGCCTTGATCCTATTTGCTGCTGCTGCTGTTAATGTATTTGTTGTTGACGTTGCTTCTTTCACATTCGTCATGCACTGCGTTGTGCTTTTTCGACTTGTTTTTGTTGTGTGTTGACTTGCGAAACTATTTGGTGAAAAATGTTAGCTTTCCAATCTGCTGGCGATTCACATTTACGTGATGTCGTTTGTTCCTAAATTTTGTATTTACGCTGAAAGTATTTTTATAAATTTCGCCCAAGCATTTTCTGTGGAATTTGGCGATATAATTAAAGTTTCTGCTTATTTTGTCCAAAAAGAAAACTCATACACACACATACACACACACGCACACACAGCCAAGCCATCCCAGATGACAGATGACGTGTTGCTAGCTCTTTGTGTGCTGCCAACGCGATTAATAGTCAAGCTGAAAGAAATATATATTAAAATCAAAATTAATTGAAAAACGTTTAAATAAAATTTTTAGATATGAATAATACAAGTTGTCCACTAATTTTCTGTTTTTTAAGTAAGTTAAATTAAAAATAAATTAGTAATTTAACTCGCTATTGTAGAAATACAAAGGATTGGTTTTTAAATACCACATTGACACAAGTTGACAGCGCCACCGGCAACAATGACAGCTGGTTATTCTCTCGCTGTTCTTCCTCTACCTAGTGTTTTTTTCTTTGACGTCTCATGTGCCAATTTGTACAATAAATTAATGTTTTAACTTAATTAACTTATAAAATCGTGGATTATAAAAGAAAATGACGCTCTATCACTTTGGAAACTGTGTTGCACTCCTTTTGCCATATTACTTCACCTATAAATACTCGGGCCTGTAAGGAATAGTTGAGAAATTAGGGCATCCAAAAAATTCATATTAATCAATAAAGATTTGATATCTATCCAGGTCGGAGTATGGTGCATTCTGGAAGTGCGTGCAGGCGGGCTGCATTTACATATTTACACAACTCTGTAAAATGCTCGTTTTAGCGACATTCTTTTATTCGGACTCAGCGTCTAACAGCGGTGAATTTAATTTCTTTGCGGTAAGTAAAGATGAAGAATGTCGAAAATATTGGTGTAATTCAACGTATCCTTTTGCAGGAGATACTGCGATGCAGTGTGGATATGGCCGATCTGCTTGGATTCGCCCTGATTCTTAGCCGGATACCGGGGAAAGGCCACTCCAAACTAATCACCGCTGGACTGGGCTGTAAGTGGCCAAGAGGCAATTAACTTTAAAGGTGATATTAAAATTTGTTTTCTTTACATTTTTAGGGGCCACCGCTGAGGTAATACTCTCCCGTGGCATTATGCTTTGGGTAGGCGCTCGCGGCACCGAGTTCAGCTGGATCTACATCCAAAAGTGCTTGGAATCCAATGTTATGCTCGTACAACACTTGACCACTGCCACGCTGATTTGGTTGTTTACGCGTCACGATCTCAACAAGGCACTGAAGCCGCTAGTCTCCATTCTGCTGGCAGTCACCGTTTTCAAGGGTGTTTGGCTGGAGGGCTTGCTGCACATTCTCAGCATTGGACCCTGGTCGGCGATTGCGGTCAAGGCACTGGTGGCCTCCATCATTGGCTTCTGCTCGCTGCACATTTACGCAGGCCTCGCCCAACAAATTGGTATATAATTTAAATATGTTTGTTTCATTTATTTCGGTTGTCATGGGATTTAAGTACAGAATTTATATACTAAAGACAACAACAAAGAACGATTTAGAGAATTACAAAAAGTGTTAATGAATAATAGTTATGTGAACGATAACAAAGAACAAGTTTTTTACAAAAAAAAAAAAAAACAAACGAAAAAATCCACATTGTGTTCGTTTACAGAGTTCATTGCTCTAAGTTCGAAATATTTTCAATAAGCCTGGCGGACTCCACGCCCAAAGTAATTGCATCAATTTCCACAGATGCGGGTTTCGAGGAGAGGACTATAAAGCCATCGCGTGAAAGAGCTGTTAGTTCAAGAGTGTAAAGATTGATAAGATAAGAACATAGATATCGAAGGTATATGCCGTACCTAACAAATGGTTAAAAGCCAAAGCCGCTTTAATACGATCCGGAAAAGATTTTATGAAATTGTTGGCATCAATAGACTTGATAGCGGGATTTTTGCGCCAAATATTGAGCAAACTCATCATAATGCTCAATGAATCTTTGTGGAAAAATTTAAGGTATAAGTAAAACGTACATTGGTAAGACTAAAAATAAGCAAACCAAAATTATTGTCATCATAGTGAAGACAGTGCTCGTATTCATTGTTATTATTGCCAAGTTGCTGCTCAGGTGTTTTTAATGTGTGTTGCTCGATGGACTCGGCCACAGGAATTACCATAATTTCAGAGTCTTCAAAACGATTGGTTAGTTTGGGACTAGTCGGTCTGGAGGACAGGATCTCGTTAGCCAGGGCATCACTATAATCTGCACCGAATATGGATCGTATTGTATTTTCACAGTCCAACTCGAGTTTTTCATTGGTCTGCTCAAATTGTGCTTTTAGACGATCTGGAAACAGTTTACTGCTTCAGGCAATTTAATTTATCATAAACAAATATTAACACACATCAACATATACTTACCACTGACGAAAACTGTTAAGCAATGTTTTAGCATTACTATTTTTCATTTGTATCTGTGGTTTAACCCTTTTTGTACACTCTAGTCTGTTAAAAATTATTTCCCTGTCGCGTAATAGCGACTCACGCGAAAGCTTTATAACTTTATCTATTTTAAATTTGATCTTGCGTTTGAGTTTGAACTTTTGCGTGTGAGCAGCAGAGTGAGTTGAGTTCACAGGCTCCAATTCAAAGTGCTTAATTTCGTCAGGGTTCCAGACTGCGTTCGCATTGTTGTTATTAAATGGCACAAGACAGTCATTCGTTGCCAATCTGGGCATTTTGTAGGACAAAACATCAGCTGGCGTATATTCAGGAGATTTGCGCTTTACTAAAAATGCTTGGAGTTAATAAAGTGAAGCAATAGTGGAATATGAGTAGTTTACAGGAATTTCTAAGTGGTAGAAACTCTTCAAGAGCTGTCACATCCAATTGATTAGTTTCACCGAAGCCATCGTTCCATACGATATCCTCGCCGAGCTCGGTCAAAGTCAGTTCATGTGTTACGCTAATCGTGTGTTCCGATGAGCACGTGCGTGCCACTTCAATGGTTTGCGACTTAAATGGAGCATGTATAAACAATATGTTTGTAATACAGCTGCATTTAGCATACCTGTTCGATCCTCAGATTTTCACTTTCATTGTTCCATAACTGAGATTCGCTTAACAGGTGCCTATAATAATCTACATTTTGCTCGTCCAAAAGCTGAGGACCTTCGAATCTAGGACGTTTGGCTACGCAAACAGTAGTCGTTGTGGTCTTCTGGGAGATGATTTGCTTGCGTTTGCGAGATCCGTATTTCTGTGATTGAGCTAATTGCGTTGCCGGACAAGCTAGTTGTGCATCGCTGCCCATAACCTGATCCAACAAATGTTTGGTTTCATCTGCGCCAGAATATGACAAGCATAAGCAAAAGATTTATAAAATTTAGTTCATAAGCTTACCCAGCAGCGTGGAAACCTGTTGCCTTAGTATGTAGCTTACGCCAAACGTAAGGCGTGCAATGTCCTTGAACGCAACTAATTTACTGTTGGGAATGTCGAGCGCTTTTCTAGTCTCCTCTCGCTTTGCCTGATTCGCGTCAATAATGTCGCGAATTTTTTGACTAGTTTCTCATATATCTTTAATATTAAACTTAAAAAATTTATAAAAATAACTCCTTACCAGCTGGCCGCAACATCAATTGTATTAATTTCATGTCGCGTAAACAACTTTACAAATTGTGTTGTTGAATATTTTCGATCACCTGCTAACCAGCACGGCTTTAGTAGTTTGTTATCCTCATTAACGCTAAAATCAGCTCGTTTTAACGCCATTGTTCAGTTCTATTACACATTTTTGCTCAGTTAGAATGAGGACCAACAAACGGTAAATTTAAGCATCCTTTCAGTTGTTGGCGGCAAGAGTTGGGCGCTTTTCAACACTAAGTCCCATGTGGTCAGTATGAATGTTGCATTTAATTTTGTTTATTAATATATTTAAACAGAAGTTAACGCTTGCCAAGTGCAACAAATATTGTCTTTAACTATATTCTTTATTCCTTTACACATCAACCACTTTTGGGCGGTTACCTTTTTTAAATTTAAATATATATTCGATATTTCAGCTTGCAACTCTACTTATTATTTTATTTCATTCCCCTCCCTAACGAAATATTAAGTCAGCGAAGGAAAGACAACGAACTAATTGGTAATGATAATGTTATGACACAGCTGTTCTGTTGAGGGTAATTTTAAATATATAAGACAGATGGTACCGGTGAAATAAATCAAATTAATCAACTAGTTGTCGGTTAACTTTTAACATTACCTTTTTGTATTTTTCGCTAAAAATTAAAATATCGAAAAATTGTTTAAATGTAATTATTTATAATAATATACAGCGCTGTTAATATACATTACAGATAATGTTAAAATTGTTGGGAACCCTCAGCTGTGTGTTTAGCTGTTAGTGTTGGGTAAAACAAAAAAAGGTGAACACGGTTCGAGTTTTATTTTATTTATACTGTCTGCGGCCTTCTTTTATTCCTCAAAAAGCCGATCCCCTTCAACGTAAAGTGTCAAGCGCAGCTCCGTCTACATGGTAAGCTGTTTTTATTAGCAATCAGAATCGCTGACCAATGACTAATGCTTTATGCTAAATGGGGCAAGTCAAAGTGTTTGTTTCTGTGTTTGTGTTTGCGATTGTTTTCGATGCGATAAGGCTGAAAGTTTTCTATACATTTATTAATTACTTTCAATGCATTACAGGGTGATAACAAAATATGTGACATCAGCAACGAGGTGCTTGAGGAACTGAAAAAGTTTCGCTTTCGCAAAAGCATCACCAACTCGGCGCTAATATGTAAGTGGTCAATTTTATAAATTTGATATACGCATTGCCATGGTAACAGCGTTCCACGATTGAGAGAATGAGAGGTTACACCAAGAGTTATTCAGACGTTGTAATAAAGAGCGCGAATTAAGCGGGTGTGACGTCATAAATTCGATTTGTGGTTTGTTTACATTCAGTTAGCTTGCTAAAAATCCATATAAAGTTGTAGTTTGACTCAATCAATATGTGCTGCATTCACTATTTAAGTCTTAATTTAAACTATCACTAATTTGGGCAATCGTGACATCATATTGATGAGAACCGAATTTTCTGCATAACCTGTATATCTCTCAATCGTGGAGCGCGGTACTCATAGGCCGCTAGGCATGCGTGTCCAAAGCAAATCGAGCGTTGATTGATGTCTTTCTTTGTCTATTTCTCTATAATGTGGTGCACCCAGTAAAAGTTGATAGGGAGAAGCAATCGGTTGTGCTCGATGAGTTTTATGACGATATAACTGTCGAGGAGCTGCAAGACCAATTGCCAGGCCACCAGCCCCGCTATGTGATTTACACATACAAAATGGTGCACGACGATCAGCGCGTCTCATACCCGATGTGTTTCATATTTTATACACCGCGGGACAGTCAAATCGAGCTCCAGATGATGTATGCCTGCACAAAGAGCGCACTCCAGCGCGAGGTGGATCTGACGCGCGTCTACGAGGTACGTGAACTGGACGAATTGACCGAGGATTGGCTGAGGTCCAAGCTTAAGTAGTTTCAATCAGTATGATGGTAAAAAAAGCAATAAATCTTACAAGTAGTTTCTAATATATAAACATACACACAATATATGGAGTCGAAGCAAGATACCAACGATAACGATACATACCAATACCAAACAAAGCAATATAAAGAGGACAATTTTTTAATACAAAATACAAACATTATACAAAGAATTAAAATATTACATATACAATGATTATAGTGTATATGTAATGCATTTTTAAGTGATTTAAGTTGTGCATTTACGAGCGAGTATCGAAGTGAATATATCAAATTGACATTAGCAATGATCTAATAGAAGCTGTGCTTGCCAAATTTATATATTTATTGTACAAACGAATACAAAGCAAACATGACAAAAACAAATTCCATTTTATATATATACATACGTGCATATGTAATGCTTAAATAAAAGTGTTCATAATATATACAATAATCTGCATTAAGTCTATATTTATAATTTATCACTATATTACTATATATTAGTAATGCAAACGCTGCGCTGCTGTGTGGTGCAGCATTGTGTAGCGTCCGTCGCTGGGCGTGGGCGGAGGCGGCGGTGGTGGTGCCAGCATGTGCGCCATGGCAGCCATGCCCACGTGTGTGGCTGCATTGGGCGGCGCCAGATGATGCAGCTGCAGTGCGTCGTGATGGTGATGCATGGCTGCTGTCGAGGGTGGCGCTGCGCCCGGATGATGATGGTGGTAGTGATGTGACATGGGTGGCGGCGCCGGCGGTGGCAGCGGCAAGTTCAGCAGATTATTTGTGGCTGCATGCGTGCGAAAGTGCAGGCTCAACGCATCAGCTGTATCGCAGGCCTTATCACAGTCTGGGCACTTGAAATGCGGATGGTCCAACGTGTCGAGACCTACCGGATCCGTGTCTATGGGCTCGTCGTCGTCATCGTCGACAATGTCGTGCTCTGTGCTGGATTCGAGCGGATGCAATTTGAGTTTGTGTGCGCGCATATCGCGACGTCGACTAAACGACTTGCCGCATACATCACAATGATGATTCTTGATGCCCGTGTGCGTGATCATGTGCTTGGACAGATCACCGGCCGTGTAGAACGCCTTCTGGCAGAGCGAACAGATCTGATCGCGGACGCCGCTGTGTATCTTCTGATGCGCCTGAAAGTTGCCCAGCGCCGAGAACTGTTTGGAGCAGATTTCGCATTGGAACGGCTTGCTGCCGGTGTGCGTCCGCTCATGCACCTTCAGATTGTACTTCTGGGCAAAGCGCTGGGCACAGTAGCTGCAGGCATAGGGCTTTTCCCCAGTGTGTGTGCGTATGTGCTGTGTCAACTGGGCGGCACATTTAAAGCTCTTGTGGCACGTAGCCACATAGCATGTGTGCGGCAGCTTGGGTACAGGCTTAGGTCCACGCTTCTTGTGGCTCTCTGGCGGTTTGCGCTGGTAGCGCGAGCGGCGTTTGCTGCGCTTAACATCGCTTTGGCCCTCCTCATCATCGCTCGAGTTTAGCTGAATGTTTTGTTGTAGGGGCTTGATTTCGATGGGCACAAACTCGGTGTTTGTGGCGGCGTCGTGTCGCCAGGACTCGTGCAGACCCAAATACTGACGCAGTCGCATATCGCTGTTTTCGCACTCCTGCTGAAAGTGATAGGCAACGCCCAGGCGGTAGAGGCAGTTATTGCAAATGCCAGCGGGTAGTCCGTCAGTCTTGTAGACCTGAAAATGCAATTTTTTTAAACAAAATTACACAAAAATATCTGTAAAAACTTACGCGAATTTTTGAGCACATCATTAACATTTGTGAGGGCATCATGGCGAAGTCTGTGCTATAAATGGAAGTCAGTGGACTTGGTGCGCCTTCCTCAAGGCACACACGACATATTTTGTGCACATTAAAGTCCATGCTTTTAGTGTTTGCGTTTTATTTGTATGTAAACATTTTAAGTTATGCATCAGCTGTTGTTCATTGTGCAGGGCTGCACTATATATTGCTCTGATAAGGGAAATGTAAACAAACTTTTTTAGTAGTACGCTGAACACTAACTTGAATTAGCCATATTAAAACGAATGCATAGTAAAATGTCTACCTAAAAGCGGATAACATTTAAACCATTTACCTTAGTAATATAAAGATTTGCACCAACGTTCACACGAATAGGCTTGCTGAGCAGCTGGCATGAGCTGCGTACCTTCCAGTATTAGTGTTGGAAAAACATTTAAAGTTAAACGCACCAATTTGGACAGTGTGACCGAACTGTGCAGCGCTGACGTGACAGTTGGTTTGTTTGATTAGGCTCTCTCTTCTCTCGCTATCAATCTGCTATTGCCTGCAAAATAAATAAAAAGAACAAGTGAAATTTAATTGTATATATTTATATATATATATACATCTATCAACAAAACGTGTGCATAGCGAGCGTTGCATACATGCAACTTGTTTGGCGTGGCGCAGTTGGAGGCTAAATTAGGGCAGCGGCGAGAGTGTAACGAGCGATTTGGATTTGGAGCACGCAGGCTGTTTGGTGAAATTTTGTTGTTGGAGCTGCAGCAGCCACAGCCACCCCCCACCCGCAATACACCACAAGCAGACACACACATAAACTCAGGCACACAAGATGCTGTGTATACAATATTAGCGAGCAGATTGAAGTGGAACATTAATGCTATTGTAAACAAAACCAAAAAACCGCCAGCGAAATCTTTCGAGGTCAACCGAACATTATTACAGCGAACTTGAGCACCTCAGCTGGTGAATGCAAAGATTCCAGGCGGCAGTCTTACGGCAGCGCGTGCAATGGCAACAAGTCGAAGCGAGTGCGGACAACAGCAGCAAGTTGCAGCACCGGCAATGGCCGCAACGGCAGCGACGGCCGCAACGTCAGCAGCCCAGCTGCTCAGGCAGCGTTTGGTAAATGGCGGCACCGGTCACGAGACGTCGCCGTCGCCGTCCGCGTCAAACGGCAAAACTGCTTCAGTGATTAACACCAACAGCAACGACTACAGCTCGGGCACGTTCATGAAACTGAAAACCTATTTGCTGGCCTTGCGTCCTTGGTCGCTGTCCGCGAGCCTGGTGCCGACACTGCTCGGCTCCGCGTTGGCGTATCGTTCGCAATGGTCGGCTGACTTTTCCATGGTCACCTTCTTTCTGACCGCCTTCACCGTGGTCACCGTGCACTGTGCCGGCAATGTTGTGAACACGTATTTCGATTTCATCAAAGGCATCGATAAACAAAAGGCTGACGATCGCACTCTGGTCGATCACATACTCACCAAGGATGAGGTAAGAACCAAACAAACAAAACCACTTAAGTGTGACCGACTAGGAAATACTCTGTACACTGGTCTATAAATACAAACTGTTCCCTTATCCACATATACACAATGTTGGTATTTTTGTTCGATCTTTAAAAATCTCAGAGTTTAAATGTGCCTAGAATACAAATCAAAATCAAAACATAAGCTATTTAATTAAAAATAATATTTTAACATTAAGTAATTGTTTTGCGGTTTTCAGCGAGTGGGAAAATTTGTTTACCTCTCGACTGTTTTCTGTATTTTCATTTAATTTCGCTAATCAAGATGTGTTTTTTATATCACTTAGCAAATTGTATTTAATTTGTTTAATTTAATTTTTGTTTATTTTTTTTTGTAGGTGGTTTCGCTGGGCGCCATTCTGTACCTGGCCGGGTGCGGTGGCTTCGTGCTGCTCGCCGTGCTCAGTCCAGCGAAAATGGAACATTTGGCGCTGATTTACTTCGGCGGTCTATCATCGAGCTTCCTTTATACGGGCGGCATTGGTTTCAAATATATTGCGCTGGGCGATCTGGTCATCTTGATACTGTTCGGACCCATTTCGGTGCTGTTTGCGTTTATGTCGCAAACCGGTCACGTCGACTGGACAACAATGGGCTACGCCATACCGTTGGCGCTCAACACGGAGGCGATACTGCACAGCAACAATACACGCGATGCAGAGAGCGACGGCAAGGCGGGCATCGTGACGCTGGCCATACTCATCGGACGCACTGCCTCGCATGTGCTATACGCCATGCTGCTGTTCACACCCTACTCGCTGTTCTTCATCTTCGGGTTCAAGTACTCGCTGTGGTTCCTGTTGCCGCTGATCACGCTTCCCCAGGCGTTTCAAATCGAGAAGCGCTTCCGCAACGAGCAGACCATGCATGTGGTGCCCAGGCAAACGGCCAAGCTGAACTTTTTCTTTGGCATGCTCTACATTGTGGCCTGCTGCTGTGCCCAGCAGCTGCCGACGTTCGTCTGGCGTAAGCACTAGATATAGGAGATGGCAACGACTTCTTAAACTGCTGCAACATTTTTAGGGAATTTCATTAGTTATATATGTTTTTATTGTTTATTTTGATTTTCGACTGTAGTGATCGTGTGGTTATGAATATTGTATTGTATTGTATACTGTCTAAAGTTCGCTGTTGCACAAATATTGAACGCTTTGCTAGTCTCCTAGTATCTAACACTTAACTCTAATCCTAGAACTGAACATATCCTTAAGTCCACGGTGCAGAAAGGCCAAGCAACCTGCCTGAACTTTGGCCAAATTCACTTTTTATTTATTTCACCCGAACCTTCGACTCAAACGAAACCTATAGTTTATATATATATAATACGAACTCTTCCTCTTGCGCGTTGGAATCATGGACCAAGATCGTTATAGCGTCGGCGTGTGCAACAATATTGAAATCATCAAATGGCTTAGATATACATATATATATATATATATATATATATATATATATATGAGAAGTTAATGTTACTTTATAGAAATGCTTGAAATATGCAAATAAGTTATGAATCGACAACGCTGGCTTTGCTTTTTGTGTGACAATTGTTAGCGTTTTTTACACACACACATACACCAACATTTATATACATATTATATACATACATATATGTACATCTATATTATACATAATTAGATCATATAAGCCCAGTGTCTAGCAGCAGGCTCAAGAGTGAGAATATCAACACATACACAAAATTCAAACAAAACAAAAAAACGAAAAAATAAGTGAAATATAAATCACATTATATATGTACATATATTTACATCTATATGTGTACTACATCAAAATGCAGATCGAAAGATTTGAAACGAGCAACCGTTGTTTTCCAAGCATAAATCACAAAACGTATGCATATAAACAAATAGCTTTAAATAACAATAACAAACAAAAGAAAAAGGGAAACAAAAATGAAATGTGTATATGGTGAAATGAAAATGAATTCGAAATACATATTTGAAATTCATTTTTGTGGCAATATTTGTACGCTAAGCTGATAAATAGTTTTTCATATACATATATATTTGTATTCATATTCGTATTTGTATCGTAATTTTAGTGCTTTAAAATTAATTTCGGAATTTCCGTGCACAATTGAAATGCTTTTGTTGTTTGCTGAAAAACCAGAGGCCAATTTGAAATGAAATTGAAATGTTATAATCAATGTGTATGAAAAACACAAAGACAAACAAGAAATTAACTAAATGACAACTTTGTAGACTACTAAACAAAACCAACAACAATGAACAATAATAATTATAGTTATATGAAAAATTAAAAACATAATTAGAGAATGTAACAGAACGTTTTTCCAATTTTTGTACTATAATTAAGATAGGAAATTTATCCTCGGGATGCCTTGCAGAGATTGATACTACATCTATATTTAACTGTGCCTTCATTATAGATTTATAAAATGTTTATCATCTGCTAGTTTAAAAGAGTGGGAATCATGATTAATTCAACGATTTTTGATGCGGATTATTTACGTTACTTTTCGATATCATATTCGATTACTTTTAGAGCAGGCTTGAATTGGCAATTGCGATAATGCATCGAAAACAGTTGCGTACAACAAAATAACGGTTTCGACAAGCAAACAATTCGCTTTTACTTGATTTTACTTTTGGGTTTCTTTTGATAGGAGTTGTTCTTGTTTTGAAACTCTCAGGATAGTCTGGGCACAAGCATTACATCGTAAGGCTTCACCGCCGCCGTAGCACCCTCCAGCGGTACCTCCTCGGGCATCTGGCCAGGAATGGCGACCAGCCTGAAATGCTGCATAAGCGTTGTGGTGAACATGAACAGATTCTGACGTCCCAGCAAATCGCCCATGCAGCGATGGCGTCCAAAGCCAAACGGATTGAAGGCCTCTGGCAATTTAATTTGTCCATCGATTAGATAGCGGGTCGGATCGAAAACCTCAGGTTCCGGAAAATCAACGCCATTAATGAGCATACCACGGAAGCAGGCAATCACCATGGTATCCTTGGGTATCTCGTAGCCGGAGAGGCGCGTATCGCAAACGGCGCGATGGGGTATGCCAAACGTGTGCAGCATAAACATGCGCACCGCCTCCAAGGCGATGGCCTCGCAGAAGGGCATCTTGGTGCGATCCGACCACTGGGGTATGCGCTCCAGGCCCACCACCTCCTTGATTTCAGCATGGGCGCGTTCCTGAATCTCCGGCTGCCTAACCAGATGCATGAAACAGAAGCCCAGACTCTTGTTGGTCGTTTCAGAGCCGGCGAGAAACATGTCCAGGCAAATGGCCAGCAGGCTCTCATCGCTGAACATGGCGCTGTCGCTAGTCTCCTGGGCGCGCAAATAGCTGTCCATCAGATCACGCGGCTCATCATAATTGCGATACGTGCTGCGGTGCAGCTCAATTTCCTTGCTCATGAACGCGTACAGCGCTCGGTGGCTTTCCACGAAACCATTGTAGCCGGAATAGTCGGGCGCAATGAAGCGCAGCAAGGGGAAGTGACTGAAGAGTGCGCCCACCATGTCGATATTCTTGAACAGCTCGAAGAACGTCTCCAGCAGCTCGGTGATCTCCGGCGAGCCGGCCTCGTAGCGCCGCCCGCTCAGCATGCACCACAGCGTGTTCAGCACATAGACACTGGTCAGATCGTGCATCTCAATGCGCGCCTGCTTGCCGCCAGCCGCCTTGACGCGTGCCCGCAGATCCTGCAGCAGGCAGCTGGCCTCATTGTGCACAATGTCCGACATGCCGCTGCGCGCAAAGCCAAAGTTCTTCAGGTGGCGCAGGATGAAGCGACGCTGCTCCACCCACATCTCGCCGTCGGTAAGCAGCACGCCCAGGCGGGAGTTGAATGTGCGCAGGCGATAGAAGATACCGTCCGGCCGTCCATCGATATCCTCGTTGGTCATCATTTCGCTGATGGCATCATTCGTATACGCTATCACCACCTTATCCTTGCCAATCTTAAGTCCGTAGTATCCGTATGAATTCACATAACGTCGCGCCAGCTCATCAATGACCTTGCAGAACATGCCTAGGCGCACGCGCAGCTGCGAGATTTGCAGGGCGCTGCCCACAATCGGATACCAGCGAGGACCTGGACGAGATCGGTAGGAAATTAACATAAACTATTAGTAAATAATATAATCAACTATCTTTCCCTTTATAACTAAGGCTTTGAGGTTGCGAATATTGTGTGGGAAACATGAAACGAATTCGCTTTAAGTTTTGCAACAAAAAGATAAATCTATGGAAATTATAATGAAGATAAAGGTCAGAATCTTATTTGCATCGTATATGAGAGTCTATACAAAACATGAGAATGGGTCGAAAATTCCTATAGTCTATTGAAACGAAACTCATAAAAGGACTAAAGTTGTAAGTAAGCCAATTCAACCGCTTCAATAATTTTTCATTAAACTTTTGTACCTACCAGGCGGAAACTTGTCCGGTTTCCTCGAGCCGCTGATAAGGAAGAGCAGCGCAATTGTGGCAAAGAAGATCACAGCGTAAAACATTTGGCGTTGTTATTCGAAGGCTGCGCTGTGTGGACACTTGTGATGCAACATCCGATGCTCAGCTTTCACTTTTCTTTCAGCTGTTGCGTAATCCAGCAGAGCCAGTGAAGCGTTTGTTGCAACAACTGCTGCAGTGACTGTGGCAGTAATTTGTGCTGCTGCCGTTCCGTTGGCCTGTTGCCTAGTTTCTCAAAACAATTTTTCGACTAAAGCCGCCGCCTGGGCGCAATTGCTTTTTATAGGCGCCCGGGAAAAGCTTCGTTTATAACTGGATTTTATTTGCACGAAAAGTTTTTCATTGCGATTTCTGCACACAGCTTAAAGCTAGTGGATGGTTTTTTATTGACATTATCTGTAAGTTGAACTTAAGCCTGCTTTTATTGGCAACTGACACAGTTTTATAGTTTCCGCGTTTTAACAATCATCTTCACAGTTAGCCCAAAGGAAAATCTAAAACAATTTCTTCTTATACGTTTTAAGTGAATACAATCAAAATATATTTTTGATTTTAACAAATCTAATCAAAACCATTAGCATTTATGTAGACCTAATATTCTAATGTTCAAAGTCCTTGCTAGGGCGCCTGTATAAACTATGAATATATTTATTTAATAATATGATAGGTATAGTAGGCTTTATAAAAAATGTCTATGCTTTGTTCAATTCAATATATCGTAGTCGATTATTTCCACTCCATCACCCATAGCTTTTATTATACGCAATTAAATTTAGTATTTAAACAATTTACAGGGTAGGTCAAGGTCTAGCATTTCTGCCTTTGGGTTTCCTTTAAGTATCAGATTCCATTTCCTTATTTTGCCATTGAACACACGATCGCCTTGAAGTTGATCGAGTACCGCGAATAATTGCAGTTTAACTTTTTACCAAAAAACAAGTAAGAGTTATTAAGTAGGAACGCGACTTGGAGATACCCTAAAATTTATAAAAGTTATCATGAAAATGCAATGTTGTACCTAGGCTTGGAATCTGAGATCTATGTTCTGACTAAATATCTTAGAAAATATATAAAAAGCAATCGTAAATATAACAAAATTTTAGTTTAATAATCTTGATGATCTATTAAGTTGTGGTACATTTTAAAGGATTTCAGTAAAACATAGGATTATCTAAATATGTTTCAGGTAAGCTATAAAATGAAAGCTGAAGACTTGATCATTGATCCTTTTTATAATTTTTCCACATTTACAGGAAACCGTTATACCCTGTTCACCTATTTTCAGTAGGCTCAGGGTCGTTAAATACTTTCATAATTGTGTGTGCTTTTCGGCGGAGGCTGCAGGCTCTTTCTGGTTGACTCCTGCGAGTTGGCCACTGAATGCTGACCCACTGCCAGTGAGCAAAGTTCAATTAGCTTGACCGCAACATTGAAAACTGGCGCAAGCCACAAAAACAATCGCAGTGGAAAAGCCAAAAAGTTGGCCAAAACAATGCCCATGTGAGTGGCGGGCGGAAAACTAGTTGAATGCCCAAAGGCAAAAACCACACGAACCCGTTTGGCGGCCAAATCAAATTGGCTCCTGGTTGTGTCGATGTCGTTGGCGATTATGTCATGGCTGGCTCTCAAACTGCGGAAAGCTGTGGGCCTGTGGGCTGGTTTAAATGTGGCCAAAAACAAAATATGGTGGCTCGTTAGGCTGGCCATGGCATTAACCGCGCAATTGCATCGCCAGGCTGCGCATTGAAGCGCTGGCAACGCAGCGGATCAGACGCGTGTTTTCCCATCAAACTCACAACTAAAAAAAAACACTTTCAAATGGGTGTCCGGTAAGTGTTCGAACTGTTGAATCCTGTCCAGCTGTTTTCACAAGTGCCTCGAACTGCGCAGTATATTCGTTTTGGCTGTCATGGGCCTGGGCGCCATGTACATGATGCATCTGCTGGCGCAGGACTGGAATCGCATACGGCCCATACAACAGGTTACGAATCTGGCGAGTCAGGCTAGCTCCGCCTTGAATCTGCAACGCGTGCCCAGTCTGCTGGGGCAGGCCAGCTCGGCGCTGAATCTGCAACGTGGCAAGCGTGCGACCCTAAACCACGAGCTGGGCTGGGTGCATGGCCGACAGGATACGGGCGGCGGCGATGGTGCAGTGCGACCGGGCACGTCCATTGACTGGAAGCGCATACTCGCTCGCGATCCGTTCGAGTGCCTGCAGTCGCTCATCTGCCAGCTCATGTCCGGCGCAGAGGCGCATTCCGCCGAAGCGGAGCTGCTGATGAACTATCTGGAGTCTTCGCTGGAAATGGCGCCAGCCAAAATCGGACGCGCCTTCAGCCGCGGCCTGGCGCTGCGCGGCCGCAGCGATCGCTGCTACAACGAGTATCCTTTCTGCCTGTACTCGGCCAAGACAATGTTGCGCATCCTGCGCTGGTTCAGTGAAACGGGCAGCCTGCCCGAGACCGACGAGCAAAAGTGAGGCAAACCAAATCTTCCGCTAGCCTTTAGAGTCGTTAATACCTCTGAACTGTAACAACAGAGATTATTAGTTTTATGCTTTTCATATGCGTACAATCATTATTTAAAATAAAAGTATTTACATTAAGAAATAAGTTCATTGCTCAGTTATCGTCATTATAGAAAAGTTTATTTGTAACAATAATTATTGTTTTATAGTTTCAGTATGCAAAAATAGTTATGTTTATGCATAATTATGTATTCTATATTAAATAAAACAAGGTAAAATTTGTGGAATGAGAGTACAAAGTTCAATAGAGCTTAAAGCAGTAAGTCTGCAACTAGTTTCTATTATTTCTTTTGTGATATCAGTAAAGTAGATTTTGTGTAGGTACGAAAATCAAGGAAACTTGAGTTGATCTTTGTGTGTGTGTGTGCTTTAAATAACAAATGAGCGAGCAAACAAGAGAAAGTTGCGTTTTTGAACAGCTTTCGAAGCCTTTCGAGTTCATGATACACTTAGTTATAGCTTCTGTGGTTATTAAATACAAACTAAAAGCTTTGTTATGGGTTTTTTGTTCAGTACTTTTTGTACAACAGTGTAGTTGGGAAAAGAGAGCAAGCAATGTTGCATTGAAGAGAGCATTGTTGCATTTAAGAGAGCTTTCGTTCGATTTGTGCACTTGCTGCCAAGCGAGAGATTCATCAAATATTTGAGCGCCAAATTATAAATTCTTTGTGTGTAAGCATAACTTAAATAAATATTGCGTCAGCCCCACCCAGCTGAGTGTGGTATTCAGTGTTTGCCGTGCAGCGTCACGCTGGTCACATCCTTAACAATCATCTCGGCCACCTGCCAGGCGATCTCCTCCTGCACATTGTCCTCGGGCAGATTGACCAGCTTGCGCATCGCATTCTTAACGCTCAGCGACCAGGCTGGCGCCCTGTGTGCCGACACTGCATCAACAGCCTCGAAGTCCCGCTCGTATCTGCCCAGCGAGTTGACGTGCCCGAACTTGAGCGCACTCACAGGACGTTGCCACAGCAGCTGGGGATTTGTTAGTTGTCTGGCATCGATGTTCATGTTGGCTGCCGTTGCTGTTGGTGTTGTCGCTGATGCTGATTTGACTGGCTTGTGACCGGTGTCCAGTCCAGCCAGAAGTGTGTTATGCTGGGAAATGTGTGTGCAGTCCGACATGGACATGGTCTTGCGATGTCGCTGCTGTGCGGACAATTTGGGCGCACGTCGCAGGCTCAGCTTATGCTGCAAGCTGGAACCATCGACGGCGTCTGTCGGTGTGTGCACGGAGGTCTTGGCCTTTAGTTCGTTGACGTAGTTGTCGAATATGTTCGATTTGAGAAAGTTCGCAAAGTGCTTACGCTCCAAGTATTTGGCTGTGACCAGCAGCGCCAGATCAAAGGCCTGAGCCAGCTGACCGGGCGCACAGATGGCCTGCTCGACGCGCAGACGCAACTTCTGCGACATCCACAGGCGGCACTCGGACTGCAGCGAGAAGTACCGCTCGTAAATGATCATTGCGTCGGACTGGGCGGCACGCTGATCATCGTAGCTCTTACGAAAATTGATGGCCGTTATCCAGAACTCGAGGCACTCGCGCTCCTGCTGCTGCTCTAGATACTCGGTCAGATAGAAGAGCGCCAGTTCGTCGTATAGCACATCGTAGATGTTGAGAGACGACGCATTGCCCTCGATCAACTCCACGCAGTACTTGCAATAGTAGCTGCTCTGCAGAAAGCCCTGCAAGTGCTCCCGCTCCAGCTTTTGCAGCACATGGTCGCGCGCCTCGTCAAAGCAACTGGCGGGTATGGGCTGATGCGGCGACTTCTCGCTGCTCTTGCCACACAACAGCAGCGAAATATGCGCCAATATAACAATGGGCAGTTCCAGCATTAGCGGCGCGTTCACAATCAAATACTTTTGATAAATAGCAATCGCATCGTTGATGCTCGCCGCACTTATGGGCAGCACCTCGCAGCTGGCGGTCGACGAACGACACGTGGTCGCGGTAGTCGCTGGTTTATTGTGGATCTGTTTGTTGGTCTCCGCATAGATGCGACTCTTTTCGTCGTCGGTGAGCGGCTTGCGCATGGTCAAGTCGCAAAGTGTTTTTATTTCAGGTACATCGTTTTCTTCATCCTCAACGGTTGGGCTGGTAATGGGCGCCTCGAGCTGCGAATCAGTTACAGCTGCCACGTTGCTGGTCGCATCTTGTGGCCGCTCGTGCTCCTGCTGCAGCTGTGTTAAGGCCGCACGCCGAAAGTTCTCTATGTCCAAATAGAATTTGATTAGTGGCAGCGCATTTTGTGTTTCCAAATACTGCAGAAAGTAGCTTAGGCAATCGGGTTCGCTAACAATCGCTGTCAACGTCATGGAAAGCCGCGAGCTGTATTTGAATATATCTGTCGAAAAGAGAGAGAGAGGGAGAGACCAAACGTGATAAGCCAATTAAGAGCGCAATTTACAAGTATTATTCCGGAAATGACCGCAGCAAAAGCAAAAAACATACACGCACACGAATAGGCACACACACACGCACACTCGTGCCGCCTTTTGCCTCATTACCTTCATCACCGGCTGCGCCCACATTAAGCAAGCTGTTGTTGCCCAAGCTGATTGCATCCGAAGTTGCCGTTGCCATTCCCGCCGCTTCCGTCTGCAGCTCCTCCTCCTCCATGAAGACTTCATCACAGAAACTAGTTGTTGACCGCAGCGAATGACGTTTTAGCGCCGCTGCAGCGCAATCTACCACATCATCATCATCAACGTTGTTGGCATCCGTGTCGTGAGAGCTGCGTCGGCGGCCTGTCCAACAAAATAGAAATTAACACCACATACCAAAAATAAAAAAACAACAACGTAAACACAAACAGTTCAATTTAAGTTCACAAAAACCTAAGATGAACACTTTCACTTACTCGTCTGCCTTTTGATGTACTTGAACATTTTCACATTCTAGTTGTTCCGCTGAGAATTATTGTGCATTAATAAAGCTAAAATTAGCGTGTTGATAAATAGCACAATAATAATAGCAGACGTAGTTGTGGGAAAATCTTGTTTGCACGAAACAGAGTTGTTCACCAGGGCTGCGCAAGAGTTTGATATTATAACGATATTATTGTAACGATAGCTTTTCGATAGTGACAGTGTGCATAAACGAGTTTATTAATAAATTTTATTTGTATTGGACAGCACTGCGACGCAAGCAGCTGTGCGGCAACGTTGCGTTTTTTCACAATTTCCTTTTTTTTACTAAGAATTTTAAGTAATTTAAAATAGTTGTGAGTGAAAAGACAACGCTCACGTTAAGGTAACGAGAAAAGAGAAGACTATACGAAACCGGCACTGATGAGCGTGGCAGCCACAACGGGCGGCGCAGCCGGCGACAACAACAACAAAAGAAATAATAAAAATAATACAACAAAACTGCCGACAGCCGCCCTGGACGATCTCGTGCAATATGTGACATTACACGTGCGCAAACCAACTCCACTTAGCGGCGTCATATTGCCCTTTGTACCCCTCTATCTGACTGCATTTTATCTATGGATCTACGTGTACAAAAGCCACGACAATGAGACTTCTCTGGTAGGAACACCAGACGCGGCAATATCGGATGACGTGCCGGTCGAAACTCAAGATGGTGCAGCTTGGAATGATATTGGTTTCATCGCAGTGGTAGCCATTGCATTTCTGCATGTGCTCACCCTGCTCTTCTGCTACTGGAGCGTGCATGTGCTAGCGTTTCTCACCTGTCGTCGCGTCAAGCAGCCAGCACCGGGTGTTCTGGCCAAAGTGGTGCCTACTGTGAACAATGGCAATTCCAAAATTGTACCCATACGCAGCCTTAAGCTAGAGGATGGCCAGCAGCAGTACTATCTCGTCTTCCAGAAGACCAAATACGTTTGGGACGACGACAAGGCGTTGTTCCGCGCAGTTGAATTTCCCGTCAATAAGCTGCTGAGTTACTATGCCAATTCACGTGGCCTGGAGACAGAAGAGGTCATAAAATCAGCGATGCAGACGTATGGCAACAATGAAATGGATATGGTTGTGCCCGAATTTCATGAGCTGTTCATTGAGCGCGCCACAGCGCCGTTCTTTGTGTTCCAAGTGTTTTCGGTGGGTCTGTGGTGCATGGACGATTTCTGGTACTATTCGCTGTTCACGCTCTTCATGCTGATCGCCTTCGAGTGCACAATTGTTAAGCAGCAGTTGCGCAACATGTCCGAGATACGCAAAATGGGCAATAAGCCGTATTTCATTTACGCGCTACGGCAGAACAAATGGCGTCAACTTGGCAGCGATGAGCTGTTGCCCGGCGATCTGGTCTCCATAACACGCTCCCAGAACGATAATATTGTGCCATGCGACGTGGTCATCTTACGCGGCAGCTGCATCGTTGATGAGAGCATGTTGACTGGCGAATCGGTGCCGCAAATGAAGGAATCTCTCGAGTCGCTGCAACAGCTCAACACCGAACTGGATGTCGAGGGCGAGGGCAAACTGACCGTTCTCTATGGTGGCACCAAGGTCGTGCAGCATACGGCGCCCAGCAAGGAATCGATGCGTGCACCTGACGGCGGCTGCATTGGCTACGTCATACGCACTGGCTTCAATACCTCCCAGGGCAAACTGCTGCGCACTATTTTGTTTGGCGCGAATCGTGCCACAGAGAACAATGCGGAGACCTTTGCTTTCATTGCCTTTCTCATGGTGTTTGCGGTGGCAGCCGCCTCGTATGTGTGGGTCAAGGGCAGCGAGGATCCGGAACGCAATCGCTATAAACTGTTTTTGGAGTGCGCGCTCATATTGACCTCAATTATACCGCCGGATCTGCCCATTGAGCTAACGCTGGCCGTTAACACGTCGCTCATTCAGCTAACCAAATTGTTTGTGTTCTGCACGGAACCCTTCCGCATTCCCTTTGCGGGCAAAGTGCAGATTTGTTGCTTCGACAAAACGGGCACTCTGACTACGGATAATCTGATGGTCGAGGGCATCGCCGGCCTAACGCCCAACGGCAAATGTGTGCCCATTGAGGAGGCCGAGGACAACACGATCCAGGTGCTCGCCTGCTGTCACTCGCTGGCGCTGCTCGACGACGGCCTAGTGGGTGATCCCCTCGAGAAGGCGGCACTGGCTGCCGTCGATTGGAACCTTACCAAGTCGGACAGTGTGATACCAAAGCGTGGCAAGTTGAAGCCGCTGCGCATCGTGCAACGCTATCATTTCTCGTCGGCACTCAAACGCATGTCTGTGCTGGCCGGCTATCTGGTACCCTTCTCGAACGATATCAACTACATTGGCGCCGTTAAGGGCGCTCCCGAGGTCCTAATGGGCATGCTGAAGACCGTACCCAGCGACTACCAGAAGGTAAGTTAAACAAAACTATAAACAATGAGAAGCTTATAGCCACGTCATTACTTCTATTTTTTAAACAGCTTTAACGGTTTTGATTTCACGCTTTAGCTAATATTTATCTGATTTTACAGATCTATTTGGAATACGCGAAACGTGGCGCTCGTGTCGTGGCCCTGGGTATCAAGGAGTTTGGCACTCTGAGCAGTCAGCGCATACGTGAGATGAAACGCGAGGAGGTCGAATGCGAACTCACTTTTGCTGGCTTTGTGATTATCTCGTGTCCCATGAAACCCGACTCGAAGGCAGTCATCAAAGAGCTTGTCCAATCCTCGCACAAGGTACTGATGATCACCGGCGACAGTCCGCTGACCGCCTGTCACGTGGCCCGCGAGCTGCGCTTTACGACCAAGAAGCTGCTCATACTGACGCCGCCATCGACACAGCCGCAAGCAGAGTGTACCGACAACTGGAGCTGGGTGTCCATCGATGGCGATCGCACCTATGTGCTGGACGATGTCAAGAGCAGCAAGAACATTGCAATGCTGCTGGCTGCCCACGATCTGTGCATCACCGGCGAGGGACTACTCTACATGCAGCGTGCCCATCGCCAGTACATGCTCAATGTGCTGCCCCAGGTGACGGTCTGTGCGCGCTTTGCGCCCAAGCAGAAGGAGTACATCATAACCACGCTAAAGCAGCTCGGCTACTACACGTTAATGTGCGGCGATGGCACCAACGATGTGGGCGCCCTCAAGCATGCCCATGTGGGCGTCTCGCTGCTGACCAGCGCGCCCGTCAAGCGCAAGCGCACCGAAGACGAACAGCGGCAAATCAGTGCTGTTGCCACAGCAGCAGCTGCTGCCGCAACGGCGGCCAATCAACAGATGTCGCCGCGCGAGCGGGCCATTCGGCGTCGCCAGGAGCATGTGGAGCGGTCGCAGGCGCGTCTGGAAAGCGCTTTGCGCGACATGGAGGAGCAGACAATGGTTAAGCTGGGCGATGCATCCATTGCAGCGCCATTCACCAGCAAACTATCGTCGATTATGTGTGGTAAGTAACTAATTTAACAAGTTTTATATTTATTTAAACACTAATAAATGCTCTTTCTGTTCCACAGTGAATCATATCATCAAACAAGGTCGCTGCACGCTGGTGACCACACTGCAAATGTTCAAGATTCTGGCATTGAACGCCCTCATTCAGGCCTACTGCCAGTCTGTGCTCTATATTGATGGCGTCAAGTTCAGCGATACACAGGCCACAATGCAGGGTATTTTCATAGCGGCTTGCTTCCTCTTCATCACACGCTCCAAGGTAAGCTGTGAATAAAATCCCATTGGGCTGCACTTAATTTGTGTATTTATCTGTTGTTGCAGCCACTGAAAACCCTGTCGAAGGTTGCACCACTGCCCAACATATTCAATTTGTATACCATATCGACTATTCTCACGCAATTCGCTGTACACTTTGGCACGCTCTATTATCTGACAAGTGAGGCAACGGCGCTGGCGCCACCCAGGTAAACAAGACACATAGTTAAACAATTCTATTTGTCGAATCGATAAAGTCATATTCGTGTGGTTTGCCTTTGAAAATCATATATAGTCTGTAAGCTAAAGCTAAATACCCCCATTTGTTTTATTCCACAGAGTGGGCAAGGTGAAGCTATACATTGACATGGATAGCGAGGAGAAAACAAAGTACGATCCCAGCATAGTCAGCAGCACGGTCTACATTATATGCATCTCGCTGCAGGTGGCCACCATTGCAGTCAACTATAAGGTGAGTGATTTATTATTTATGTGTACACTCAATTACTAATTAAATACTTTCGTAACAGGGTCATCCGTTTATGGAGAGCCTGCGGGCCAATCGTATGCTAATGTGTGCCATCGGCGCCTCCGCTGCGCTGGTGCTGTTCCTCACCACGGGCGTTGTGCCCGGCCTGACGCAATTCTTTGAAGTTGTCGACTTTCCAGCACCTGTACGTATCTATTTCATATAATTTATGTGCATACTAATAATAAAGAATTCATTTACAGTTCCGCCAAACATTGCTACTCGCACTCGTAGTAGATATTGTTGGCGCCTTTGCTCTGGATCGCATCTGTTCATTCCTGTTTGGTGAAACGCGTCGCAAGTCCAAAGTCCTTAACTGTTGAAACTAGTTAACACTAGAAATATAGTCACGTGACTTATACACAATTACATTCAAAGCGTAACGGCCACTCTCATCCACTTTAGCAGAAAGTATATTTTTAATATTTCTCCCTCCCCAATTTTGACTTTCGGAAATATGTTAGTTATATCCCTTTTTCCGCCCCCTCCTTGAATGCTACAACTTGTATTAAAACTTAGAGTGTTCTATCGGCGTCAGTTTCCCCAATTGTTTAAATTTATGAAGAATACAAAGAATGCATTTTTCGCTCATATGTAATTTGAAAGTCTTGTGTGCTTGATTTGTCGATTAACAAGTATATATATAAAAAATCAATATATGCAATTAGTAAAATTGACGTAAGATTTGTAATGGTAATAAATATAGCTAATAAAATTAAACAGTATAGAAATTTAAACTTAGACCGGCTCTTGTACTTGTTCCTCCAATTTGGAATCCTCGAGCTGCTTAAACTGTATCAATATGACCAAATAAGTGGTCACAGCTGAAAAGATCTGAAAAAAAAATTCTGTATAAATAATTGTTAGTATTAAGAACATAAAGTTAAACCTTAAAGAGCGTGGAGTTATCGATTGCAAAGAAACCATAGGCCGTGAATTGTACCTCCTGTTTAATGCTCTTGGTCAGAAATTTGTCAATCTGTTAAATAGTTATTTGGTAGACCAGATTAAGAGGTATATAAAATGCGCGCTTACGATATTTTGGAACTCCTTGCTCTTGCCATAGACACGTGCCAGAATTTGAGATGTGGTGTTGGCCTGCAAGGAAGAGAGCACCTAATTAAAGCTGGTATAAAGGATGAGACCCGCAGACACACCTCGTAGGTGGTGGCGCCACAGCTGCGCGACAAGAGGGTCAACAGCGAGGTGTGCAGACACAACCAGGCGAGGCACCACTGCATGATATGGGCGGAGATGACGCCCTTGTTGTTGGTGATCTGCACGAACAGATTGTACCAATTGGTGGTCACCGTGTAGAATGAGTAGCCCAGAAAGCAGACAATTATCAAGCTGCAGCACTCGTTGATGCTCTTATAAATGCGCAACAGGCGATTGTGCGTCCGATAAATGAACAGCGAATCCTCGGGAAAGTTGTCCATGTGCGCCTGCAGCTGGCGGCGACTCTTGCCCGCCTGCTGGGCATACGAGTAGCCGCCGAGCAGCTGATTGACGAACTGAAAGCGTATGCAAACGATGCGCAGCAGAGCCGAGGCGAACACTATATAAGTGGCCGTCAGGCCGTTCTGCACCGCATAGAAGGCGATGAGGACATACGAGGTGGGCGTTATAATTCCGCTAACGGAATGAATGCGCAGGAATATTATATAGGCCTGGCAGGCGGCAATCACGATCAGAAACTTAATGCTGAAGTTGCAGTTGTTGCTGAGCGCAACGCCAAATTGACGCAGCACCTCCTGGTCCAGCTGGAGGATCTCGTTCATGATTTGCAGTATGCTCTTCGTGTTGCGGGCGCAAACGAAAACAGCTGAGGAATGTCGGAATATTTGGAGGAGGCCACTAGAAATAAAAGGAGCCAACTCACTTAGCGTATAGGTGAGAATGCAGAGCAGAAGCTCAATCCATTGATTCACATTGTCAGTGTCGCGCAGCGAGAAGAAGAGCTGAGCCGAGTTGGGGGTGAGCAGGCTGTAGATATTGAAGATGGTCAGGGCGTGGACAACGCCGCGGACGAAGAAGGAATAGAACTCGTTGGTCTTGGTGGGCGGACCCACCTCAAAGCTGGACACCTGCTCGTAAATGGGCAACAGGCCACTGGCCTTCAGCACCGACAATATGGTGCTGATGTCCTCGAACACGGGATTCTCGACAGCGGCGGCAGGCGGCTGCTCGGCGGGCCAACTGAATGCATTATTGAAACTGGGCGAAATGCGACGCGAATGCGGATATGGTTGCGGATGTGGTTGCGGATGCGGATACAGGCGCGACTTATGCGATGTCATTTCGATAACCCAAGTGTTGGGACTCATTGCCGACAGGACACTGTCCGCAAGGACCCACGGCTAACTAGGTGCGTGCTGCTCGTGCGGAACAGCGATTGAAACGCACTCGTCCTTATCTGATTCCGAATATTGGGCCCTTATCGCCGAAGCAGTCCATTAAAATAATTAATTTGAATGCCAGCGAGGAAATATTGGAAAATGCAAAAGTTGCCTTGGGTTAATCGTTATTCGTGAATGCACTCATGAATGACATTGGCAGTGCACTAATCGAACTACACAAGCATTATTCAAGCAAAACTAAAAAAAAAACATTCGTGAATACACTCGTGAATAGTTGTGAATGTTTGAATTAGTTAATGTATAGCTGAGCTAGTAAACGAAGTCTCTTATGCAACTGTATATGAATACATAAACTGACGAATATGCATGAATGTATTCGTGAATACACTCATGAATACTTGTGAAAGCATACTTAAGAAAAGATACATCTTCCCAGCTATAAATTTAAATCACTTCCGACTAAATTAAAGTATTTACTGAATACACGATGGATAAAGACACTCATAAATATTCATGTGTGCACTTAAAAACTTGTGAATACACCCAAGTATCACTTATATAAATTAATTCCAACTAGCTTACGACGTGTAAAAGCCAACGATGGACATAAACATTCATAAGTATTCATGAATACACTCATGAATGTTTGAATACACTCAGAAGCCACTCAAATATATTACTTCTAACTAGTCTAAGACGTTTAAAAAGCAACGACTGATATAAACACTCATAAGTATTCATGAATACACTCATGAATGTTTGAATACACTCAAACACCACTTAAATAGAAGAATTCCAACTAGCATACGACGTGTAAAAGGCAACGACGGATATAAACACTCATAAGTATTCATGAATACACTCATGAATGTTTAAATACACTCAAACACCACTTAAATAGAATAATTCCAACTAGCTTACGAAGTATAAATGGCATGAATGTTTGGGTATAAGTGTGAATACATTCACTCGCACTCACCTCCGAGGCCAGGCAGTCAAAGGAGCTGCAGATAACGATCATGATCGTGGTCTCCGCCAGCACCCAGGCGCAGGAGAGGCCCATTGTGTCGTAGCCGCTGTGCGAGGAGTGGATGGGCGTGGCCAGCGTGGTGAGCGTTGAGAAGGCCAAATAGCTCTGGTTGGTCACCGTGTAGAAGGAGAAGCCGAAGAAGAAGAGCAGCGCAACGCCCGTCACCGCATTAATATTTTCGGTGATGTAGCGAAACTTGCAGAGGATCTCAATAAGGTTGCTCAGCTCGCACCAGTCGTCCTTGTTGCCGAGCTGTTTCTCCGCGTGCGTGAACTGCTCGAGGCGCTCGTTGAGGAACGCGATGCGCTGCGCCAGGCAGATGAGCATGTGGCGCAGGTAGAGCGCGAAGAGGCTGGAGTAGAGCATCTGCAGGCTGTAGATGGCCAGCAGGATGCACTGGCGCCGCACGGCCAGAGCGCTCAGGCAGTGTATGTAGTAGAAGGCGACCAGCACAACGGCCGCCGAGACGACCAACAGCAGCGTGGCCAACACGCGGCAGCTGTAGCTAGCCGCATAGCCATGGGCCAACAGATACTCGTCCAGCTTGGCCAGATCGCGCATGGTGCGAAAGTGCTTGGAGGCGTTCAGGACGCTGGAGATGACGATTATCGTGTAGCTGGCGATGCAGAAGAGTGTCTCGATGGTCCGATTGATGTCCTCGGTGTCGCCCTGCGAATGCGAGAGCAGCTTGTAGCCCTGCGAGCCCAGCAGCACATCCTCGCAGAAGACTACCGAGCTGACCAGCACCACCATGGCCACAATCCTTCCGTACAACTTGCCACCTTTGCTTATGGCAAAGGTCTCCGCCTGGTTACCGCTGAAGAACGGCAGCAACGCAAACACCTGGGCGGGCTTGGCCACGCCCCCTAAATCTGCCAGAATCTTCATAGCCGATCCTTAAGCTTCTGCTGCCCGACTACGTTTGAGGTACGTAAATTACCTAAATTCTGGGCACACCCATTGATTGAGTGCATCCTGTTAAAGGACTCGCATTAACAGCAAGTGCTGCCATTAAGCAACAACAATTATATAAAAGCAATTATATAAAAAGGCTTCTTTTGGGTCCAAAACTTTGTTAGCTTTTTTAGTTGACTCTGTGCATTGAATTTAACTTGGGAAAAATAATCTTTTAAAAATAAGAAGAAAAAAAAGAGATTTAAAAATAAAGACAGTCCAGCATCTAAATAAAATAATTAAAAATTCCATAAAAATAATTCTTAAATCTTAATTTATTTTAGAAATTTTTTCTTTAATATTAGTTAGTTAAAAAAAATTGCCAATTAATTGAAATCTTATTTCACTTAATGGAACATTATTTTAATTTTTTTTAGTTAAAATATTCTTTTATTTTTTTATATTCTTTAAAAAATGTATATAAAATACATACACTTTTAACATGTCTAATAATTCAATTTAAATATCTTTAAGAGATTTTAATTACGGCTAAAATGGGATTAAATGGCATTCAACTTTCGCAGCTTAAACAAATTTATGCACTTGAATCAATAAAAACCATAAAATATTGCTATTAAAGAATTTGTCACGCTGCCTTAAAAATATATATATTTAATGAGAGTAAGTCTGTGTAATGCCCAAAGAGCATTAAATATCAATATAAGCAAAGTATATCCGTATACACAAATACCAACCCCTCAGATAAGGCGTGTAATTGCTGGGCATTAACACCCGCTGGGATAAAATATTATATGTGTGTGTGCTTGTGTGTGTGTGTGTGTGTGTATTTGTCACACCTAACGCTGACACTCCCCCAACGAAAAAAAAAACGAAATAACGGAGAGCCGAGATGTATTCCAGATGTAGATACCTGCCCAGCCTCGTGCCCGACTCGACTTTTCCACCCCTAATGAGCGATTGCAATTCTCAATCAATGCGGCGCGCCGGCAATTTTCCTACTATTTTTTGCCTTCGTTTTCTATTTGTTTTTTTTGCTTTTGCTTTTGGGGGGAGATTGTGTGAAACTGGCACGCTGTTGCTTAGCTGTTGCTGGCTCTGCTGCTGCTGCTGCTGTTGCTGTTGGTGGCTCTGACGTCACGACAAGGCCGTGGTCAACGGCCAACAGATACAGACACACAGTGCACGGGGGCCGAAGCTCTTATCGACATCATCAGCGAGTCAACGCGCAATAAGCTGAGCAATTCTCGACTATTAAACATTAAAGTAAACCAAAAAAAAAAAATATCAACATTATTTATAATTTAGCAATAAACAATTGCTGGAATGCGGTTGATGTTGCTGCTGCTGGCGCTGCTTGTGGCAGCTGTGCCGCTTAGCCACGCCCACTATACGAGCGGCGATGTGATCTATCATACGCTGCCGCACTTCTGGACGGGCGTCGGCCTGTGTCCGGCCGGGCAGATCAACCATGTCGGGATTAGCGGCGCTCTGGAGTCGCCGGCCATGCAGCTGAATCTGCGCCAGATTGCGGCGCTGCCGGCGGGCGCGGTGACGCACATACGCATCCACTGGCTGCTGGAGCTGGTGCAGCTGCTCGAGTACAGCACGGAGGGCGTGCCCAGCTACGATTTTGTGCGCTTCGATCGGTTTGTGGACCTGCTGCAGGAGCTGCACCTGGCGCCGGTGCTGGAGTTCATGGGCAATCCCGGCCGCGTGTTCACCGCGAATCCCGCACGCAACTGGTTCCTGTGGGAGCATCTCGTCAAGAGCATCATCAACCATCAGCTGGGTAAGCAAAGCGCATATTTAAAGAGTCTCCACCAGCTATTCTTGTCTCGCCCTGCCAGCTCGTCACGGCGCCGCCCGTCTGTCCAACTGGCGCTACGAGACCTGGAACGAGCCGGATTTGCGCAACTACAATCGCATCAACTTCACGGCCGACTCCTACCTGGAGTACGTCCAGGCCGTGCGCCGTGGCCTGAGCAAAGCCGGCGGCCGGCGCAAGGCCAAGCGTCAGCAGCAGCAGCTTTATCGAGCGCTCCGCGGCCCCGCCGGCCTGTTCCGCGCCGAGGAGCGTCATCCGCTGTGCTGGCAGCTGCTCGAGGTGTGCAACCAGCAGCTGGCCAAGTGTCCCATCGACATACTCAGCTACCATCGCAAAGGACTCGATGGCGGCGCCGAGGAAATTCTGAACGGTTCGCTGGCGCTGCTGACCAAAGTCTACCACGATTATCCCCAGCTAAAGCAGCTGCCCGTGGCCAACGAGTGAGTTTGGCCCAAGCATTGTCCAGTATCCGTTTAAGCTTCTCCCTTTTCAGCGAGACCGATCCCATTGCTGGCTGGAGCACTCCGAGGGATTTCCAGGCCGACGTTCGCTACGCGGCCACCTTGATATCCACGGTGATGCAGCACTGGCACGCCAAGCTCGCGGGCGGCGTCCTCGCCCAGCTGGAGTCCCTCAGCCACGACAACGCCTTCCTCAGCTATCATCCGTTCGAGTTTAGCCAGCGGTAAGTACTCAATTGATTGATGGGGTGGCTTTTTTTCTTCTTCTTATTGGTTTGGAATTTTAATGAAATATTTGCTTTGACCATCTTTTGTTAAGAGATTACGTGGCTTAGTTGCCGAAGCTTTGAACTCATAAATGGAGGGATTTGAGGGCTTAGACTCTGCGGCAAAATTGATGTATAAAAATATAATAAACTATTTTTTCGAATTGCAGTGAAGATTTCCTTCAGCAATATGGGCGTAAGAAAATAAATTAATGATAATAATAAGTATTATTGAAGGTATAGAATATGGTTATAAATGATCAATATAACATATATATTTTTAATATAACTACTTCTACTTTTCTTACCTAATGTGGCACGTTTTTTTTCTCTTCTCTTTTGTTTGAATGATTAAATAATATTGGAGTCTTAAGAGTTTCTATCATGCTAGCTCTGGACTTAAAAAGGTTATTTACGTAAACCTTGATAAAAAGAATTTAAAAAAACTTAGTTTGTGTTTACTAAGTTAATGATTTTTAAACGAATTGTGCAGGATTAAAAGAAAAAAATAATTCATATTAATAGAAAAACAATTTTCCCATTAACTTTAAAAAAAAATAACAAAAATCACCTTTTTTAGTTTCCTTCAATAGTTATAACAATTAATAGTTTATAATCTTGCTCTCTTTCTGCCTTTTTCCAGCACTTTATTGGCGCACTTTCGCATGAATAAAACGGATCCGCCGCATTCGCAGTTCGTGCAGAAGCCCGTCTATGCTGCGCTGGGCATGCTGGGGAAGCTGGGCACACGGGCCGCCGACCTGGAGCTGGTCAACATGGACAGCAGGCATAGTGTAGAAGTGTTGCGCAGCATTTCCGGCAACGGCGTCGCCCAGTACATGGCCACCATATTCCTGAGTCCGGAGCGGGCGGGACCCCAGCTGACCGCCTATCATCACAAGTACACGCTGAACATGTCCATTGCCAACGAATCGGCATTCATTACGGAGCTGCTGGTGCCGCACAGCACGGATCCGGCGCATGTCTGGCAGCAGGCGGGCAGCCCGGCGTATCCGAATGCCACGTTGCGGGAGATGCTGCGCCGGGCGCAGACGCCGCGACTGTACGAGACGGGTCCCATTTGGCAGTACAACAGCGAGCTGGTGGTGAACTCGGCCAGCCTGCCGCTGCCCTGGGTGATGCTGCTGCGCGTCTGTTCGGCGGCCTGGCCCAAGCTCAAGCGGCCCCAGCGGCTGGAGATTGTGGAGGTGACACGACATGAAGTATTCATCAGATGGAGCGAACAGTCGCGCTCCACGCAGTGCCTGAAGAGCTATGAAGTGTGGTTCAGGGAGCGCGCCGGCTCCGATTGGCTGCACGTCTCAGAGGGCTGGCATCTGCCGTATCCATCGTTTCAGTATGCGCCGGGTTTAAATGGCAGCGTTAACGGTAAGCGCGAGGATTCAGTTAGTTAAGAGAGTTAATGACACTTTGGTTTTTATGCAGGTTTCTATAAGGTGCGCGGCGTGGATGTGTTTAATGAGAGCAGCGCCTACTCGCAAATAGTTGAATATCTGGAGTTATAATTTAGCAACAACTTTATCAAACATATATATTTTATGGGTTTATAATAACATATCGGGCATATTAGTTAAACATAATCAGGCTTTGCTGGGCCGGCAAGGCGTGCGTTAATCTCTACAAAAACAAAAACTAAAATCACCCACTTCTACAACTCTCTAAACTTTTGGTATGGAACTGTTTACAAAATGGGGCACAAATTTTCGGAGCAGCGCGACGCCTTGTACAATATACAAATATATCATATACATAAATATTTATATAAATATATATATATAAATATTAATATAGTACATAGTGTGTATGTTTGTGTCTTGTGTTTAAACATTATTGCCACCGCGAGCAGCGTATCTTCATAAGCAATAAATACAACGAATTTCGTTTCGAATTGTGGTACAAAAATAAATGAAGAGCTGAATATAAAAAGTGCAGGCACAATTGTGATCAGCCCTCGGCATCCAGCACCAGCCACTTCTCGTTGATGTGCTCGATTTGCTTGGTCAATATGGGATTGCGTACGCGCACCTTGATCTCCAGTTTGCCGCCCACCTGCTTGCGACCGTCCATCAGCTGCAAATGAAGAAGGCATTATTAAAGGATTGGAATATTAATGAAGATTCCCACTCACATCGTAGGTGTCGTGTATATCACACTTGGTTTCCAGTTGCTGCAGCTTAACGTTGACGGTGCCAATCAGTGTGTCGGATCGCAAGAATCCTCTGAAACAACATATGGGCAGTTTACGACTTAGTCCACAACAATCAATACTGCAGCTGTTTTTTTATTTGCATTGTTTTTTTTTATTGATTTATTTAATTTTAGCGATTTGCGTAGCGTTGAGCGCATTTTGGAATGAGTTTATTTTGTTGGGATTCGAGGCGTAAGAATTTGTAAAACATACATTTATTAAAACATTTGAAATATGGGTGCAATGTTTGCAACAATGGAGATGTGGGCACAAGCAACAAGCGTGCTAAACTCAAATCAAGGCAAAGCTCTACAAAAAAAAATACTTTTTAAAAAAACTAAAATATTAACTCAACCAAAAAGTGTATACTAATGTTATATAGAAGCAAACGTCTAAGCCATTTCCAAGTTAATTCGCTGTTACTTTTAATAGGTTAACTCCTAAAATTATTTTAAATATCTACAAAAGTCAACAACTAAATAATTAAATTTAGTGGTTTCTTGATAATTACTGATTAAAAAACTAGTATTAAATTTTAGAAATGTGAAAATATCTAAACTAATATCCATGACAACCTTTAACATATTCCCATGGACTATTTAGATGTACTGAGTATAAAAGCCTTAAGCCGAGATAAGAGAAGAGATCAGTTAAAGTTTTGACGGACTTCGATGAGTTCTATTTGGTTATGTACGTTTCATCGTGGTTAGGTGTAATATGTATATGCGATAGGCATTAGTACGAGTTAATAGTTTAGGTGCTCGATATTACATTTGGTTTAGACACAAAGCGTTAGACTCACCCTCGCGAAAAGATCTCGAACTTGACGCCGTGACGCTTGAAGATGCGCTGGAACTGACGATTGCTGCGTTGAATGTCCACCTTGAAGCGTTCGTCGTAGTCGGGACTGTCCGTGTCCTTGATCACATTGGTTTTCGTTTTAAAGGACTCATCCTGTGGCATTAGCAATACAATAATAATGAAACAATTTACTGACACATTGATCGCTATCAACTTACATTTAAGAGCGGAAACTCGACGCGCACGTAGGTGTCCACATCCTTGGGATTGGCCACATGGTAGTTGATGCCGCGTACGACGACAATTTCCAGCTCGTTGTCGGTCAGATCCGTGTTGCAGTGAACAATGTTAAAGGAACGCTTCTCATAGTGGAACTTGGGCAGTGTTTGATTCTTGCGCTTGGAATAACGCACCAGATCCAAATCCTTTTGCACGGTCAGTGCGAGATTCTCGAAGCGATTCATGCCGGCCACATCACCCATGGCCTTGTGATGATCCCGTGTGTTCTTGCACATCATTAGCTGCTTGGCCAGCTGCTCCTCAATGCGCACACCAATCTCGCATATATCATCGCCGGGATCACATTCCTCGCTGGAAACAATCGCAAACGATGCCTCCAGATTGTCACGCTGCGATGGCGGCACAGGCAGCTGTCAGAGGAATAAACCTTAAAACACGCTATTTTAAAACTCTTTTATTTAAGCTCACCGTATTGAGATCCACGGGTAATCCGCTGCTGGCCGCGTTAAGCAGCGAGTCGAAACCCTTGTAGATTTTTAAGTATTCCTTGGCCTGATCGATTTCACCCGCTTTTTTGGCTGCTACGGCAGCCAATTTAAACTCTTTCTGCCGCTCGAGCAGCAATTTCATTTGCTGCTCCGCCAGATTACTCTTCTGATGATTGCCCGTGGTACGCGTTGTTAATTCTTTGGGCTGTGGCGGAGTTGGCGCCTTACGTGCCGCCGATGGCGTCACTGTGCCAGAGCTGGTGGGCGTGCCGCCGGCCGAAGTGCTCGCCGTGGCAGGCGGTGATGCAGGCGATGTTGGTGACATGGGCGCTGCTGCGGGCGCTGCATCTGTCGTCGGCAGTGGCCCAAAACCTGGTGGCACCGGCAATTCATCATAGGCCACAGTTTTGCCCGCCTTGTACTGCTTGATGGCATCCTCATACTGTTTAACTATGCGCCCGAAGCGACGCGCCTTGCTGGTATTGTTCTCTGCCTTAGCAGCCTCCTCCACCGATTTGTATTTGTCCAGACGCTGCTGCAGTGCCTCGAGCATTGAAGAGGGCTCAGCCGTGTTCTGAACTGCGACTGGCACCGGCGCTGGAGCTGGCGCCGCTGGAGCTGGCGCTGCTTCGGCGGTAGCTGCACCTTCCTGCATCTTTGCCATGAAAGCAAGGAATTCGCCGGGAGGCGGCGGCATATCACTCAGATCCACCTCTTGTCCATCCTCGCACATCTTGACCACCACATCGAACTGCTTCACCACGCGCAGAAACTGCAGGGCGGCGGCTGTGTCACCGCTGCGTTTGGCCTGCACTGCAGCGGCTTTGTATTCACTCTGACGACTGCGCATCTCCGCTACTAGGGGATTGGCAGGCGTGGCGGGCTGCGTGGGCGTAGCCGGAGCCGGTGGTGTGACAGTTGCCGCTGGTGTGGTCGGTGTTGGCGGTGCTGGCGCGGCACGTGTGGGCTGCTTGGGCTCCTCTGGACTAGGCTGGGATTCAGCAGGTGCGTCGCCCGCTGGCTTGACGCTCACCTCGGGTGGAATGTCATCGACATTGATAGTCTTGCCCGCTGCCGACTGCTTGTGCAGATCCTGCAGCGTCTTTAGGCCACGTGCAAAGCGTCGTGCCTTTCCCGATTCGCCAGCGGCTTTGGCATTAGCCTCAGCTTGTTTGTACATCTCCATGCGCTGCTTTATGATGCCCAATGTGTCCACTGTTGTTGTGGGCAGAAAAGTTTGCACCGGCTCCTCTTCCCCAGCAGCGCCGGCAGCTGCTGGCGGCTGTTCCTCTTCGGCGTCCACGCCCGTGATGCCATGCAGCTCACCCAGCAAATCGCTATCGTTCTCGAGACCATCGTCATCTTCATCATCGCTGACATCACGCATACTATCCGCAATCATTCTGTCTAGATCAGTGCTAGGCAACAGTTGTGGCTTGGGCTTTGCTTTGGGCTTCGCAGCACCGCCGCCGCCTGTAATGGCTGCCAGCTCAGCTTCCAAATCGCTGTCGCCCGCATCATCGTCACCATAACCTGCGCTGGGATCAAAGTCATCTGGTATTTCCGTTAAGCCGAACTGTGATTGAGAGTGTGCGTGTGCGTGCAAGGGGAAAGGGAAGGCATGACTCATAATAGTAAATAGACATTTGTAGTTTCCTGCTTTACCTGAGATAAATCGTGCTGTCGGCGCTTTGGAGGCTCCGGCCTTTTGCGTGAAAACATGCTTGACTAATTAAATGTAATGTAACTATAACTATGACTGTTGTTTAGGCGCTGAAATCCTTTTGTTTCAAAATTAAACACTAAATTGCGTTGCAATCGTTCAGACAGACATACAATAACAAAATTCGCTGTTATCGAAATTGGGGATGGCCTATTGTCCAGTAGCAGATCTGAAATAAATAAACTTGACCATATGTTCAACGGTTTTTCAAAATTTAAAGACCTTTATCAGAGAAACTCGATTAACAGTGTGGTTAAGTTCTAAAGCACAAATTATTCCCATTAGTAAGAATAAATTAAGATTAAGATTTTCCTCATATTTAATTAAATTCCTATTTTGGTATTATATCGTTTCATCTTATCAGTATATTTTAATGCAATAAGCAACATTTAACAATACTAAGAAAGCTTATCTTTGCAGACTGCGTACTTACTGTTTATTTTGTTAAAAAAAAAACATAAAAATCGCGATACTGTTTGGTGTTGTGTAAAACACGTTTTGCAATCGTGTAAACCATGCAATTTATCGCTACCGTTGGCTAAATCACGGGTACACGTTAATCGACCATCGCTATATCTAGATTGTTATCGATGATAATGCCACCACAGTGCACAACAGTTTGCGAAAATTTCGTGTAAAAATTTCTATTGATTGACAAATTGTGGTGTTTAAGCGAGTGCAAATGATAATTTAAGAACTGCGCTGCCTGTGCCGCGTCATGCATTAATTTGTGGACTCAATTAGCTGGCTGTGGTGGCTGTGTAGTGCTTGCAGAACCTTGCCAAACCTGCTACAATTTGCAGTTTCGTCCGTTTCGTGTCTTATTTCGGCCAACGTTTTTTTTCTTCCACCTACGCTGTGGCAGCAAACGTTGACGCGACGATAAACGAGCCCAAGCGCGTGCGGCAGGCGAGCGGGGTGGGGGACGGCGGACAGCTGAGCCAGCAGTTTGTTTAGTTAAGCGCTAAAATAAACAAACAGATTTGGCATTGTCACAGGCAGGCAACGGGCGTGGCTAGCCTATACCAAAAGTAACAAAAGACCGCTGGTTGGGCAGGGGGTGGCAGCAACAAGTCGGCGGCTATGGAAGAGGTAACGTTGACGGAGCCTGAGACACGATTCTATAGCGAACTGTTTCAATGCTGCGATGTGGAGAACAGCGGCAAGGTGCCCATGCTGAAAGCCACCGAGCTCTTTCGGTCAGCGGACATTGCCAATGAGACGGTGATTGAGGTAGGTCCACAAATCGCCTTAATTGACAAGATCGTGCCTTGTTAATTATTTACTTGACAGATCACAGCATTGGCTGGCATACCCGCAACAGCATTGCACATCTCGCGCGCCCAGTTCTATTCATGCCTGAAGCTTATTGCCGCCCACCAGGAGGCCGTGCCGTTGCGCCAGGAGCTTATAGCTGCCACTGTGCCATTACCATTGCCGCACTTTAGCTGGAAGGATGCTGCTACAGCGTCAGCAAGTACCTGCGAGAATGGGCTGGGTGCATTGCCGCCGCCGCCGCCCACCGATCGACGCAACTCGCTGCGCCGCAACTCTCAGCAGCAGCAACAGCAGCAACAACAACAGCAGCTGGAACAGTTGCAGGATAACTCGGATGTGCCAAGCACCGATTCCGAGGTGGAGCACAACGAGTCTAGCTGCGGCGGCGATTTTGATGAGCTGGCCGGTGCCGATGTTGTTGTCGTCAGCAGCAGCAGTAGCCGCGAAACTGTGCGTACACATATCTTATCACAGCTTATGCAAATATACTTAGATATAAAGAAAATGTTTTTATTTGATTGCAGCGTCGACGTGGCGCTGGCGCTGTCGCTGGTGGCTCACCGGAAGCGTGGAGCACCAACAGCGACAGTCCCACGCCGACCAACAGCGTGGCGGAGCGTCCGTGGGCACAGACTACATTGTGGCAGGGCCTGCTGGGCGATGAGCATCGCCAGCTGCTGGGCACCGAGGAGGAGTCTTCGGATCGTCACAGCAGCGACGATGAGGACAACGAAAGTGAACTGATTACGATCTATCAAATAACGCCCGAACAGCGCGAATATTACAACAAACAGTTTCGAGCTGTGCAGCGTGATCCGCATGGTCGGCTCTCTGGCCAGGCGGCGCGGTAAGTTGCAATAATTTTTCACTCTCTGAACATATAGACATTAATTTATAATTCATCGATAGCGTCTTCTTTGAGAAGAGCCGCATTCCCGTCGAGGAGCTGCGTCACATTTGGCAGCTGTGCGACGTGACACGCGACGGTGCGCTCAGTTTATCCGAATTCACAGCTGCCATGCATCTGGTTGTGTTGCGTCGCAACAATATACCGTTGCCGAGCAGTTTGCCCCATTGTCTGCATCCCAATGTGCTGGCCAAGTCCACGACATCGTCGACGTCGTCGTCATCATTGACGGCGCACATACCTCAAGAGCCGCCAGAGGCTGATCTCCTGCATTTAAATGATGACGACGACGATGAGCACACCGACAATACAATCATTAGCAGCTCGCAAGCCGTTAAGCAACGTCCTCTGCCCAATGATAAGAACATTATGAATCTGAGCAGCATCTCGGCTTCGTCGCAAGCCAGCAACAGCAGCTCCAGGCGTGAGGTGACGATGACAACGACAACGACGCCGCCAGTGCTCAAGAATCGCAGCATTTCCAATTCCCCAAATATGGATAAGTCAACAGCGGTGGTAGCAACAACAGCAGGAACGGTCGCAGCTGCTTTAGCAACAAACGATGCCAGTCAATGGACCAAATTTAGCGAATCTCCCACAACGACGTCAACAGCAACTGGTGCTGCGGGAACAGTTGGTGCAGCCGGAACAGCTGCAGCTACAGCTGCCGCTGCAGCAGCAGCTGCTGTGCCGGCCGTCTCTAGTCCCGGCCTGAAGCCAGCACTGTTCGATATGAAACGCACTGCACAAGATGTGGGCTCAAATCCGCAAATTTTGCATCCCGTGCCGCTGCGTGTAACGCCCATTGGTATGTATTAAAGGAAGGTTTTTTTTCTATGGCTAACTATATTGTTGAAAACAGGCACAGCCATTGCCGCAACTGGCGATCAACAATCAAGTCAACAAGCCACAAACTCAAACGATATGGACGCTGCTGTTGTGCTGCGCGAGGACAGCCCCAAGGCCATGATAGCGACAGCGATAGCAGCATCAACAGCTGGAGCAGCAGCAACAACGACACATAACAATCAAAGTGGAACGCATCGTGATCGTGATTCCATCTCGATGCAAAGCAGCGATCTGCGCGCCATACAACGTCCACAGGCCAAGAAGTTGCCAGCAAAAAATATTGGTGCTTTGCCGCCGCCGCCGCAGCGTGAGCCGAGCATCGGCTCAATTGGAGTCAATGAGCAGCCAGATCAGGCAGCACCGTTACCACTTGTTTATGGCTCTAGCATAGGATCGGGAAAGAAGGAGCCGCCACCGCTGCCACCGCCGCGACCCCATCGACATGCGCGCAGCAGCAGCTTGGACCTAAACAAATTTAAAATTGGCGCTACCGGTGCCCAACAGCCCGAGGTAAGTCGAACCTATATGTATTCCTGATAAATCGGGCTATTTCTCTTTGTCCTTTGTCTGTTGTCCAGTCTCAAAGTATGTGCAAATGTTAAAGAAAGCTGTTTAATTGTTTGTCGTATAGCTGATATCTTTTTACTAACAGCTGTTAAACACATAACATATTAATAACAGCGTGCTTATTGCTAACAGCTGTTAGGCCTATATTTACTATACTTTTATAAGCAGCACATTTGTTACATACAGCAATTTAATATAATGTTAAAATCAGAAGATCACTTGGTATGTTACATGAATTAACATACATAAAGTAACATTTCACAGCTATACAATTTTTTGGTACTATTCATTACTGGTATTACTGGTATTCCATATATATTTTATATACAATAGCAGAGCGTGTTTGTATTATTTGATTTAATGCATAAGTGATAATTGAAAGATAATGTATAAACAAGTTTTTCGAAAATCTTGTTTTATTTGAAGCCTTTTTGAATTCCACAGTGGGCAGTCGAAAGTTGTAAATTGACATATCTGAATTTAAAGTAATAAATTATATTTAACTTCTTAATACTATAACCATTAAAATATTATATTAATCTTTCGAAAAAATTGCACTTTGCGAGAGACCACTGTGTCTTGATTTCATTTACTCTGCCATAGTATATATCTGTTTCGGTGAACCGAATATTTTTATTTACATTTGACTTGTATTTCTTTGTGTAAAGTGTTTACCTTATGTGTCCCTTGATTAATTTCTTTTCCTTGTTTTGTAAACATTCTGTAATATAAACCCAACTTTAATTAAGATAACCGCGCAAGCCAGCTTCGATATGCAAACCTCAGCGGGTTTTGCCGATTTCACGCACTTTGCCGACGACGCGAATGTTGTAAGTGTAAACAAAACAAAACAAAACCAAAAACAAAAAAAAAAAATGAAAATATTTGACCAAACTTGCATCAACAAATGCACCAACAATTGGCTGTAGCTTTCATAGTGTTATGCCTCCAAAATTCAGTAGCTTAGCAACTAAACAAAGCAGTTGCATCAGAGTTGAAACTAATGCATTGTTTAATTGCAGCTGGATGCCAGCAATAGCAGCAGCAACAGCAGCAGCAGCGCCGCTGCCGCTGCCATTGCCGAGCAGCAGCAACATTCACTGCCGCCGGCGCCACCACCGCCCGCTTTTGTGCCGCCTACGCGCATCTCGCTGCAGACACAACAGCGCGTCTCAGCTTTTGAGGTCTATCGCAAGCCGCAGACACCGGTCCCAGCGGCCACGGCCGCCTCGCAGCTGCCCAGCGCCGAAAACTTTGAGAAGCGCGTAACGGCGATCAGCGACTCGTTGCGACACGTGTCCTTCAAGCAGAATCAAACTAGTACCACGGAGCTACTGCAGCGTCTGCGTGAGCAAAACAATTCGCTGTTGCATCTGTGCAATGATCTCAGCGATGAGCTGCTCAGCGTGCAGACGCGCAAGGAGGAGATGCGCATCAAACTGGAGAGTATTGCAGCTGGTGCAGGAGCACTTGCAACTGCAGCTGCAGCTGTCGAAGCTGGTGCTGGTGCTGCTGTGGCGGATTTAACGCGCACCGATTCCTCAGTGTCGGCGCCAATGACAGCCAATGTGACTGGCGGCTCTTCCGGCTCAGCCGGTGCCTATACAAATATTTAAGCAGCGTTTTGTGTTGTTTCTGTTTGTTGCATGCACTCATACATACACACACAAACATATATACACACACACACACACAAGCACACATTTAGAAGAGACCGTTATGCGAATTTCGTTTACCACGCTGCTTAATATTTTTTGCTAATTTAATTGTAGGCTAGTTAAATCTCAATTTCAAATGAAGGAAAATCAAGAAATCAATTTGTCATGCAAGCAACAATATAACAATAACAATAATGCCGCCTCTATAGTAGTTACATACATACATATTTATGCAGATCAATTTATGTATACTTCTCTTTAGCGCACACCGAGCTAATTGGACTAATTGTTAAAAGTAAATGTGTTATATATAAAAATGAGAAATGTTCGCTTTAAACAAAGAAAAACGAAAAGATTAAAGTAAAAACAAACACTGCTCCCTAGATGATATGTAGCCACAAAGTGGCGCAAATCGTATTTAAAAATTGCAATACATTACGCATTTCTTTGGCTGATAAAACAAAAAAAAAATACATTATATAAACCATATTTCAATCTCTGCTGTATTACATTTAATTTGCCCGAAGGCATTAAATCGCTATTTATTAACTCTTAATTTTGTACAACTCGAAACCTGGTTACACTGGGAAAACAAATCCTAAACCTTCTCATTCATTCCGGCAATGAAAAACAAAATTATAATGTTAATATTCTAAAAGTTGTAACTTTCATAAGCCTGGCTTAAATATTTAAGTATTAAAAAAAACACAAGTTTAAACTGATTAGAAAAACATGGAAAAAAATAAGAAAAGATAAGTGAAAACCCATGCAACCAATTTCATTTCCTTGAAAGCTTAGCTTAGGTTAAGTTCTGTTTTTCAAAACTATATTTTCTATGTATACACAAAATTGATATTATGTACATTTATCAAATTTCTTTAGACATTTGTTGAAAATTTATAAAACAAATGAAACACAAAGGGAATGAAACAATTATTTGATTTACCGGACCACAAGTATGCTAACTTCGAATTTATAAGATAATATACACAAGCAGACCTGCGAGTATATTATCATTTGAATATGCGTGCGCATTTTCTTTTGCATACTTACAACAACTATTAAATATATATATATAAATGTATATTATTTTTCTTGTCATCAAAAAAAGTAAATCTTCAACTTGTTAAACATTTTTAAAGATTTAATCCAATAAACTAAATGCAGTGTATGAAAAAGTAAGACAAACAAAAAACTAAAGTGATATTAAGCACTATGTAAACATATTGTTACGTTGCAGCGTAATGAATGCGTATTGTTTTGTGAGGGATATACAACTACATTAATAAAATAAAAAATAAATGTATTAAGTTGATGTTACAAATGCTTTAAAGGGCAATAAATATTATATGCTGTAATAGCTATATCTGCTGCTGGGTTTCTGTTAATTTTGAAATTATCTGCCTTTGCCGCCAACACAAATGCAACCCTGTAAGTCGCGGGCGAGCAACTTGCGATAATGGACGCATGATGGCATCGATTGTGCTGCATACGCCGCTACACATCCCTAACGCTTTGCGGCATTGGAGCAAATTTTCGCGAAATTTGCGATACAAATTTTTTCGTGTGAATTTGTTGAAATTTGTAGTTTAAATGGTGTAAAACGCATTAAACAATTGCTGCGTGCATGCTAATTGTATATGTGACCATCTTTTGCATGTCCAAAAGCCAAGCGTAACGACGTTCGAAAGCAATCAAATTTGCAAGCACTAAAACTGTAAACTGCTGCTCGAGTGCAGGTTAGTTTACGTTTACATTTACACAATTGGAATGCTAATGTTATTGCTGAGCCGAAAGTAAACAAAAGATGGTCTGTTTCGTTTTCCGTAGTAAGTGAATGCGTCAATGTTAATCGCGCTCTTTGCGCTTGCACATTTGGCAATCTATCGTAAGCCGCCGCCGCAGCAATCACAATCATCATCAAGGTGTGGCAAAGGCAAAAGTAATACAACAAAGCACGCGAGCGCAACAACAGCAACAAAAACAGCAAGCCATACCATAGCTAATTTAACGGCATTAACAAGCAACAGTAATTTGCAGACTACACCAACAACAATTCTAATTGGAACTCACATCAATATGAGCTGTAGCAACGAACAGGATCCGGCGACGACTGCCGGCGTCATCCAATCAGCCATCCAGTCAGCCAATGGCAATCGAACAGATAATAAAAAAATCGAAATTATGTATGTGCCCATAACAGTGTCCAAGTGTGCAGTTTATCAATATAATTATTTTTCAGCAACTTCAAGCCATATGACAAGCAATGCTGCTATAACATCAAAACGAATCATACGAAAATTTATGGCTCTGGCGGCGCCCAGGCCCGTGGCTCCTCCAAGGTAAAGCTTAAGAATGTCGTCGACTACAAGTGGGAACACAAATACTACTATCCTGGCCATTTGGTGGCTGTACATCGCGATGGCAAGCATCTGGCCTACGCCATCAATGGTAGGTGTTAGGCGTAGATCGGAGAAAACCGTTGCTTTTCCTTACACATTTTACTTACAGTGAATAACAAAGCCACCGGCATGGAGGGCATGGTCCGTGTATGCAACACCAGCACCAGTCAGCGCGCCCTCATCAAGGGCATGAACGGGGAAGTGTTGGATCTGCAATTTGCTCACTGTGAACGGGAACGCATCCTGGCCGTTATCGACATGTGCTCGATGTTTGTGTACAAAATCGATTTAATCGAAGGCAATTTAATATGCAAGCTTGTGCTAAAAGTGGATGATCCGATTGCAAGCTATGTGCCCGAATATGATATGGTCTCATGGTGTCCCTACATCACTAGCAGCGGCAACAATCTCAGCGTGGGTAGCCACCCTGGCCGCGAAGAAGACGAGGAAAATCAACTTTTGATTTGGTCACGCAACAAACAGTTCCAGTGCTTTCACGTGCGGATGATTGTGAACGAGCATGGTGTAAGTGATACAAGACCTATATAATTGTTGCAGTATTTGCTTATGTGTTGCCTGTGTTGCATTTGTAGCGTGGTCAGATTCAACCGGCGTCATTGGATGCTGGTTATCTCAAGATTGAGGAGGATGCCTTAATCACCTGCGCAGCTCTGTCGCCTGATGGCACAACCGTTGCGGCCGCCTGTGCCGATGGCTTGGTGCGTTTCTATCAAATCTATTTGTTCGATGTACGCAATCATCGCTGCCTGCACGAGTGGAAGCCGCACGATGGAAAGCCAGTGGCTTCGCTATTTTTCCTGGATAACATCAATAAGCCTGTCGAAGAGTAAGTGTGCATTAGATAACATTAAAGAAAACTAGAGTTGATTGAATGCATTTGTTACAGCGCATATTGGCAGTATGTGATCACCACCAGCGATCATAATACCGAGATTAAGTTGTGGAATTGCTCTCTATGGGAGTGCCTGCAGACGGTCAACATTATGGCCTCAATTCCGCCCACTGTGCAGCCGGGCATGTTCATAGCGGGCATTGATCGCAGTGCCAACTACTTGGTTATATCCAGCCTGGACGCCCTAGCCGTTTACGTGATGCAGATAAGCAGCAGTGTTATCAGCAGCGCCAGCGGCATTGATCAGGCTAGCGATAGTGGCGATTCGGATGATGGCAGTGATGCTAGCGGCGCTGGCAATGCTGCTGGCAACAACAATGACGCCGCCGTACGCATACAGAACATAGCCGAGTTCAAGTTGAGTTCAGGCATTCTGTCCTTTTCCATTGTGAATGCCAGCATGCGCCGGCTGAAGAGCACCAACGAGACGTACTATCCCTTCGAGGAGCCCGATGATTACGATGATGAGAACAATACCACCACCGACGCCCTCGTCGTGCACATGTTTGTCGTCCAGGCCAAGAGTCTGCAGGAGTGCCAGATTATCTATCAGCCCTGTGCAGCTGAGAAGCCAGTGCGCGGTTTGAACAGCAGCAACAACACGAACGCCAGCATTCGTCGGTCCATTACGCCGGACGACACCACGCCACCGCGTCTGCTGCACGTCAACGACATTAAACAGGAGCCCAGTTCGCCGCACAACAGCAGCAGCGGTTCCAGTGCTGTGCCATTGGATGCGCTGTTTGCCAAGTCCAAACGTAGCTCGGCTGGCTCCACATCGGCGTCCGTGGTGGCTGTGGCAGTGGCTGCAGCAGCTGCACCCTCGGCCATCTTGCAGGAGGCATCAAACGCGGGCGCAAATAAGTCGCGATCTGCATCGCCGCAATTTGGCAGCGCCTATCCGCAGTTGAATCTCATGACACCGGATGCGTTTAATGCCAGCGGTGCTGGGAACACCACCATGCTATTGACCACCACCAGCATCAGCAGCAATACAGCTGGCACCGATGCCGTCAACAGCTCAGCTCCGTCTGGGGCCAGCATAGATCAGTCCACTATTAATTCGCAGGTGCTGCAGACGCTGCGCATGCTGGCCACAGTGACCGCTAAGACCACGGATACGGCAAATACGAATCTTTTGAATCTGATGAACAATACGTTGATTGAGGATCGAGAGCAGCAGAAGCTAAAGGATAAAATGGATGCACGCAAAAAGTTTATTGCGATCGATCGTAATCCTGAGCGCAATGCGGCCGAGAACTTGGCCAGCGGCGGTTCCAGTCCCAGTCGGGAGGTGCAAGAGATTATGGCCACACAGGACGATGCCGATGACTACGAGCCGGAACTGGAGAATCTGGAATCCGACGAGGAAAATTCCTACTTTATGATATGCAAAACGGAGAAAAAGTGAGTATTTATAGAAAAGAATTGATATATTTATTATAAATTCTTATTTTGACTTTAGAACCGATGAGGAGCTGCCAAGCTCACCGACGGTCGACGAACCGACTGCTACAGCGGCCAATTGGCTGCAGCAGGATTCTAAGTTGCCAGCCAAGAAGTCCGCAGAGTTGCAAAATGCTGCACAAATCATGTCGCAAGCGGTGCAGCACAAGAACAGTGGCAATGTGCCGCCTACGTTGGGCAACACTAGCAACAGCAGCAGCAACAACAACACGTCAACAACTTTGAACAGCAGCACCAACAACAACACCAGCACCTGCAGCCACAATGTAACTTTGGATAATGCGACTGGCGCTGCGGAGATGAATGCGAAATTGGAACAAATATTGGGTATGCTGAGAACTCATATGCCATCTTAAAGCCTTTTATTAAAGCATTCTTTGTCATTTAGATCTGGTAAAGGCGCAGTCGAAGCAGCTCAACAAACTGGAGCACGAGGTCAGCAAGATGCAGCAACAGCAAAAACAGCAGCAGCTGCAAAGCAACAGCACAGCAGCCAGTCTACAGCCCAAAAGCGTCAACGAGTTGGCCTACAAAATTGAGATGCAACTGTCCAAGCTCATGGAGCAGTATCTGAAGCGTTATGAGAATGAGCACAAAAAGAAACTAACTGAGTTCCTGCTCGTGCGGTAAGCCAGAGATAAATTATGGTAATCCGACTGATGTGTGCCCAATCAGAATCTAGCATGGCTAACATCAGAATTGTAGTAGATTCTCTTAATTGTAGTTTGTTGTTGTTGAATTTTTTGCTCAAAATTTACTTTGTCTTTGTCTTTGTTTTGTTTCGCTAGTGAAAGTCAGAATCGTGAGCTGCGTGAATCCGTGCTGCAGGTGCTCAATCAGTATGTTATGAATCACTTTACGGATATTATTGGCAACGTGCTGAACATGGAGTTGCAGCGACAGCTGCTGCCACGCGTCAATGCCAAAATGGATCAACTGCAGAATCAAATGCAACTGGAAATTGTTCAGAAACTAAACGTGTTTGACAAGACGGTCAAGGAAAACATTGCGCAAGTGTGCAAAAGCAAGGTATGAAGACAAGACGGCAATCATTCTATAAAACTCCAATAATAATTTGTGTGCTTTTAGCAATTTTTGGATGCATTTGGTAAATCTGTGGTAATTGGCGTACAGACGAGCCTGCAGTCGGCCTTCATTGAGTCGATGAGCAGCACTCTAATACCGGCCTACGAGAAGTCCTCGCAAAACATGTTCAAGCAGCTGCACGAAGCGTTCAGCGTGGGCATCAAGGATTGTAAGTGCCATCCCTAAACCTTAAATAAATACCTTGTTTACCTTTGCTTCTCTGCGTTAGTCATGGTGGAGTTTAATGGCTATCTGCAGCACTTGCCACAGCCCCAAAATGGCGAGGAGTTGAGCAACAAACTGGGCCTACTCAAGCAGCTGGTGGAGACGAATTTGCTGAAACATCGCACGGAACTTACCGACGCCATGCTGGAGACACAGCGTGAGGTGAAAAGTCTGGAGATTCTGCTCGCCCGTCAAGTGCAGGAAACCATACGTACGGAGCTGCGCAAGCACATGGACAGCCAGACCTTGGCACTGCGATCGCAGGCCGCCACACCGGCGCCCACATATGATTTGCGCGAGACCATTAAGCAGATGCTGCAGGCTGGCCAAGTCAACAAGGCCTTCCATCAGGCATTGCTCGCCAATGATTTGAGCCTGGTGGAGTTCACGTTGCGACACACGGATCGCACGCAGGCCTTTGCGACCGATGGCTGCCGCCTGGAGCAAAAAGTGCTGCTCTCGCTCATACAACAAATATCGGCAGACATGAGTAATCACACCGAGCTTAAACAGAGGTAAATAAGAGGCAAATATGCAGTGTTTAGTTTATTTTATTTATGTTTGTTTGTTTTTATTTCGTTTGCAGCTACCTCAATGAGGCGCTGCTGGCCATCAATATGACGGATCCCATTACGCGCGAGCATGCGCCAAAAGTGCTGTCCGAGCTGTATTGCAATTGCCAGCTGTTCATCAAGAATTTCCCCAAGAGTCCACAGTGCAGCAATGTTCGCCTGCTGATCGCCATGTGCAGCGCCACGTATCGTGATCAGTTTAAATGATATTGTGACATGTCTACAATTCAACTTGGATGGCACTGACAACAAGTCTATCCCAAAAACCTAAGCACCGACACCCACACACCAACAGACAGACACACCAACACATACACATTTACTGAACCGTTTGTAGTTGAGCAGCTCATCCCGTTAGAACCGTCTCTAGCTCTAGCTCTAGCTTCAATTTCAATTTCAACTCAATACCCTTTCCCTATATAACTTTATTATCCACTTTAACTACGTAAGCTAAAAGTTTGACAACACTTTTTCGTTACTATTTGTTTGTGTGCGTATGTTTGTTTATATTTTATTATATTTAGATCTTATCTCATGTTCCGTCACGATATTATGTTACCAAACAGTGATGAAGGAGAGCAAACACGTGAGGAATATGCATAACTAGCGTGATCAACAATTGCAATAAGTTTAACTTTTTTATATATATATATTTTTTTAAAAGTATTGAGTATTTTTCTTTTTGTTCCTTCTGCAAGCTTTATCTATATAATTTTTTCCATTTATCATGACGCTTATCGATGAGTAAAATACATGTTAAAGCAGAGCTATAGAATTAAATTTTAAATACTACATATTTTCAATATAATGTCGGACTTTCTAAAGAGCGACGAACAATTAAGATGATTGCTAAACAAAAAAAAAAGAATTACTGAACTACGAGTAAATTGCGTAAATATTAAGCTAAGCATAAACAAAACACAACAAAAGAAAAGAAAAAAAATAAAAAATTTAATATATGTATGTATTTGAAAAACTAATAAAAAAATATATTGCATTCGGACACTGAAGGTTTCCTATGTTTAAACATGCAACGTGCAAATGTTTAAATCGGTCTATAATTCTATTCATCAATATCTCAAATAAAATGCATACAAAACTGGTATTTATGGAGTTTTGTAAAGACCAATAATTTTTTTTTTGATTTTTTTTTTTATAGATTGTAATGAATATGAATATAAATATGCACATTTTTTTTTGCATAAAATTTAAAGATAAAAATTTATGTCTTAAATTCCTCCAAAGCAGCTCTATTGGATAACAACTCGAGTTAGTTAAATTATATATTAATTATATTTCTCATCGTCATTTATGCAAATATTACAAAAACCTTGTCTTGTAGACTAAAAAAAATAAATGTATTTTGATTTCCACAGCGTTAAGTGTTCACCAGAACTTAAGCTCCTGGAATAGAAGCATCAAGAACGATATCGGTGATCAGCTAAACAGATCCAGCAGGTCCGAGGTGCGCTGCAAACAGTTGCAGCCACAGCCCGTGGCACAAACGTTGTGTCGCTGCGTGGCAAAAGCAAAATTGATTAGTTTTAGTTACAAATGTGTTCCCACTCAATTGTTACCCACCTCGAACCACTGCAGCATGTGCTGCATGTGACCGCCATGGCCGCAGGAGAGGCACGCATTGGCCGCGCCACGCACCGGCAGGCAACAGAGGATGCAAAATAAAACTGGTCGCTTGCAGGGCTCGCATTTGGGCGTACGCTTTGGCTTCGCGCAGCCAGCACACTCGGTGACAAACTCAACGCCCTGCTTGGGAGGCGGCGCGCGCAGTGTATGCTTGAGGATTAGCGCACGTTTCGAGAGCAGCTGCCAGCCAAACAGGACATCCGCATAGGCGCGCTTGAAGTGATCGAAGAGCGGCATCTTGGCCCGGCGAATTAGCGAGCAGGCGTACGCGTCCGCTTGGCCCAGCTTCAGATCGAGGCAGTCCAGCGAATCGGACCAGGAGTTGCTGCGCAGCTGCTTAACCTGCTGCCAATTGCCGCTGGACGCGCGCGCCTGCACCGAAGACTTGAAGTCGAGCGGCAGGACCGTATGATAAGGCGAGGCCTGCGCGTGCAGCTGCGTTGGCAGCCGGCAGCTGGCCATGCCCATGTCGCCCATCAGCGCCGCCGGGCACTTGTCGAATAGACAGGCCAGCAGCACGGCTGTTTGGACATCGCCGGCGCTGGCATAGTGCATGATCAGCGACTCGAGCAGTGATTTCTTGAACGGATCCTTGTAGAAAAGCAGCTCACAGCTCATCGACTCGTGCGGCACATGCGGCGTGGCGATCAGCTCAGCCAGCAGCCAAATGGGCAGCAGATCCAAACGCCCATGGGCCCGACAAATCTCTCCGTTGCGACGACACGTCTCGGCAATGTTGCGCTTGTCCAGCGTAAAGTCGCGCGCCATCTCCCGATTGATGTGCAGCAGCTGACTGGCATCGTACACATGGACAACGGGCGAGGTGCCATTGATTTGGCGCGATCCTCGCTGCTTGCCCTGCAAACGCTTGCAGGCCATCATGCGCTCCTGCAGATAGAACGAGGCGTTCGGATCTCGCTGTGTTGTGGTTGCCATCACGTTGCCCAGGAGGCCACTGCCGTTGATGGCGCTCAGTGTGCGCGGCGTGATCGACTGGTGCTGGCGCAGGGTCAGGCGTTTTGTGTTCATCACCTGGGCAAAGGTGGTCAGCATGCCGATGGCATTGAAGTGCACGCCCGAGGTGCGCGGAAAGGGTATGCAGGCGTCGTGCAGTGCACTCGACAAGGCGCCCTCCAAACGTGGCGACTGCAGCAGCAGCTGGCTGCGATCCGCGCCTGCGCCGGCCACGGACGGAACGCGCTTCTTCATTGCCGCCACCAGAGCGCGCAGGCATTGCTCCAGACAGCTGCGTGATTTCTTGACGCGCTGCAGCGCATTGGTGCGCAAGACTTTGAGCAGCACGCTGCTCACCTCGCTGGACAGCGTGGTGCCCTGGCAGAATTGAAAGTCGGGCGGCACATTCGGACTCGGATAGGAGGTGGGAAAGGTCACCTGCAATATGATCGTGTGATCGGCCGCACAGATCTTAAAGCACGCATAGCGCTTAATGGCACACAGCATGTCCACCTCGACGTGCGGCATGTTGGTGTTCAGCAGCGAGAACTCGTGCTGCAGCGAGCACGTCGGCTGATCCGTCAGCGAGCGGGCAATGTGCGTCTCCTCGCGCCGCGCATAAACGCCGCCGAAGCTGGGCGAGCGTGCCATTGGCAGCGTATTGGTGCATGGCTCGAGGGTGGCGGCAATGGGCAGCGAGGCCGCTGCCATTGGCCGGGATTGCAGGGTGTGCATAAACTCTGGCGGCGTTAGGGCGCGCAGCTCGTTCAACTCGGAATCGTAGCGCGGCGAGTCGCCCTCTTCGTCCTCGTCGGGCGAGGGCTCGCACAGCTTCAGCATGGTTTCATCGATTTTCCAGACGCGCAGCGTGCGATCCCGCGACCAGGTGACCAGTTCCTGCGAATTGAAAGTTAGCACAACTGTTTGGTTTAAAGCTATCGCTATGCGTTTACGATCTCCGTTAGTTTCTCGCGATTTGGACCCCAGGCAAAGTCGAGTATGACATCGGTGTGACCCACAAATGAGCAAATGGGATCCGTTTGCTTGCTGTTGCTCCAAAGCAACAGACTGTTCTCGCCGCGGCCCAAATGCGGCACCACAATGCTGACCAGACCGTTGCCAATGGGCTGAAAAAGAAGACAATGGCTAATCAGAAAGTAGACGGTAGCCATTGGCAAGCTCTTACCGTATAACGGGCACGCCAGACGGGCGACAGCGTGGTGATAATCTTTTCGGCACGTCGGGGATTGCACACATCGAAGTACTTGACGGTGCCATCCTGACTGGCCGTGGCCAGGCACGTCTCGCGCCTGTGACTCCAATTGATGCCGTGCACGCGATTCAGATGCGCTGTAATGTAATGCGTTGGGCAGCTGCCCTTGCGTATATCCCAGATGCGCAGATCACCATCGTGGGCGGCGGCCAGCAAATTGCCCGAGACACGATTGAAGCCCACCTGCGTGGCACCCGCTAAAAGCCAAGAATCAATAAATGATCACAAGAAGCAACAAAAGCCAGAAAAAAAACCTACACATGCAGACGGCATTCAAGGACAAGGCTGGCTTGCGAGGCTCGCGCAGATCCCAAATGTGCGAGAACGTGTCGATGGAGCAGCTAACCAGCAGATTGTGATCTTTGCTGTGCCAATCAATGTCGGTAACGGTGCGCGTATGGCCACGCAGCGAGTTCTCGTTGTAGGGCGCTGCTGGACCCCAGCGCACAATGTCAATATTTTCACTGGTCTGTGCAGGCAAGAAATGAAAAATTAAAGAGAATTTAGTTCGGATCGTTTTAACGCCTTACCGCTATGGCACAGTATTCGCGGCGACTATGGCATATGGCAAACTCGGCCACGGACACATCGTACTTGGACTGGCGCTCATGGCGACGCAACGTTCCGTCGTCCTGGCCGAGGCGTTGCAGTGCCAAATGGCCGCGACCGGCCAGCAGCACCCACTGGCCCGTGTAGTCCACCGACATGGCAGTTGCCTGTGAATCGCGATGTTCGTAGCACTTGTCGCTCTGCCTGATGATGTAGGTTTGTTCGGAGCCGCCGCCGCTGCGTTCGCCGCTGCCGCTGCCGGCGCGTAATGTCTCCGTTGGCGGCATCTTGGTTTTATGAGGTTGGTGATGCGTTTAAGGGCAACATAAAGTGCTAAATATAATTAATTTTACTAACTAAAGCACGAAACAAAACGAACTGATAAGAAAAGACGAAGACGAACAATAACAATAACAACATATCGTTTTGTGTTCAAATCGATTACACTTATCGTCAACCAGGGCTGCAGAGGTGTTTTATTGTTTTGATTAGCAGCTTTGTAAAATTTTGATACGACAAATAGCTATAATTGCCACATATTAGAGTTGCAAAAAGGTTTGTAAAGCTAATCTTATATATAGGCTGTTCAATAATATTTATAATAATAGGAAATTCAGCAGTATAAGTACCAGCTATAGCTATAGCTAACAGTGCAGCACTGTTGTTAAGCCGCAAATGACGACAGTTGAATTTCACAAGCAAATTCAATTAAAACCTATCGTTATTGTTATCGTTAAAGAGCAAGATCTTATTATCATTCCTGACCTGTGCTAGCCGGTAAACACTTAACGTTTGTGAATTATAAAGCATAATAAAAAACGTATAATTTCTGATGAATATACTTATAAGTCTGCAAGATGATTGAAAGTCTCAACGACGATTGCCAACTGCTTATCATCAACTATCTGGAGCTGAAGGACCAGCTGGCATTGTGTGAGGCGACGGAAGACATCGCCACTCGTCTCAATGGTAATGTGTGCTATGTCTGGCAACGTCAGTTGAGTTATGTTCTACGGAAGGAGATACTTGAAGAACTTCATAAACATCCCAAACAGCTGAAGGCTTTTCTGTCCAGCATTGGTCCCACGGTTCAGCAGCTGAATCTGCGGTTCATCACGGTGAAGCAATTGGAACGCTGGTCGGGGCACAGTTTTCCAAATATGCGAACATTGGAGTACACAGTGGATGATAGAGAGAATCCGGAGAGAGCCCTAAAACGGTTGGTGGCGATCTTTCCCAGTGTGCAGAGTGTCACTCCCTTTGGTGAGATTAAAGGACAAACGTTGGCAAACTGGAAGGAATTGCGGCAACTGGACTTAACGGAAAGCGGCTTACGTGATCAAACGACATTTGTGGCCAATTTCCAGTTCCTGGAGGAGTTAGCAATCGATCGAGATAACTTACACACAAACTTTATTAAGACCGTTTTGTGGTGGCCCAAACTGCTAAGGTTTTGTTTGCATATTCGCAAAAATGGTGAAAGCGTTTTAGAACAGATCATTGAGCAACGCGGCCAGGATATACGGCATCTGATCTTCAACGATATCATTTGGGATTTCCAACCGGAGACCATCAAAAGGATAAGGGGCTTGCGTCAGCTGACAATACTTGAAGATGATGGGTTTCAGGCAGCTCAGCTACAATCCTTGGTTAAGGACTTGCAACAATTGAAGCAACTGAATCTGGTCGATTTCCAATTGTGGCGCTCCGAGGCTGAGCTCTGGCAAATCGTTGCCAGCTGTCCCTCGCTCAGCATACTCTATATATCGGGCATGCAGTTCTATGGCGTATTCTTTGAGATCAGTCGGCGTTACATGAATGCTGCCTTGGACAAGCGGTCTGCACCTTTGTTCCTACATCTGCACAATACTGGAAACCAGAAAATGGTCGGTAGCTCCCTTATGTGTCTCCCACATCATATGCTAAAACATCCATTAACATCTTGTATTCTTTCAGATTGAGGATCGTTTCAAACATACCAACTTGGTTGTATCCTTTGAGCCACTAAAAGTGGACTATATTAATGAGAGTCATATGAAAATACACTTTGTATTAGATGATGCTTACTATTAACTAATAATCAGAATATGGCTTTTGTCTAACAAAAAAATATATACAAATATTAATGTTATTATTGTAATTGATGTAAGTTCATAAAACTTATGTATTTAATATGTGATTAACTTAAAGAGTGCAATTTTTTTTTGTATTGTTAAATATTAACCCATTTTGTTATTTTCAAAATAGCGATTTATAAATGTTATCTGAATGATTTAATCATAAAGTGTGTGCTAAAAAATCAAATACATAAAGACTTACCACTGTATTAATTTTCTTAATTTATGTTTTCTTTGTAGTTAATTTTATTTTTTTAAATACTTAATTAAATTGTAACAAAGAAGTTTAACGAACAGACCTTTAAAATGTTTAGTTAAGGTTTCTTACGAACTTTTTTATCTATTTATTTAAATGCTTAAAAGTTCTGTTCGGACAGATTTAAATAATAACTTTTATCGACCCTTTTTTACAATTTCTGCTATTTTATTTTTAGGTTTCTTTGATTTTCAGCTATATGTTTTATGTGCGCGCTTTCCCCCCAAAACAAAATGTGTGTTTCTCGTTTTCGAGTACAGAGTTCTTTTTTATTTTTATTGTCACTTAACAAATATATATAAACGATTAAATTCTCGCTACTAGCCAGAAGATGAGCAGGCTCCAAATGGGTGATTTTTTTTTGTTTTGTTGGTTTTTACAAAGTCTGCGCTAAATATTTCATAGAAATATAAGTTTGGCTAAGCTTAGAACTAATTAGTAGGTGTAAGCAACACACATCTAAGGCTACATATTGGGCATAAAAAGTCTTAAAGAGGATTAACGCCCATCTATCTGTGGCAATAGCAAAACATTTTCAGGGTCGAGTCATTGATGCAATAGCTCTGGCTGCCATACAGATTGATCCGACTGATCGTTCCAGTCAACGCACTCGTATAGCCGGTCATACGTACGGTCGACTCGAAGACGGCCAATCCCGGCTTGGTCTGGAACCGCAGCGTTATGTCCACCGCATAGTCGCTGCTCATCTCCTTGACGATGTTCTGGTGGGGCGCCGCAATGAACGCCTGCAGTATGGAGTTCAAATAGAGGGTGCGGCATTGCGAATGCGCCGCCAGCCGATCGTTGATCAGGCGGACCAGAAAGCGGGCGGCGCGCTGAACACGCGCATTGTTGGTGGGCATCTCCTGGCGCTGATGGCAGGTGCACCAGTGTGCCGCAATGCCGGCCTGCTCGCAGTTGCGCTCAGCGGGCACCGGCATGAACAGGCTGATTCCGCGCGGCAGCGTGCTGTCCGCGTCCTGCAGCTCGGCGGCGCTCTGCTGCAGTTGCTCCGGCTCCAGGTTGCGCATGTCGAGCAGCTGCAGCAGCGTCGCATGCAGATCGAAGGGCGTGGTCAGCCGCTTGGCGTTCAGCTCCAGATTGGCCACGGCCAGCGGATAGCGCTGCTTCAGCCAAGGCGGATACAGCGCCATTAGCAGCGGCTGGCGTTCCTCCATCATGCCCTGATAGGTGCGACGAAAGGAGCCCCAGCGCATACCATGATCGGACATGAGCAGCACCAGCGTTCGATTCAGCACGCCCGAGGCCTGCAGCTGGCGCAGATTCAGTTCCAGCTGCTTGTCCAGCAGCTGCGGCCAGTTGAAGTAGTCGTGGGTCAACGCCACCGACCAGAAGAACGAGAAGAAGTGCTCGCGACGCAGGCGCGGCACCAGCTTGCGCATGTACTCGAAGATGACGTCGGCGGTGCGCCGGCCGCCCATGCACAGATAGATGTTGGTGTCCTTTTTGGTGGCGATCTCCTTTTCCATTTCGAGCAGCATCGGGCGCAGATAGTAATCGGTTGGGGCCTTGTTGAAGCCGCGACGCGCAAAGTTGAACAGGCCCAGATTGCCGACATCCTCGGCGAAGACGGTCTTGTAGCCGGCCTGCTTGTAGCGCTTCCAGAGGAACGTGCAGCCGTCGTAGCTGGGCTCGGTTAGCGGCGCCACGCAGGATATATTCAGCTCCTGGTCGTCGAGGCCGCTCAGCAGCGGCACCAGATTGGGAAACGTATTGTCGCCCACCTTGTTGAAGCCCCAGAATTCCACATGACTCAGATTGCGGCGTATGAACGCCGCCGTGCGTCGCATCTGCCGATGGAAGTTCAGATGGGAGACGCTATCGATGCCCAGCACCATCACCGACAGACGTTCCGGCTGAGTGTCCGCTGGCGTCTGATTGAAGCTGACGCGCTTGAACATGTCCTTGGGGCGAGTCTTTCGTTTGGCGGGCTTGTCGACGACAAAGAAATGACAATCTTTGTAGATGACGGAACCGTTGGGATGCTGGCACTCCATGAACATGAACTCCAAGTCCTTGGGCAGCTGCACCTTGGTCGCCAGCTTGAGCGGCACCGACGGCAGATACGTGATCGTCTTGTCCGTCTGGTGGCGCAGCTCCTGATACCGGCAATTAAGTTCGGACAGATCCTTGATCTTGAAGTGCTCCAGCTGCTCCTTGGCATCCATGTTGAGCAGCAGCTGGCCGGCAATCACATTGCTCGTACGCATCAGCGCCTTGGGGCAGATCAACGGCGACGGATTGAACATAAACTGGGCGATATTCTCGTCGATGATCTCAAAGTGCGGCATCCGACAGCCGGGCGTGTCTATAAAGTAGGCCTGGCTGGCATTGTTGTCATCCTCGATCCGTGCTATAAAATCGAAACGATCGCGCAATCGGAGCAGCTGCGTCCTCAGATTGTAGTCGACAAACAGATAGGAAAAGACGCAGACGCAGAATATGATGATCACGATCTTCTTGAACTGGCCGCGATTCTTGGTCATGTTATAGTAGCGATAATAATGCTGCAGATCGCGCTTCGTCATGTATTTCGGATCGAGCAGATATTTGCTTCTGAAAAATATATATATATAAATATAATCAGTTTTGTTTTAAGAGACTTTTCAAAGTTTGCTTCAATACGAAAAATTTTAAAGTTCAATTCTAAGTCCCTTCGACAAAGTTCATTGGCTTTGACGTGTCCTGTCTCAAGGAGCTGCCAATCGGCTGTAATATATTTCTTGCTGACTGTCATTAATTAAGGCAACACACATTATAAGGCACAACAACACACGCTTGAGCATCCTTTTGGTGTGCCCGGCACGAACATGTCTTGGGTGTCCTTTTACGAGCACAAGGACGTGACGTTGTCAATGTTTCCCTTTTTCCTCACGTCGTTATAAATGAGTGTCGACTCGTAGACTCGACCTGAGTCATGCATATGCAACGGGCAATGCAAATTTATGGCCGCTTCAAGCGAGAAGCAAAACAATAAGTTACAAAAAAAAAAAAATAGTAGCCTAGTTGAAAACAGCAAACATTAACATTAAAAATTAATAGACGCAAACAAAGCTTCCGGCTTTTTTGTACGCTTCTTCCGCCTCCTTTTTGGACAATTGCCAAAGTGAGTGGGTAAAAAGGCGCCGTTAGCCAGAAATTGAATAAAAGGCAAGCTTTGTGAAGGCTTTTGTTATTGATGGTTTTTAAAATATTTTATGGAATATATAAGTGCAGAATATATATAAATTAATTTAAAGAAGTTTTAAAAAAATGTAGGATAAAAATAGGATAGGCATGGCATAAGCATAAGGCTTGTTGTCTTTTAAAATGCTTCTTCCTTTAGCTTGACTAGCCCTAATAGACAACTTTAAAAGAGATGCTTAAATAGCACTATAAAATTAAAAAAAAAATAATTAAGACTTATCGCATCATGTTTAAATTTCAACTAGCGGCGAGAAGCGTTAAGTCTTGTAAGCTAACTAGTATACATATGTACATACATACATACATATATATATGCTTATCTTAAAAGTTTTTCATTCTGTTTAGCAAACTAAAGAGAATGCAAATTAAAACTTATCGCCCATAAATATTTGATAAGCTTAAAAGCAATTTCTACTTTGCTTCACTCAAAACATTTTTTCCAAGCCTAAAAGTATGCAATACTTTTTTGTTTAAAGGAATGTATTACAAGTGAGTATAAGAAAACTTCTCTAATGGCTTCTTTCATTATAATTTATCTAATGTTAAGTAGCCAACTAATCATATTTAGTTTCCTTATTAAATAAGCCAAGTTATCAGTTTATCTGAAGGAAACTTTCCTAACTTACGAGCTTAAGCGAAATCACATTTTGAATGGATTTGTTTGTATTTCAATTCTTCCAATTGATGCTTCAAATTGCATCTTTTTGGCTGAGTAAACACACAGGAAGCCAACTCAACGTGCAAATGGCAAACGAATTTGGTCCAGAAAAGCAAACAAGCGACTGCAGGCAGCCAATTGCCCAACACACACACACACAAACACCCACACACATGTATAGGGATACTTACTCATAGCTCATATCGCCGTATTTTCGGTTATCCTTTGTGGTGTAGTAGGCACGCATTTTAGCACCTTTTAATTGTAAGAAATGCGCTCGTTTATTTCAGTTCACGCTTTCGTCAGGCGCCTTCAGTTAAGTCCTTGACATTTTGCTGTCAGCACGTTGTCCTGTTGTTGTTGCTTTCATTTAACATTAATTGTTTAGCGTGCCAGATTTGAACGCAACGCTTTTGTGCACAATTTCAATACAACATTTTCCACACAACTCGCCTCGCATTGCGCCCCCCGCAGGTCCTTCGCAGCTCCTTCCACGAGTTTCTAGCGTTTGTATTTTCTTTTTTTTCTTTTTTTTTTATTCGCTGACAATTTCGTGTATCCGTTCACCTGGAGCAGCTGCTGGCGCCTCTGCTGCCTGCCCGCCGAACACTGGATGCTGTGCGGGTCCAGGCCGCCCTTTAGACGCCACATTTCTCTCTCTCTCTTTCGCTCTCTCTCTCTCTCTCTCTCTCTCTGTTGTTTTGACATTTGGCTGGGCTGCCAGGAGCATGGCACACTGCGCAGGACCTTCAATTTGACAGCTGCCAGGGATGCTGTTAATAAGTGTACACTGCTAAAAATTAGGGGGAATGTTTTATTTTTTATTTCTTAAAATTATATTAATTGATATAATTTACTGGCAAGACTAAAAAAAATTGTTCAATAATTAATATTAAAATTAAAAAGGCAATAGTTTAAATTATTATTTACTTGTTTATAATACTAATAATGTAATATTTATTAACTTTTGGTTTGGTTCCTAAATTTAATATTTAAAGTATTTATACAAATTAGTATTAAAAGCTTCTAATTTTGTTTATTTTTTATTAATTACTGCTTCGAGGATCTTAAATTAATAATATATTTTTTTTTAATTGAATTTAAATTTGTTAAATTAATAATATATATTTTTTTTAATTGAATTTAAATTTGTTTTCCATAAACAATTGTCTACAACTTTATAACTAATTTGTTAAATAAGTATATGTATATATGCATATAAATATATGCGTTAAAACATAGTTATATTTATATAAAATATATACTATTTAATTTTAGTTAAGCTTAAACTAATTTTTTGAGTACTTCTATAAGGTTTTCAATGTAAAGTTTTTTTTTAGATAATATTAAGCTTTTATTAATATAAAAAGGCTTTTTCAGCTGCTATAAAAATGTTGCTGGCAAAATTAAAAAATAGTCAATTTAATACTTTAATCAGTTGCAAATGCTTAGCCAACACAAATACCCTATATGCCTATGCCTAAACAGGGTATTAAAAATGGCGCCCCCTGTGTGCATAATAACATTAATAGATTCAAATGTTGTATATGCGAATATATGTGAGTATGTTTATTTTTTTTAGCACTTGTTGCTTTTTGTGTGTGCTTGTTAAATGATGGCAGCATATGGAGAGACGGGGCCCAGTTTTAGCCTAGTTTTGGCTTTGGTTTTAATTACGATTTTGCATGTGGCCAATTAACAAACCTAAGTGTATTGAAAGGAATGGATTTGGATGGGGTCAAGAAACGCATCAAGTGGTTTTTATGGTTCGTCCTGTCGCCCGCTGAGCGGCTTTATGGCTGCCCTTAAAGATCGACTACGACTTTTAAAGTGTTTTCGTGAAGATTTTAATTTATTTTTAAACTTTTGCTCTGGTTTAAAAAAAAAACAGACATATTTTTATGCGACAGGCTTAAGTGAATGCTGTTGCAGTTGGCTGCAGACATGCAAATCCTTTGACTTATCCTTTCGGTCAAAGGCGGACGTCATGCGGCGATGGCAACTTTTGCTCATTAGTTGCGAAAAATGGCAGCAGCCAAAGATGAAAGCACGCAGAATCAATTGGCTGCAACAAGTGTGTAAGTGTGTGTGTGTGTATGTGTAAGTGTGTGGGTGTATGCTGCAGGCTGTTGCCGACCAAACATGGTATTTTTATGTTCAATAATTACAACAACAACAACAACAACACCAGCAGCAACAAGGACAAAAAGCAATCGTAAATCACGGCCCGAAAAGAGCATTTCACTGTTGACGACTTTCCAAGTAGAGCGATTAACAAGCGTGTGTAATGTTTCATTATTGTAAAAAAAAAATATAAGAAAAAGGAAAAGAAGAAGAAGAAGAAGAAGCACATATATAAAATAAGAAAAATAATGAGTGGAAAAAGCGTCTATAAAAGCGGGCAGCGCGTTAAGCGAACGTTTCAGTTGAAATTTCAAAGTGCCGAAAAGTGCATCTCAGCCACGGCCAAAACCAAACCGTTATTAATCAGTCTAGTTGGGCTCTGATCAGACGGCCCCCCGAAAAGCAAGGAACACAGCATGTTGCTGCGACGTCAACGCCGCCAGCAAAGGAGCTGCAACAACAACAGCAGCAACAGTTGCAGCAGCAGCAGCAGCAACAGTTGCAGCAGCAGCAGCAGCAGCAGCAGCAGACGCCATGCTAATTATTTGCCTGGTTTGTTGATTGTGCTGCTTGTGTTGCTGCAGAATTTTGAGCTGCACATGTGCCGTCAATTGATGGGCGCGAACAGGCGCAAGGACACCGACAACGACAAGGATACGAACACGGACTTGGACTTGGATGTGGATAGGGAGATCGAGCGGCGCGCCGGGCAGCCGGAGGAAATATTTAGTGCGCCCAGCGATGGCGCTGACATGGGCTATGATGAGTATCCGGTGAGTGATGATTGTGTCAGCGGTATCAGTTTAGGTCTTCTTCTTCTTCCTCCCGCCTGCCAAATTGAAACGCTGCGTGGGCTTTTGTTGGTCCAAGCCAAAAAAAAAAATATATCGTCTCCGTTTACACACACACAATTTGTAATTGTATATTTTTATGCATTTGATTGCTTGCCCTGCAGGTGAATTTCTTGCTTTGATATCGCACAGGGACCTCGTCCATACTCTCTCTCACTCCCACTCCTCCTCTCTCTCTCTCACTCCCTCTCCTTCGCTCTATTCTTAGCTGACGTCACATTTTGTTGGCTGGCTAAAATATAAAAAAGTCATTTAAAAAAATGTCAAGCGAAAATATTTTTACTGTGGGCGTTTTGCCAAATGCGTAAAAGCGCCATGTGACCGACGTTGCGTATACGCCATGTAACTTAAATAGCGTATACGCCGCGTGAAACTGACAAAACTATTGCAAAAAAATAAATATATATTTTCTGACTAATTGGAAAGTCCTGCGACTTACGTGACCTAAACTGATTTTTAGTGACGTTGTTTTTTTTTTAAATTATTGGGAATAAAAGAAAATGTTTCCTAAAAAATGTATATACATTTTTCTTTAACATTTTTATGATACAAATATATTTAAATATTTATTTATTTATTTTTTATTAATTATTCAATTTTTTATCTAAATATTTCTCAATATAATTTTTTTATATTTATTTCTAATCCATATATTATATTATTATCTTTTTTCAACTAATTTATTTTTTATTTGTTGGTATTGTTAATTAATTTTGTATTTGATTATGTTGTCAATACTTCATTGATTATCTTATATAGAAAATATATTTCATCACATTTGGGGAGCTCTTATCTTCAACTTATATAGTGAGTTAATATATTATTATGTGCAGCTCATCAGCAGCTTTTATTTATTCAAATATCCTTAACGATTTCTCTTTTCCATTTATAATATTTTCTTTTATAAGCTTTTCTCACCAATGTCTTACACAAATTCACTATTCCATAGATGATAGTGCCCAAGCGAGCTGCTCTGTTGTTGGATCGGTTGATGGTTGCACTGCATCATGCGCTGGAGAACGAAGGACGCGAAGGACATCGCATTGGGGATTTCTATGCGCACAAGAATCTGGTGCAACTGAAGCCCACAGAGATTAAGGGCGGAATGGAGCAGCTGCAACTGGAACAAGAGGATGGTGAGCAGAAGGAAGTGGAGGATGAGGAGGAGTAGTAAAATAAGTAAAGCTTTTGATATTTGATTATAGGTGCCAATATGCCGATGAATAGCCACACTTTTCACATGTATAGCGATGACGATCCCGGCGCTATGCCCGATTATGATTTTAAAGATTGGAATCAAATAAATCGCGCGACTGGCGAAACAGTAAGTTGGATATTGAAACCAAAATATGCAATTCAAGATATCAATTAGCATGGAAAATGGTGTAAGAAAATTTCAGTTAATGGCAAAGAGCTTTCAGAGAAGAGCCGGCGGCGTTGGCGCTGCAGCTGGCAACGATGCAACATTACTACCGACAAAAGGCGGCTCACCGTCACCAGCTGCAGCTGCAGCTGGAGCTGGAGCTGGAGTTGTTCCTGGTCCTCGACCAGGTCCCATTCCTGGTCACCGGCGCATCCATCACGTTACCAACAACAACAATGGCGGCGGCCGAATGTATTGGCGCTGCTATTTCAATGCCGTTAGCTGCTTCTAACCAGCTTATCATCAATTCCCAACCAAATTGGCTCCAGGTTCGGCTCCAGCTTGTTTTTTAACATCACACACACACACATACACAATTTTTTGCGTTTTTTTGGCTGCTATGAAAGTTGTTCGCGTGATTAACTGAAATCATTCTGTAAAACATGAATTGTAAAACTGTGCATTTTTTTATATGTAATTATTGTAATTGTATCTATTCGTATTAACTTAACTTATCGCTGCAGCTGCGAACTGCGTAATAAATAAACTACAAATCAAATTGTTCAATAAATTCACTCCTCTACATATAACTATATCTATTCTTATATAATCTGTTGGATTTTGTTGCTGGCGGCCGTTAATTCGCACTACCTTATATTGATTGGCATGACCATAAAACCCATTCATTGTGTTAAACTCTTCACGTGCTTGTTTATATATATTAAATATATATTTATATATATATATATATATATCTTCCTTATCAGTGTGCCCAACTTTGGGTGCAAACCCATAATACTCTTTGCTGTACTTAGTCGAGATTGGCCCCAAACGGAAGTGGCACTTAGTTATATAGCACACTCAGTTGATATGCTTTCAATTTATATATTCACTTTAGCCATATTTTAATTTTAGCACCCTTCACAAAGATAATATGTCAAAATTGTTATAAATAAATTCATAGTTTCTTATATATTTTTTATATAATTTTATTTGCATTTGTATTCAATTTAACTACGATTTTTAATAAAGTAATTACAAAACTTGTCGGATTTATCTTTGAATTTTTTCCAAAATAATATTTTTAATTCATTTTAAATATTCTTTCTACAACTGATTCTAAGTCTAATTTATTATTATATTTTGGTTACAAAAAACTACATGTTTAAATTATAAAAAATATTCTTTATATGAAAAGGTAAATTCTAAATATTCAAGAAAAATAAAATATCAAATAATATATTATAAAATGAGTAATAATTAATAGGTTAGAATATTTTGTAAAATATTTATACATAATATATTTTTTTTTTAAGAAAACATATTATTTTTCAATTTAATATAAATTTAGTTTTTTTTTATATTTTTAATGTGGGTTTAAAATCCCATTAAAAGTAGGTTTAAAATCATTATAAATATTTTCTGAGAGTATCCAATTGTTGTTAAAACTTCTGCTAGGGATAAATTATATAAAAATTTCAATAGTTTTTTATATCCACTGTGAATAAACTTTCTAGAATTAACAGCTTATATTTAAACCCTTAATAACTTTATTAATAGTGCAGAGAAATTAATTAAAATATATTTTATGTATATTATTATATACCCTAGATTTAAGGGAATTATTTTGAGGATATCTTAGAGTTCTCTCACTAAAGATTCGATAAACTATTTTAGCATATTTTAAGTAAAAACTTCAAAGTATTTCCGCACGATTCTCAAGCCGCGAGTTGCGACAAAGCTGCAGCAACTATTTGGCCTGGAACGGGGAGTTCAATGCATATCATTATTATAATGGCTAAGAGAACCTGGACGAGATCGTTTTGCGTGTGCAGCGCACGTAGATGGCCAAGTTTAATGGGCAAGTTTAATTGGGCCCGCTGCGTTTGGCGAGGGGCTGTCAACATTTTATTGGCCAATATGTGTAAATTAATGATGTTGCATTGCAAATTGATGTGTATTTAAGAGCGACGCGTTCGTTAATTGATTGCATACGTACCCAAAATAATAATCAAGTTTGGCGGCTTATCGCGACCGTTCATAAATCAAAGTGTTCGCCGAGTGACGTCATCGATTTGTGGCGCCGACAAGTATGCAACAAGTTTTGCCAATCAACAGGTGACATTAGTATTCACCACACACATGATGGGTGCCTGTGTGCCTGTGTGTGTGTGTGTGTGTGTGGTGAATAATCAGGCTCTTAAGCCACACGTTGCTCATACGCAGCGTTGGCAACAGCAGCCAACAGAAACAACAACAACAACAAGTGCAACTAAGCCAAGTTAACGTTTCTCTCGCCCCTGTTTGCCTCCGTTCTAACACCGTTCCTGCTTCCTGCTGCCGGCATCGCTGCCATCGTCGCCGTCGCCGTCGCCGTCGCAGTCGTCGTCTCGTCAGCGCCGTCCTATTTTGTATATAAAGCCGAGCGTCGAGCATAGCCAACATCGAGTTAACAATTTCACTTCTTGGCGTTCACATCACAGCCACAGGCAATCAGCACCGGATCCTCAAAAGCAGTTTTCTCAACAATATTGCATTTCATTTCTGTTTGCTCTAACATAAATTAGACAAGTTCGCGCAATAAAAAAAAAAAAGAAGAGAAAAAAGAAAACATTTGTTCGCATCGCGTTCAAATTAGTTGCCCAACTTTTGCCGCCGCTATTTGCTCAGCCGATATCCTTGTGTCCTTCTTCCCAAACAAAAGCGGTGAGTTTTCGCATTAATTGTATTTGCCCAATTTGATTTTATATGTGTTGGTTTTGTTTTATATTAATTCCATCGACTGTTTGATTTCGGCACTAATTGATATATTGACTCAATTACTGTTGCTCGAAATTTATTTGCGGTTTTTTTGTGGTGGATTTAAAAACAAAAGATATTAAATAAATGTAGTTGAAAAGTGCAATTTTTTGTATTTGAAAAGTTAATAAATAATAAAGTTAGAAAAATTTGACAGCAATTAAAAAAAAATTAAAGTTAAAATTTTGAATTTTTGAAATGTAGAAAAAAATTGTTAAAATGATTATAAGAATTTAAGAGTTGTTAAAAATGAATTAATTCAAAACTAAAATTTTTTTGAAGTGGAAAAAGACATTTTTAATTATATATGTATATTATATAATTATCACAAAGCAAAATAATTTAATATATGTTGAAATAGCTTAATTTAACTTAAACAAGTTCAATAATTTTTAATATATATTTTCAAGATTAATAGTAAAATATTTAATATGAAATAAGACTTAGAACATTAGTTTTTGATCATTTATAAATATTGAATACCGAATGAAAACAATGTTTATAAATGTTGTTAAAGTTTATTTGGTTATATAAATATTATTTAAATGCAGCTGACTTAAATATTTCATTTTTTAAATTATATTAAAGTGAATTTGACAAAAACTAACATTTTATATAAATGTTATAAATTAAAACACATACTCTAAAAATATAAATTTTCTTGTCTCCCAATTGGACAACATTTATTAATTATAATTCCCTTAGCCTATTTGGCTGCAAATTATTTAAAAATATTCGCTTGAAATAGCTGACAAAATCCAAGTGCTTAACTCGAATCCCTTTTATTAATTATTTAATACTGAAATATTGCCTGCGAATGTTCTAGGAAAATGGTCTGTCAAAAAGATTGACATTTGGGCACGGGAAATTTGTTTTTCATAACGGTTCACAGTGGTTGACAAATGTGGCCAATTAATCATTCGTCTTACCTTTGGCTAAATTGAAATTCATGCGTAGGCTCAAAATACAAAGCATAAAAAAAGAAGGAAAATTCTTTGGGGGGTTTACGGAAAAGCCGTGGAAAAGTCCATCCACAGGTGCCTGTTGCGTGGGCCAGGACATGAAAAATTATGTGAATTATTTATGATGTGTGTAAAGAAAAAAGTTCGCATCATTTGCGAATGTAAAACTCAACAAGATTTTCCACACGAGCTGCATAGTTTTTTCATTTCATTTTTTTTTTCGGCATGTTTGCTTTGATTTGAAAACAAAACCGCAATCAAATTGCATTTAATATTTATTACAAACCCCTTTGAAAGGAGTTTTTGGCGAGGCGTGGGCGAAGAAAGCCTTTAGGGCAGCTAAAATTAGATGGCTAAAATGATGAAAGCCAATATTGGTTGTTTGGTATTGAAAAGGATTGCCAAAAGTGAACTTAACTTCAACTCAAGAAAAGTAAATGTGTTTTAAAGTGGGGCAAAGTTTTAAGAAATTTTAATTTGAGTTAAGTTTGTTTATATAAATTGAGGGGAGCTCGTAGAACATTAAGTATTCAAAATAAAGATTTGTTTAAGTATTTAATTATGGTAGAAAATTAACATCAATAAAAGTTTTTGATTTTTATTTTGTCTATTTAGAAAAACTTAAAAACAAATTTTTTGTATATCTTTTTTTATTATTTAAACTTTGTAGATTTATAGAAAAACATTCTGTGGGAGTAAATATTTTTATAGGAAGAGCTTCCTTCTCCCTTATACCATTTATATTCCAATACTTGTTTTAATCAATCTGTTCCATTTTTTACTTACGCCAATCAAAAGCTTTGTCTTCCATTCAAATTCCTTTTTAATCTGTCAAATATTTGCAAAATCTGCCAATTTTAATTGAGCGACGCATTTTGTGTTTCCGTTCGCTTTGAAGTCGCATTTCCTATCAAAGGATTTGGCCAGAAAGCCACAAAAGCCGCAGCCAGCAAGGATATTCGATAGCACTTCAGAGCTTAGACAAAGGCAAAGTATCAAATTGTGCTCAGCCCAAAAATCAGGATAAAATATATATATATATATATATATATATTAATTTACAGCGGTTAAGATAACGAAAAATGGGTGTGGGAAAATCTCGGAGGGGGGGGAGGGAAAATATGTCACAAGTGCGTCTGACACGAGGCGCGGCATAATTTTCATTTCTCATCATGAAAATCGTATCGCATGACGGCAAATAAATCACAAAAGTGCCAGGCAAAAATCACGAAACAAAAACAATTTAGCTAATTTAAAAGGCGGCGCTGAAAACTACGACGTGGAAAAGCGGTGTCAAAGTGAAAAACTGAACTAAGCCGTTTGCGGGACTTTCCCGCAACAGCCAGTTTAAAAAAATGGAGATAGATATACACTTAGCGAAAAAAACTATATAGAAAATATGAATTACTAAAGGTAGAAAACACAGCTTAGTTTTTTCTGTCAGTGCACTAAAAAATCTGCATTTGCCAAACAATGCATTGAGTTTCTATCTCGCTCTTGTGCTATCTCTTTTACGCTCTGGCTTGTCTGGGCAATATTAAATTTCCAATTAACATTGGCGCATTATTTATCAGGCGCTATAAAAGTGTCCTGATTATGTTGTCTATCCTACAAGCCCCCTTCCTTTCTCTCTCCCTCATTCTCTTTCTCTCTCTCTTGCTGCTTTATTATTCCATTTGATCTCCTAGTTTTCGCTGACTACCGTATGTTCTTTCCCCCACCCACTCCCCCTTCCCTTTTTGCCCACCCCTCGCTTTGCCTGCTGCATGTTATTAGTTTTATTTATTACACGGCAGTCCCGTTAGGCATCCCTTTATCAGTTGGCTTGCCTTACTTTTTTTTTACTGCTCCAGATATATATTTACTTATATGGCATTATAATTATCTATGGCTCAGATATTAAATTGTTCCCGGCGCGAGTTTTTTTTTTTTTGCATGTTAAACATTTGCCCCTGGATTTCGTTTGCACTTTTATGGTGGGCTTTAAGGCTATAAAACCTGTGTCGATAACTTTGTAGATTTAGTGATAAATATGGCAAAGCTTGTCGTACCAGCAATCAGTTAAAAAACATTTCACATTGGTCTGTTTAACATGGTGGAAAGATTGTAGTAAATTGAAGTGCCCGAAGGGAACTTCGTTAGGTGTAAAAATAGTGCTGTCATTATTTGATTAGGTTTTTATATATCAAATTTTATACCCCTTTATACCCCAAAAATAAAAATATTATTTATTTTACTATTATAAACATTTGTTTAAGCTAGCAGCCAAGTAGTTTTGCAAGTGCCCCAAAAAGTATGCTACATAAAAATGTGTTAATAATTATTTGATTTATTTGAAGTTTTATAAAGAAACAATATTACAGTTCAAGTTATTAGAGTCAGTTTCAATAAATACATAATATTTATAATAAATACATACAAATTTTAATAAAGTTATGTTTGTCTTTTGAGTACTTTAAGCATATTTACAGATAAGATTATGATAAAAATGAGGTTTAATTGTTTTATAAATTCTCAAACGCAGTGAAAAAATTATAAAGAAAATTTATATAAATTCTTAACTATTTTTTACATGAAATTTATATTTTTTTTATGAGGCATATGTTGCTTTAAATAGTTAATTATTTAGTTTCTTAAACCCAGAAGCAAAAATAACCCAAAAGTTCAGCTGAAAAGCTAGCAAAAAAAAGATATTAAATATACAAAAAAACTGGAAATAAAAAATATAAAAAAATTTAAGAATATCTATATAATTATTATATATATCTTTTTTAATGTATATTTAAATTTCTTATGCCATGATTATGAGTTTTTATTGTCTAGTTAATATTTACCCAATTTAACTAAATTTTTGGTTGAGTCGTAAAAAATTTGCTAGCCGCAAAAGATTTTAATTTTTGCGATGCGCTTTTGAGCATGCATAAAATGAAGAAATCCTTGCAGCTTTGCTTCCTCCGTGCATATCCTGGCTGCGTAAAAAATGGCATAGTCATAAAAAGCCAAACAAGCTAAGATCATTTTGCACAGCTGCCGCTGCAGGCGCAACATTTTATGAGATGCAGCAACTGCTGCTGCTGTTGCTGCTGCTGCTGCTGCTGCTGCTGCGGCAGAAGTCATTACACATTTACGGCTTGCGTCATTGAGTTTTGGTTTCGGTTTCAAAATCCTACTTTGAATAGGGGCCCCACATCGTTTGGCACCTGTTGCCAAAGGCAGGACTAAGCACACTGCTAGGCGACAATTTATGAGCTGTTCGCATATTCATGCCACCATTTTTGATGGCAGGACCTCAAATCCTGCTCCCGTTCCCGCTTCCCTTCATTACGAGCGTCGTAATTAGGCGGCTGTGTCGTGTGTGGGTTGGGCTTTTGCGAGCACTTAAATCAGAGACCGCAAATTGGTTTCCTGCACACGTGCGCACATTTATTTACCTATGCTTATTAGTCCTGGCCAAGGACATTGCATTGATTCACTGCTTATTTAACCTGTCCCAGTTGCACTTTTGGCATTTGATTTATGCTGTAGTTGGTTTTGTTACAGCATCAAGTGTAATTAGACTGTTATCCTGGCTAAGCACATCCTTTGAACCAAATTACATAAATATGCTCACTTTGATGACTTGATTTGATTTGACTTAAATTAGTTTAATATGCAAATAAGTTAAGCATAAATGAATATATAAAATTTATGCTCTCAAGTGAAAGGATATGCTCCTTTTTGTGGCCACAGGGTAACCTAAACAATTAGGTAATTATTCAATTCGGATTGGGACTCATCAATTTGTTTGCCTCGTTACAAATGCAGACAATATTGATTATACGCCCTGTTGGGCGACCCCCTATAAATAGTCCTGGCCACGAATTCTTTGGCAGCAGTTTTCGCGTGATGCCAACGCGAAGTGTTCAACGTTGGTTCTACGAGCTCTACTCCTATTATGCGATATTGAATGGGGTTACGAGCTATCGCTACGACTTCGTCCTGCGGCAATACAGGAGCACCAAGTGGACTCAGTTGGTGGCCAGTCTGGCCAATCTGTGCATATTGTTTGTCATTCTAATGGACTTGTATTTCGCCTGGTTTAACGGTCTTAAGCTGGACTTGGCCACGGTGCTGACAATTCGGCTGGAGACGACCGTCAACGATGTCGTTTGCCTGCTGCGAGTCCTCGAGCGCGTGCCCAGGGACAGAGCCACCTGCGAGATTGGCAAACGCTTGTTTCGACTCAGCTGCCAACAACAACAACAACAGAAACAACAACAACAACATCGCTCAGTTGGGCAGGACATGCGAGAACGGCAACTGAATCGCATTTATTTGGCCAAGAACTGCATTTTGTGGCTGTTGGCCACGTTCCTTGTCGGCTTCATGCTGGTCGTCTATCGGTTTGTAGGTTTGCCCTTGGGCAACTCGCTGGTCAATCAGCTGGTGCTGCTCATCTATGTCCTGGCCATGCACAGCCAGGATGTCGTTATGCACGCCCACTTTCTGCTCAGCTGGCGCATCTGCAGGATGTACGTGCGCCTCAACAGACGCATCAAGCACTTGGTTAAGGCCAACTCCGTGGTGGACTCGCTGGAGCTGCATCAGCTGCGCTCCCAGCACTGGCAGCTGGCCAGGATTACCCAACGTCTCACCGAGGCCTACAACTTTACCATAATCAGCTTCAGGCTCTCGTTGATTGTTACGGCGGCTTCCTTGGGTTATTATTTTAGCGTCTTTCGCTATCAGCCGCTGATCTATCAGATCGTTAGCTTCGTCCTTTATGCGGCCCTCGCTTTGGATGGTTACATAATCGATCTGATCTATGACTGGACGGTTGGCTGTCATCGCGAGACTTCGCTGCTGCTCAGGCAACAGGATGTGCTCAAGCAACCCGACAGACAACTCTCTAGAGGGGTATTAATGGAAACTCTCTCACATACTTTTTTCGTATTCACTACTTAATTTTTTGCAGTGTGAGCTACTTGCTCTGCAGGTCGCCTCCTTTCCGCTGCAGTTTAAACCCTTTGGCATGTTTGTCACTGGCAAAGCGACTTGGCTCAGCAACATTTCCTCCATTTTCAGCTGGATGTTTGTCCTGCTGCAATATCGCATTGTGTCCAGGACTAAAAGTTGACATGGAAAGGACTTTACTTAGGCAGCTAAAAAAATCTATTGAAGTGCTTTTCATTTGACAAGTTTAAAGTGTTTTAAACCCCTTTAGAATATTTTCGTTAATTATTTTATATTAAATTTTTTTGTAATTATTTTTTAACAAATTTTTACAGTCATCTTTTTTTCTATATTTTGTATAGTCAGAAAATATTTTAAAATTATTTGTAGAGACAGATAATATTTAAAAGTTAACTGAAAATAGCATCTAAAAAAATCGTTTACAAAATAATAATAAAATATTTTTTTAATTTCTAAATCTTTGTATTCTTAAAGTGAACTTAAAAGTGAACTTTAAAGTGAACATATCTTAATCTCTCATTAAACGCACTTAAAGCATTTTATTTATTTTTAATTTTTAATTTAATAATTTTTAATTTACTTAAAGACTTTATTGAGTTTGTAATGAAAAGACATTAAATTAATTTTTTGTGAATTTTGAAAGAGTGATTTAGTTGAAAGTGTATTGTTTAGGAGATACCCTGTACTCAGCTAGCAAGTGCAGTATTTTAGATTGTATCAACAAACAAATTGTTTACTAAAAAACATTTTTTAATGTGTCTTCAAATAATTTAAACATTTTTTAAAAAATTTAAAAATATATTTATTTTAATATTTGGGTAAAGAATTACAAAAGTAATTAAAAGATTTAATATTTTTGTAGATTTTTTTATAAATGTTTTTAGGTATTTTTTATTTAATTTAATTGATTTATTGGCAACAAATGATGTTTGTTAGTTTGTGGCCCCCTAATATACCCATCCAACCTACTTAAATGGCCATCAAAATAAATTAGGTAATTGTAATTGGCGCCTGGCTGCACTCATCGCACAAAGCCCGCGATAATATATTCATTTTTTTTATTGATTGGCCCGCAAAGTGGCAAGTGGCTTAAATAACTTAAATAACGGTGCTTCCAACTTGACTGGAAACAGTTTCGGGGCGATGCCAAAGCGAGGTGTTCAACGTTGGCTCTACGAGCTGTACGCCTACTATGCGATATTCATCGGGGTCACGAGCTATCGCTACGACTTCGTCCTGCGGCAATACAGGAGCACCAAGTGGACCCAGTTGGTGGCCAGTGTGGCCAATTTGTGCATCCTGTCGCTGCTGCTGGTGGATTTGTATTGCGCGTGGTTCACGCGGATCAAGGTGGACAAGGTGACGGGCGACACCATCAAGCTGGACACCACCGTTAATAATGTTGCCTGTTTGCTGCGGCTGGTGCAGCGCGTGCCACGCGAACGTGCCACATGCGAGATTGCCGCTGGATTGCGTCGGCTGCGGCATCTCTACCAGCACCGCTGGACGGATGCGGGCCAGGCTGGCAGGGAGCAGCGACTGCAGCACATTTATTTGGCCAAGAACTGTTTGCTGTGGCTGCAGGTTGGCTTTCTGACGGGCTTCATGATCATTGTGTTCAAGTATTTGGCCGTGCCGCAGAACGGCTCCTTTGTGGACAAGCTGCTTGTGCTGCTGTTCATAATGGCCAAGGACAGCCAGGACGTGGAGATGCATACGCATTTTCTGCTCAGCTGGCGCATCTGCAGGATGTACATGCGTCTTAATAATCGTATTAAAAACTTGGTGCTGGCCAACTATGTTGGCCATGCCCTGGAGCTGCATCATCTGCGCTGGCAGCACGCCCAGCTGGCGGCGTTGATGCGTCGTCTAACGGTTGTCTACAAGTTCAGCATCATCAGCTTCCGCCTCTCGCTGGTCGTCACAGCCGCCGCCCTCGGCTATTATTTCAGCGTCTTTCGGTCCCAGCCAACTGTTTATCCCGTGTTCAGTTTCGGCCTTTATACGGTGCTCGCTTTGGACGGCTATGTTCTTGACCTGATCTGCGACTGGACCGTTAGCTGTCATCGCGAGACTTCGTGGCTGCTCCGGCAACAGGACGAACTGAAACAAACAGAGCGACAACTGTCTCGTGGGGTAGCTAAATAAATTGTTTGCCTGAGCAAGTTTTCTACTACTTGATTTCTTTCAGTGTGAGCTGTTTACACTGCAAATCGCCTGCTTTCCATTGCAAGTCGAACCTTACGGTCTCTTTGCCATTGGCAAGGCCGCTTGGCTAAGTAATATTGCCTGCATTCTCAGCTGGATGTTTGTCCTTCTCCAATATGGCATTGTGATGACCATCAAGGGATGAGCCCAGTTGGCAGATACTCTGTTAAAAATATATAAAAAAAAAAAAACTTTTTTTCTCTTTAGTCAAGCCCAAAAATATATTCCTCATAAATACTTTAATTGATTTTCTAGCCACCTTCACCTTTCAGCTAACTAGATTAAATATTGATTATCATACAATGACGTCCGTTAATATACCCCTTACCATATGAACCTATTTTTAGTTGTATTGAAACTCATTTGTAGTCCATTTATTTTCGTCTGATTCATGTGAAAACAATTGAGTTTAATTGAGCGTCTGTTTTACTTTTGTTTAATTGTTGCCTTTACAAAAGTTGGACGCCAATTTTAAACAATTTGTTGCACATGCCTCACAGCTGTTCGAAAGTTGCAATGCGTAACCAGAATCAGAATCAGAATCAGAATCAGAATCGGTATCGGAAAAATGAATGAAAAACTCTTTGCAAGCATTTTCAAGGCCTTTTGCTTTGGCCTCAAATCGTATCTTGAATCACGTTCTGGGCAAATTTCAATTAAACTTTGCCAAACGTTTCCGTCCGGCTGCCATTTTGTAGTTGTTGCCGCACGTTGCAAGGTGGCAGGTGGCAGGTGGCAGGTGGCAGCACTTTTGTGCCTCTATTGTGCTGGGCGTTCAAGTTCATATCCGCTTTTAATTGCGGAAATGCATTTATGTCCCCCAGTTGAACCCCCGCCCCTTCCCCTTCCCCCTTCCCCTTGCCCCACCCCCTTCAGCTTACACAAGCATGCGAGTCACGTTTGTGGCAACAAGTGTCCTGCTTCCTTTGTTATGAGCTGTTATCCTGGCTGCCCGTAACATTGCTAAAAAAAAAATACTTTTCCTCTAATTAAAATAGCAGAAAAGTTGAATAAAAGGAAAGCTTTTGTTTTCAGGAATTAAGAATTAACTATTCCATTTGAGACAAATATTTCTAAAGAATTTAACAAAAGATTTTATTTTGTGTTTATATGTAGTATATATGTTTGAGGATTTATTAAGTTCTCTTATTTATTTATTTTGTTGTTTATCAAACTTTTTAGTTTGTTTCATTCAAATTTTTCTTAAAAGGTTTAGTTAAAAATATAATAAGAAAAATTACTTCAAACATTTGTTAACAATTTTCAACTTTAGTTGGAATTTTATATATGTTAAAAAATATTTATTTATATTTCCTTAATCAAATATTTGTGCAACAAGAAAAATAATTACTTTTGTTAACCTTAGTGCACAAATAAAAAAATTAAAAAATATGGAAAAACTGCCAAAGTTGAGCTGGATAAAGATTATTTGTAATATTTAAAAATATTTAAAATTTGCATTTAATTTGTAAATTTTTAAAAATTGTTTGAGCAACAATTCAAAAGCCGACTTTTATTTTTATATTTGTTTTTTCAGCAACTACAAATTTTAAAATTATTCATAGTTAAATATATAATTATATTATTTAAATATCTATATTTATTTAAATATATATTTTATAAATAAAGACTTAAGCAAATATGAAAAGGAATAAATTATATATATAATTATTAATTAATACTTATCCATTATATTAATTCATAAAATTTTTAGAATATTATTTTAACTCTTTAAAAAAATACTCTCTCTCTAGTTTTAGCTGAACAACAAAATCAAAATGATGAAATTCGTGCAGATCCTTTTGTGCTACGGACTCTTGTTGAGCCTGTTCTTTGCCCTGAACGAGGCGCGTCCTTCCGCAGGAGAGGCGAATGCTGTAAGTAGAAACCCCAAATTATGCAAAAGGATCTCACGCTAACTATGAGTATGTGCCAGGATGCTGATCCTTTGGAGACACAGGATGTGGAGGATGTGCGCGGCGCCTACGCCGGCTACGAAATGCCCGCCCAGGCAATATACCCCAATATACCCATGGATCGCCTCCAGATGCTGTTCGCCCAGTACAGACCAACGTAAGTGCGAGCTGTAAAGGATAAATGTTGGTTGACTATATTGAATTCCTGGCTTATTTCCCAGATATAGCGCCTATCTGCGCACCCCAACTTATGGCAGCATGAACGAGTTGTATCGACTGCCGGAGAGCAAGCGCCAGGTGCGTTATCGCCAGTGCTACTTCAATCCCATCTCCTGCTTTAGGAAGTAAACACCTTGAACCGATCTGAAACTGTAAACAAAAAAAAATAGAAAAAAGACAAAAAAAAAATTAAACCCAAAGCAGCCCTTGAAAAATTAACATTTCAAAAACAGAACACAATATAAAACAATTGAAAGTAGCATAATTCCAATTTAATTAAAGCTAAGACTCAACAATTATATAAATGTCTATTAACATTCAACAACAGCAAAAACAATTGCAACCAAAGTATTATTAATAAACTTTGCACATAAATCAAATTTATGTTCTCGCACATTATTTATTTTTTAATTTTTTTTTTTAATTTTTATTTGTTGCTTGCATATGGTGTGGTAAAATAATAAACAAATGAAATACTTAAATCCTTAAATGATATATATATGCGTATATTAAACACACATATTTATGTACTTACTATTATTGAATGGAATTTCCTTTTGTAAATTAAATGTTTCAGCTATTGTAAAATACAATTTAATGAAACCGCAAAGGACACACGAATAGAGTCAAAACACTTATAAAACAATGTCTATGTAAAATATTTAAATATTAATAAAGTTATATATTTAAAAAATGAATGCAAAATTTAAATGGATTTTCTAAGTTTGTTTAGAGATGGAACATTATATATATAATATATGCGTTAGGGATTGGATTAGATTGATCCCTGCTCGGGCGCCAGTAAAATCTATTTAAAAATCATAGTGGTTATATATATTAAATATTATAAATATTATTAATATTTAACCACTATGATTTTTCAATACTTGCTAGCTTTTTTGGAATGTCAATAAATTATTTAATTTATTTAGAGTATATTTGCTAGGTATTAGATTAGATTGGATTAGCATTTGATCCCTGCTCGGGCGCCAGTAAAATCTATTTAATAATCATTGTGGTTAAATATAATAAATATTTAAATATTATAAATATTTAAGCACTATGATTTTTCAATACTTGCTAGCTTTTTCGGAATGTCAATAAATGCATTTAATTATTTAATTTATTTAGAGTATATTTGCTAGGTATTAGATTAGATTGGATTAGTATTTGATCCCTGCTCGGGCGCCACTTAGTGCTTGATTTAAGTTAAAAAAAAATTTAATTATTTAATGTTAATTTTTAGGAACTTTTAAAATATTAGAGAGTACAAGCTCTGTTTATATAGATATCACATAATTTTGGAGCTCCTTTTTATATTTTTCATATGTCATAGTCCCTGCTCGGGCGCCGCTTTAACAGTGGCTAAGAAGCAATCTTAAAGCTAGAAAATTTAAATTTGGTAACCCAAAATATATTTATTTTTACAATATTATAACTTAAAGCTAGAATTGATTTTAGAGTAGTCCCTGCTCGGGCGCCAGTTCAAATAGTGCCTAAGTAAAGAACAGTTAGTTGCTTTTAATGTGCTTAAAGTTTTGCCAATCTATTTATTAAAGTATATGTATATTTATAAACTAAAATTTATTATTACAGTTTTGCTTAATATAAATTCACAGTTGATCCCTGCTCGGCCGCCGTCTGATCAACATAGTTGAACGGTTCCTCTGAGAGTCTTAAAGTGTATTAAGCAGTTAAAAGACTAAGTAAAGTTAGCACTTATAGCAGAAATTGATGTTGAGTGTGTTTTACAGTTGAGCCCAGTTTGAAGTGTGCCTCAAATCGATTTACCAGACATTTTATAACCTAACCTCTCAGTCTTCCTCTTCTTCACATAGCCAAACGTCTCCTTTCCAGTTGCTGGCATTCGACTTTCTCCGCACGTCGCCTCATTTGCAATACCAAACGATCGGGCGTTGAGATCTTGGAGTCGCCCATCATAAAGATGGAGAACACGAATGCAATTAGATATCTTACGACTAACATTTTTTTATTTTTATTTTTATATTTTTTTTTATTTTTATTTTTATTTTTATTTATATTTTTATTGTTATTTTTATTTTTATTTTTATTTTTATTATTATTTTTTTGTTTATTTTTATTTTTATTATTATTTTTATTTTTATTTTTATTTTTATTTATATTTTTATTTTTATTTTTATTTTTATTTTTATTTATATTTTTATTTTTATTTATATTTTTATTTTTATTTTTATTTTTATTTTTATTTTTATTTTTATTTTTATTTTTATTTTTATTTTTATTTTATTTTTATTTTTATTTTTATTTTTATTTTTATTTTTATTTTTAATTTATAAATACTTTATGATCTCTCCTTTGTCGGATCTCGCAGTTTAAACTGTTTTTCGCTCAGTCGCAGGACCTCGTTTTTATAGCGTTCACAGGTAGCTGAAAGTGCGACCTTTGCCAACATTGTTGAGCTGGCTAATCCATTTGGCAATTTGCACTTCCTGTGCATGCAAATCCAGTCGTACTCTCTTAGCCATGTCTAATAATTGCCAGCCTCATCAGTTACGGCCTCATCGGCGCTCATCAGCAGCCACATTCGCAGTTCCAAGAAGCCGCAGCTCGAGCCTGTATAGGCGATTTTTATGATCCTGCTGCGGACGACGCGTTTTACCATTAGACATTTTAATTGTTAATTTTGCAAAAATTTAAATAATGGATGCGCTGCAGGCTTGGCCAGCTACCTGCATTTATTATCTGCCGCAACAGTTGCAGGCTGGCTCGCTGGCTGCAGCTTGCCACACGGCTCAAGTGCCATCAACGTAAAAACAAGTGGCAACAATTTTCTATAAATTGCATTTGTGCAAAATTAAGTTCAATCTTGGCAAAAGCGGCAAGTGGCAAGTGGCAAGCGGCAAGCGGCAAGTCGACGTTCCACGGTCCAGGTCCAGTTCAGTGTTGCGTCCGGTAGCCGCATCCGCTGCACCTCGTCGCTGCTGGAGTAGCCAAACTCCATTAACTTTGCAATTGGCCACCATAACTTTAAGTCGCTCCGAGGAGGGGAAAGGGTGGGGAGGGGGGGGGGGGGGGGCAAGCACATCGCTTGTTAGTTTTTGCGCCAGATCGTTTATAATAATTCGTATGCGAGTCATGTCATGGCCCCTAAAGTGTATCTGCGACTGCGCAGTCGACTTGGCCGAACACGACGCGCATATCTGTATCTGCGAGTTGGCTGCTCGCCTCGTTGGCCCGGCCCGGCCAGACTGGGCCAGACTGGCCTCTTGGCTCTGTGATCTGGTCAACTATGCAACCGCAGCCAGCGCCCGTTTTTCTTCGTTCGATCGCCAGCCAAGCCAACTCTTCAGTTGCCCCTCGCACCTTTCCCCCCCGCCCTCTTCCCCATTTTGGTTGCTGCTCTAACCACTTTATGCGGTCGCCGTTTCGCTGGCTTCGCGTTCTATTGGCCAAAAGGAAGTTAGAAAATGCTCTGAATTCATGTGGGCACCGGCGCTGGCATTCGGCTGCATCTCGATTGCAGATCGCTGCCGAGGAAAGTCGGCTCAAGTTGGCGGCAGTTGGAAACAGTTGGACGTACTTAGGCTCCTCTCCACGATACCTGTCCAACGAGCTTAGTTTCACCCAACCAAACAGAACTGCAGCTGAAGCTTTTTAACTCCAGAATGGAATACTACAAAAAATTTGAAACTTAAAAAAAAATAAAAAATATATATATATAATTAATTAATGATTTTTAAATATGTGAGGGAACTTATAAGAACTTTACATATTTTCTTTTATTTTTATTTTAATGTTTTAATTTATTTTTATTACTTTTATTTGCTTTTAGACTATCAATTATTAATTTAATTCATTTATACACTTTAAAGTGATTTTATTTCTCTCTAAGTTCGTTTTTGATTTTTTATGATAAGCAACCAAATATTTTATTTTAATTATTTAATTTAATTTCATAGTCAAGTCAAGCTCAGCTTAAGCTTACTCTTTTTTTAAGTGGAAAAATTAATAAAATATAGAAAAATACTAAATCTAAATGAAAATATATATAAATATTGTTATGTATTATATTAAGTATTAGCTATGTTTTTAATTATTTAGTGCCTATGATAATTTCTTCTGATGGCTTGTGAGATTTGTTTTAAGGAATATTAGCCCTTAATTAAAAAATGATTTTTTAATAGATTGAAGCTAAAAGAAAACTTTAACAGACTTTATTATTTGTCTAGACATATCAAGAAAAATATCTAGTGTTTTAAAGTTTAAGGTTCTATCTTTAAAATGTTAATATTTTAAATAAATTTAAAAGAATCCTTTAAACACTAATTTTACTCCAAGTTCAAACAGCTTTAAAATAAAGTTAATTATAATAACTAAGACTTAAAATCAGAAAATTTCACATTAACTAAGGTTTGGCAATGCTGAAAATAATTTTTTTTGATTACAAAACTTTTTTTTTTTTAATTTAATAAATGAAAGCTATAGGTGAATATTTGGAATGCAAATAAGATCAAATTAAATTGCTTATTTTTTATATATTTGTGTATGCAAAATCAACTTATTTAAATTAAGTTTTAGCCTAGGATACTTTCTTAAATATTTTTTATATACTCTCCCCTCTCTTTCACTTTTGCCATCTCTTTCAGCCAACCTCTTTCTAAAAGTCCAGCTTGCAATTTCTTTCCCTTTTTCCACCTTTTACCGCAGGGCAAATCAAATATTGTTGGTAATCGAAAACTTGACACTGCGATTATTATTTTTATTTATTTACCTTTTTTTTTTTTTTGTTTTTTGGGTGCAGGTTCAAAGATTGTTTTCTTTTTTGCTGTTGTTGTTGTTGTGCTGGCCTGGAGTCGCCACAAAAGGGCAAGCGACAACGTTGCAACAAGAAATATGAAATTCCAGCAGCTGCGGGACACTTGAGGTGGTCAAGGCGGGGCCCAACAGCGATTGCCAAGCTAACCGGTAGTTGTTGTTGTTGTTGTTGCCCCCCCCCCCCCTTTGTTGTTGTTGTTGTTAGTTGTTGGTTGCTGGTTGTTGTTGGTGGCTCTAGACTTTGGCGGCGTCGTCTTCGCGGTCGTCGTCACCATGTCGTCGCTCTGGACATTGCCAGCAATGTTGCTCTTATTTCAGAACATGAACAACAACAACAACAGCAACAACAACAACAAGTTGCATCGTTTGTATGGGTCGCAAGAATGCCTTAATTCAGGAATTTAATGAAAAATGCTCTATGAAGCGGAGCAGCAAATTAAAAAGGAAAAACTTTTGCACAGAAGCAACAGCAGCAACCAGCAGCAACCAGCAGCAACCAGCAACCAACCAGCAGCAGCAGGAAAAAAAGGTTAAAATTAAAATCAACGCAGCAGCAACATCAACTGGAGAACTTGGGCTCCCGGGCAACACTTGATGGCTTTTTGCGCCCAACTGACAGTGTGAGATCGGTGGCAGGTGAGCTGAAAACGGTTGACCAGTTGTTGCCCCTTGTTGCAAGTTGCTTGTTGCTGCCTCCGTTGCCCGTTGCTGCCTCCGTTGCTGCTGTTGTAAATTACATTTTCCAAATGCTTTTGCCATGTCGTACCAAAAACCCATGTACATATGTGGAATCAGGCCGAACTCCGCTTGGCCTTTTGATTTGGAACACTTGTTGCTGCTGCGCATTTTGTCCTGGACGCATGAGAATTCCTTGGGGATGTGTACAATCACACACACACGCACACACACACACGCACACACACATTGGTCTGCTTTTAGCTTCTGTTTGCGGTGATTATGTTGTTGTAGTTTGTTCAGATTGTTGTTGATCCGAGTGTTGATTGTTGTTGCAACATTTTGCGGTAGGTAGGCGGCCAGCAAGTGCGACTTGGACTGCGGATTATTATTAGATTTACTCGGCGCCAAAACTGGTTTAGCATTTTCCCTTTATTAGCCTCATAAAATACGTGCATCTTTATCAAACCAAAATGTGCTTCTTATTTAAGATAAAAGCGCTTTTTTAATAGCTTAAAATTGCAGCTGCACTTGAGAAAGAAACTTTATTCCTTGCATATTAAGTATTTAAGTATTAAAGTCTTGGCTTTAGCCACGCCCATTTTTCATATCCAAATCTTAGTTTTGTTTATGGAGTGTCTTTTCCTTAAAGAGTTTTAACTAAATTTATGGCTTTAAATTCAGTTCATATTTAAGACTTTATTTATTTAAAAAATAAAAAAACATTACTTTAATTGCTTTTTAATACTAAATTAAATTTTAGGACTAAAGCCAGCTTCACTTATTGCAATAATAATATTAGAAAAATATTAAAATAATAATATTTCTTGATTTGCCTTTTAACATTAAATTAAATTTTATAAATATTGTAGTCAGACTTTTAATTCTTAATAATAATAAAAATAATACAAATAATGAAACTAAAATTGCTTTATTTGCATTTTAGCGTTAAATTAAATTTAATAAATATTGAAGTCAGAGTTTTAATCCTTAATAATAATAAAAATAATACAAATAAAAATATAATAAAATTGCCTTCTAGCATTTCAACACTAAATAAAATATTAAAAATAATTTAGTCAGATTTAATTCTAAATAATAATAAAAATAGTACAAATTATAATAAAAAAAATTGCTTTATTTTCATCGAATTTTTCACATTAAATTAAATTTTTAAATATTGTAATTAGAGTTTTAACCCTTAATAATAATTAAATTAATTAATTAATTTTAATTTTATAAATATTGTAGTCAGAGTTTTAATCCTTAAAAGAAAACAAATTTTCGAGTATAAATTTAATATTTATTTATATTTAATATAAAAAAAAGAAGCGAACTTAAAGCAATTTCACAATTTTCTTAAACTTATTAAGTATTATTAATAATAATTAAAATAGCTTCAATAGATGGGCTCCTCGGGTTCGATCAATTCGTAGGTGGACAGCGGCAGGATCTCGTTGCTGTAGTAGTTGGCGCCTCCAGGCGCGATCTCCAAGGATCCTGGCAGATTGTAGAAGCTTCGCAGGAACGACCACAACCTGGGCGGGGGCGGCTTGCGGTGGGCGTGGCGCGGCTTGTAGACGGCGCCAGCGAACAAAGGTTGCAGCAACAGATCGTTGCTGATAAGCTCCTCCTGGGAGGTCACCTCGTTGAGCAGCGGAGCGGACTCGGAGCCAACAAGGAAGCTGGCGAAGATCAGCAACAGTAAAGTTTTAGACAACATCTTTTCAGTTCGACAGTTGCGTATGCAATGTTTGCTAACGTGGTCAAGAGGTTGGGCTTATATAAGCCAAACAGGTAAATTGACAAAAGTGATTTGCGCGGGCGTTAAGCGGATTCTAATGAGGCTCGGCCGACAGCTGCAACAGTTCCCAAGCAGCTACCTGATAAAGTCACTTAAATGCAAATTCTGTGAGTAGCTGCCGCATATTCAGTCAATCTATCAGACTTTCGGTGCGCTTGCCATTTAACCACATTTTACCATGTTAATCAAACAACCGAATCCATCAACAGGTGACACAGCAACAACAACTTGCAACTTGGTTGCTGCAGGTGGAGACCGAACAAATAGAGATGAAAGCGTGAGAAGAACAACAAAAAAAAACCTGACTAGAGACATGAAATTATTAAACTTGGCTTAATTCTTAGGCTTTGATTTTGACAAATTATTTTAATGCAATGTAACTGTTAACTTGGCTCAAATGTTTTAGCTGTTTTTTTATTTCGGCAAACTAATTTAAAGAATTTTTTTCTTTAGTTTTATAGTTAATTAAAGTTTCAATTAAATATTGCTGCTCTTTATCATATCTCATATACATATCTGGAGTTCGAATCCTGCCTTATTTTTTTTTTTTTTGGGTTAAGCTAATTTTTTTTTGTATTTACTTTTTCTTTATGATTCAAATTATTTATTAGGAGTTTTTATATTTAAGCCTTCTCGAATTAAGCCTGATTTAACATTTCTTGTGCTGCTGTTAAGTTGAGTTGAGTTCGAATATTGCTTAGTTTTATTTTTTGGTTTAAGCTTCTATATTTTTTGCACATACTTTTCTTAATAATTTAAATTAAATTTAAAAATATTTCACATTTGAGCCTACTTAAAATACAACTAGAACAAATTAAGCCTTATTTAATATTTCTTATGCTGCTGTCGAGTTGAGTTCGAATCCTTCCCCATTCTTTTTTTTTTTTTTTTGACTTAAGCTGATTTTTTTTTGCACATAGAATTTTTAATGTAATTTAGGATATTGCATATTTAAATATAATATTTAAAATATATTTACAATAACTTAAGCCTGATTTAAGATTTCTCGTGCTGCTCACGCTTACAAAGTTTGTTCGTGTCACGAGTGGGATTTGAAGGACACGAGCTCAACGCCGACGCCGACGTCGACGCCACGACCCAATGGCAATCCCAGCTCAATGCCGTGTATCCCCAGACATGTCAGTGCGATAATGGTGCTGCGTCTAAAAACAACTTCATTCACAAAAATCTGACGAAAAAAAAATAAGCAACGCAGCAGCAGCCGCTAAGAAGATGTGCAAGAAGAAGCAAAGGAAGCGAGTCCCATTAAAAATATCTTGTGGATGCCAAAGAGCCAAAGATACAAAACGACAGCCAGCCTAGGCTGGAGGCGGGTCCAGAGGGGAGTCAACAAGTCACAGGCGAGGCAGCTACTTGACTACTTGGCTACTCTCTTGCCACAGCGAACAAAAAAAAAAACCAGCAGCTGCGGGGGCGGCACAAGGGGGCGGGCTGGCCAGCAGGCAGCCAGGCAGCCCGGCAGCTAGCGGCAGTCGCAGCTTGGATAACGCTTGCAACATACGCCTAATGCCACAGACATCGACATCCGCCATTTAACTTCTTAACCCCCCCGTGGGCTTTGTGTCTCAATTTATGCACAAATTTTTTTTCTTTTCGCCTAAAACAAAAGCAAGCAAAAGAGTAAAAATAAAATATTCTTTATTACTAAAAAATGAAAATATTACTGGAAATTTATTTATAGATTGAGTATTAAAGAATATGAAGGCATGCTTATAAATTCAATCAAACTTGCATTAAAAATCATTTAAAAAAATTATTTGAAATATTTGTTATGAAAATAAAAATGAACTTTTAGTATAATTTGTAAAAGTGCAAAATTTTATTTTCAGCTTTAATTTATTTAAAAACACATTTTTGTATTTTTATATTAACAAAAATAAAGAAATAACTATTAAACAAATTTTAAATGCACAGATTATAAAATTGCTTTAAAAAATAATATTTTTAGTTTACATTAAAATATAAATATTAATTTTGTTTCTTATTATTCAAGTTTTATTTTGATGATTTGGGTAAAGAATATATTTAAAATAAAAATAATAAAAATATATAGATAAATTAAAATAATATTAATCCTTTTTTTTAAAAAAACTCAACATCAAAAATTTTAATTATTGCATACAATCTTAATTATTTAAAATTAAAAAAACTTTGTCTCTTATTTTTATCTTTTTCTCTTTTAGATTTGCGTCCGTTGTGGGGTTAAGTTGACTGCGTCTAGGCAGTTGATGCTGATGCGGCTGCTGTTGCTGCAGTTGCAGTTACTGCGCAGTCGCGACTGTCCACATTTGTCTGGCTGCCTACAGCTGCCGCAGTCGCAGAGGCAGCAGAAGCAGCAGCAGAGGCAACAGCAACAGTTTGGCTTGGTCAGCAGTCGGCTCGATTATTGGACGTCCAGCTTTCAATTTGCAACATAAAGCATCTTCATCGTGGGCCGCATGAATGGGCAACGGAGTGAGGGGTGGGGGCGGGGGGGTGTGTGTGCAACATGCTGGGGCAGGTGGGGCGTGGGTTGAATGGCTGCTTGGTTGCCTGGCTGCCCATCATTGCATTGGCATTGGCAGCAGGCACTCAGGCGTGCCGTGGCGGTAGTCGCTGACCTTTATTGATTGCTGTTTGACCTCGCCAGCAATTGTTGTTGCTGCTGTTGCTGCTGCATCTCCAGCCATTTGTACTTGGCCGATCGGCAGGCATAGATTAAGCAGCAGTGGGAGCAACAAAGACGACGCCCACTGGCGGCGACGCCGACAGCGGCGTTTTGCAGTTGCAGTTTTGCCGTTTTGCTTTCTGCCTTTTTGCGCAACCTTCATTGTTACCGCGCTGCTTTTGTAGCAGTTGTTGCTGTTGTTGTTGTTGTGTCCATTACTTCGTTCATGGCAGTTAATTTATATGCGATGCCATCTCACGCTCTCTCTTTGCCGCTCTCGCGCTCTTATTGTAAGCTTTTTGTGCTTCCTTTTGATGTGTTTAGTTTAAGGTCGCCGCTGACTGACAGCAGCAGCTGCGCCGCAGCGCCGCAGCGCAGCAGCGTCGTCGTCATTGACGCCTTTTCTTGTGCTTCGGCTGCACTTGCAGTGCATGCAAACGAAACCGTATGAAAAAAAGACGAACACAAAGCGGAGCATAAGAAATCACAGCACGCTTTCAGCATTGGCATATCGTGTTGTTTGTTTTGTTTGACAGTTTCTATCTGCCTCGGGCATATCAGCAGCAGCGCAGCAGCAGCGGACGTCGCGTCGTTTTGTTTGCTTAATTGTTTTTTTGGAGAGTTCGAACTGCAAAGTTAGCGCGCAGATTAGCTGCTGAGGAATTTCATGTGGGGTAAGGGACAAAATCTCAGTTAGTTAGGTTATGTCACTTTATAAATTAAATAACTACTGTGTAATTGTGCAAATAATATGGTTGTAATACTATATAGCATCTATTTTAAAGTGTCTTTAAAATGTTGTTCATTAAATAAATATGTTAAATATTTAGGTAAGTAAATATTCGCATCTCATTTAAAGGCCCATTTTAAACAACGTTGTTTCACAAATTGCATACTTTAAAGCTAAAGCTCTTCCTGCGACCAACGACAGCTACTTAGAATCTCTACAAAAACCCATTAGCACGCATTTAAGGCAACTACCGTAATTAATTTCCAGCTCACGCGCAACTTAAAAGATTCTTTTTATTCACCAAACTTACTCTTAACTACCACTTAATTGAAAACAAATCAAAACTCTTTTTATGCTGAACGCAGCTCAAACGTATAATCATAATAATTAATAATTATAAAAAAAAAAAGTTGATCGCTCAACACAAAGCACAAACAACCTGCTGCATTCAAAATGTAAAAAATCTACTCTTAAGCACACGCACGCAAATCTTGCAGCTCTTAAGGTGGAGCTCTTAGGAACATCGCAACCAAATTCATTCATATAAAATACACACACGAGTACCCAACGAACTGCATTGAGCGCAAGAGCCGAACCCGGCACGGCTCCACATGTACGACGAGTTGAGTTGAGTTGAGTTGGAGGCGACGCGATCGGCAGCTAAAAGAGCAGCGGTCAGTTGTATTTGCGACGCTCTCGAGTGCGGGTCGTTGTTAACCGGGTTTGCAGGGGCGCAGCTTTTTGCCGTAGCTTTTGACACAAGTGGCAAACGAATAAATAAACAAACAAACAATAATAATAAACGTAATTTAGACAATTAATCAAAACGCGGCGATCAATGAAACTTATACAAAAGCAACAGCAACAAGTGCCAGTGAATTATTGTACTTAATTTTTATGTACATATTGTGAGTGAGTGTGTGTGTTAGTGTGCGCGAGTTTATTTATATGCATGTGTACGTAGATGTATGTGTATGCGGCTTTATCAATTGCTCCACATAAAATTTCATTGAAGTGTTTGACAGCGGCAGCGGCTACATAAAACTAACGGCAACGGCACCAGCAAACAGTAAAGCAGCAAACCAGCGGCAGCAGCAGCGGGAGCAGCGCAGACGACGCCTGCTTAAAACGGTAATTAATACAAACATACTTTTGATTTGGCAATAAACAAATGATTCAGCAATTGTCAGCAACACAGCAACTGTAAATTGTAAAACACTTGCTGCGCTCGTTCGCTGCTCTGATTGAAAAAGACGCGCGCGTAGCGCTGCGTTGACGCTGGCGTTGGCGTCGGTGACAAAGCTTTCAAATCGAACGCATGTTTGCAATTAGTCTGCGTTATTATTGTTGCTGTCGCGGCGTCAACGACGACGTCAACGTCAACGCCGACGCAGTCGCTATTACAAAGTAGCACGCGCATAGACAGAAAAAAATTGCCTGCGCGCGAGCTCTGTCGCTCTCACACACTTTAGCTGTCCATCTCCCCCGCAGTCAAAGCTCTTGCGCTCTCGGCGTTTGCGCGTGTATGTGTGTGAGTGTGTTTTTGTATATTTGTTACGTGTTTGCCTTTACGCCTTTTACATACCCTTCACATTATTATTTGCCATTTTGTCGCTTTCATTAATTGGCCTGTGTAAAAACGGCAACGGCGACGGCGACGTCGGCTACCTGACACGGCAGCTTTTGTTACTGCTATCAGAAAGCACACTAACAAACACCATGAAGTGCCACTCTCAGCCTCACCCTCATCCTCGCCTGCTCTCTGTCTCTCTCTCTTTCTCTTTACACACACTTGTTGCTGCTGTCGCTTTTGTTGTTTTTACAGTTTTTAAGTGGCGCTCATATCCGGCGCTAGCGTTTGCTTTGCCTGATAAGCGCACTTCTCTCTCCCACTTCTGCTTCTTCTTCTACATGTTGGTTATGTCTCTCGTGTTGTTGTTGTTGTTGTTTATTGTGCGCTACCTGTCTGCATTTTATTTGCACATTTCTTTGCATTTTCTGCCCCTCTGAAATTTTTGTATTTTTGTATACATTTTGCATTTGTTTGCGGCTTTCGGCTTTGGCTTTGTTCTGGCCAATATGAATCAGTTCGCAGGGCGTTTAATGCGCAACTGTTTTTTTGTTATTGCTGCCCAAATTGCTCATAAAGGGTGCGTGTGTGTTTGTGTGTGTGTATTTGTAGATTGTTTGTCTTTGGCAAACACAACAAAGCACTTTTCTCATGTGGCACAAGAATCGCTGACAACGCTAAATGCGGCAGGACGAAAGCTCTACATTAACTGTTAGACTCTCGTAAGTTCTTAGGATTTTTGTGCTTATAGAAAATGATATATTTATAAGAGTGTTTGTAAAAATATTACAACAAATTTTTTATTGAACTCTTAAATATTAAATATATTCTTAAAACACTTCGTTTCATAAATCTTCGTTGATTTTAAGCCCAACACCAAAGCTCCTAATGTGTATTCATTCATAAATAATGCCAAAGTTGGCAGAAAACAAAGCGTCGCTCACAATATTTGGCACAGTCTTATTAAGATAAGTGTATATAGGTATATGCATACATATATAAATATATTTTTATGAACTTATATATGAATATTTATAATTGGCATCCATATTATGCACACGCTAACACGTTTCGCCTATAAACCCTAAAAAAAAATTTACTTAATACGTAAACCTTTTAAGTCGCAGCCTATAACACATTTATTTGTGTGTTTCAAACAACTGATGGACTGAAAAATACCCTTTACGTGAATTGAATATAGCTATAGATATGTTTAAAAATATTATCGAAAATTTCATGAGTATGAAATCTTAATAATAATTAAGTTAAACTATTTTAAAGGGAATTAAAAAAATGAATATTAAATACATTCTTTGATTATTCAACTATTCAACTTATTCAACTATCCATATTTGATTTGCGTTTACAGGGTATTCTTGCCTTATAATAATATCATAAATATGTTAATCTTCTGTTGGGCATTTGATTCTTTGACATATTTAGATTGATTTAACCAAATGCGAGTTTTATTTATGCGATTTTTTGTATTATTTGCATAATATTCCAAATCCATAAAATCCTTTTTAATGTAAACAAACACAAATGTTTTCAGATCAGAGTTTTGGAAATTGTTTTGCACTGCGCAGTATGTTAATTTTTCATTAAAACGATCTTTTGACCTGTGCATGTGATAGGTTTTGAAAACTGAACCTTTTAACCTGCTGCCCATCGATCTGTGACGTCAATGGGCCCATATTTCAGATTAGCATACTCGTTAATAGGTGACGGGCGCCGTTTTGAACTTTGTGTGGGGCCAAGCCATGGCCTTGATAAAAAAAAAAAAACAATAACAACAATAACAGTAACACTAACAAAAACCGATCTAATTTTAACCTTCTCGGATTTTTTTTGGCTTAAGTGGAACAACGAGTTCGGGTCAACGGGTTTCAGAATTCGTATTAAAGCTTAGCGTGTGCACGAGTCGGGTTAAGATTATCTCTGTTCAAAATGTGCAGCTGTACACTAAGCGAAATTTGGGGGTATAAAGTAATATTTGATAAAATCGTTGAACGAGCAAAAAAAAGGCGACTTAAAGCGGATTTTTTAGCATTTAAATTGCGAAAATCTTTAATTAAATAAGTAATTAAGTAATGCGAAGTAATTAGAGTAGTTAAATTATTTTTTAATTAAATATTTCTAATGTAATGTTAATTTTTTATAGCAAGTTTGTTTTTGTTTTAAATTGTAAGAATTTCTTTTTAAGCCAAACTCTGTGAAAATTGGATTATTTAAGTTTTTCATCATTGATTAATCCGGAAATCAAGAAATATAATATTAACATATTTTTTACAGTTTCCGAATTTATTGTAAGGAATCAATTTGTTTTTTTTATAGTTTTGTAACTTGTGAGTGCGTGTTTTTTTCAGTGCATCTTTCATGTCACTCGTCATTGTCATTGTGTTCGTTGATTTGTCTATTGTCTGATCGTAATCCAAATATTAAATATTTGCCCATTGGCTGTGACAGGTTAGACAAGTATTTTTTCGTGTATTTGAGTATTGTTTTTTTTTTGGTCATTTGTTGTTTGTTTATTTTGTTTTATTTTTTTTGCTTAGTTAGCGCATCAAATTTGTCCGTTTATTGAACGGGCGTTGGTTTTTTGTTTTTTTTTGGTAGGTCAGCATTAAAAAAAATTAGTTAAAACAGCCAAAAATCGAAAAAATTGTGTGAAATACTTTTGGCACTTGAATATTTGACCTTTGGGCAAATCCCAAACGTGGGCTCAACTTCCGTTTATTTAGCTGCCGTCAATGGAATTTGCCAGTTTATTGAATGAACAACAATAAAAACAAAAACAAAAACAAAAGCTTTGATTTGTATTTTGAAATGCTCAGCATAAAAAGTGTCGCCTTAAACAGATATCGTATATCATTATATCAAGAATACTTATCATATAAATGTGTATATATCTCTTTTTTTTTATACATATATATTATAACTGCTTACCTCACACGTCCCCAAGCGCTGTCACTTGATAAGTTCACAGTCGCACCCTAAAGAAGCCGGCACGTATCCCCTCTCTTTCCCCTTCCCTCCCCCACACCCTCTTTTCCCTGTGAACGCATCGTAAAACAATAAAGAATTTTCTGGCTGCCTGACTATTGAATACCCTGCATTATTATATATTTTATTTGATTTTCAATTAATTCAATTTACTTAGAGATATTATGTTAGTTATTTAATATGGTACAGTGAACACTCGCTTAGTAGACTTGGTTGCTATTTAATTTATAGTACAGCAAAAAAATAAAATATAAAAAATATAACAAATGAACAAAACAAAACAAATTCTTTTTTTCTAACAAAAAAATTAATTTTATAGACTTTTCCTATTTGACTTGATCCAAGAGACTTCTCTCCAATCTAAAGCATAATTTGTTAAACATATATATTCACAGTCTTCTCAGTACGCAATTGTCAGGATTAATGTTAGAATATACCTTTTAGAGTATTCCCTCTGTCAATTCACTTCGTTTACTTAACTCCATATCGTAATCAAAATAAATGCTAATCATAACAAATTCAACAGTTTCCTGTACAGTGAGCCCTTGTTCGTTAGGGGCACTCTTGCAAAAAAAAAAAAATAATAAAGAGAAGAAGAAGAAGCATGTCATTAGCGCGATTCTAAAGCAAATATTTGACGAAGACCGAAACCGAACATGCCGAAAAACTTCATCATAACCCGTTTCGCCCAAAAAATAAATACAGAATTTTTGTGGGCAGATTGCGAATGCTTTGAGATGCGAGATGAATATCGCAAACAGTTTCTTTTTGTTTTTCTTTATTTTTCTCCCCTTTGCGCTGACTCCAACATTTTTGTCACATGAACTTCGAGTGATCGCAAAGATCCCTTTAAAAAAAAAACAAAAACAAAACTGAAACTGAAACTGAAACCCGACGATGCTTTATGTACTCGCACTTCGCAACTTGCCACTTGCCACTTGCCACGGGCTCCATCTACGTTTTTTTTTTGTCAGCATTTTTTTCTTCTTTTGACTACCAAAATAAAGAGGAAATCACAGTCAGCCTCCAATCAATATAGTATATATACATATATGCTTTATGATCTCTTCGCGTTCGTCATGCTCTTATAAATTTTGATCCGTTGACAGTTTTCTTTCTTTTCTGTAGCTTCTTTAATTTCTGTTGTTGTTATTGAACTTCTGATCAAAGATCGAACGGTTTTTGTGAACTGTTTTTTTTTTTTACTTTTATTGAGTGAGCTTTGCTTGCGGGTTAAACATTGACGCTGCTGACCGCTGCGTTTAATATTTTGCCCATGCACTGAGAGAAATTAATGCGAACTTCACTTAGTCTTAACATTAGAAATTGAAAAGACTTTTAAATATTTTCTTTAAGCATATTTTTTTAAAATATGTTTCATAAAATATTTTTGTGATTTTTAAATTGCTTTTTCTCTCAGTGTAGATTCGTTGATTTGCTTTGGTTTCGTTTGAATTGTGCCGCCCGCCTGAAATCATAAATCCAAAAGGCATCCCCACTTTGTCGGTGATTTCTCAAACACGAAAAACTATTTCGCTATAGTTGCCGATGATTGTTCAAAATCACATTTTCTGTTCCAGTTGCCAGTTGGCAGTTCAACTGGCGCCCACAATAAAAAAACTACAAAAAAAAAAAAAAAAAACAACACTTTGTTGAGTTCAGTTCAACTTGACTCAGTTGGGTTCAGACTCAGACTGAGCCTCAGTTTAGCTGGATTCTGTTAATGATTGCAAATGTCGTGATATTGTCGAGAGTGGGTTGAGGTGGGTTTTTTGAGGTGCTGCTGAACTTTAATTAAACTGCGCGCGAGAATGTGTTTTTGTTTTCGAACTTTGAACAGAACAACAAAAACAACCACAAAAACAACAACAACAAAAACTGCACTAACAGCTGCGATCAGTTAAGTTGTTGCAGATCAAGATATGGTTAGACAATATATAATTGCAACAGGCCATCGATAAAAACAACTCTGTCCTGAAACAATTTAAACTGTTTGTGCACTAAGCTAATTTGAGGATCAGCTGCCATAATGGAAATCAGAACTCTTTCTGCGAATAATTGAGTTTATTAAAGATCACAAAAAGGGCATCAGCTAAAAGATCAGTAAATTAATTAGTTAAAGAGTAAATAAGTGAGTTCTATTTTCGACTAGACATTAACCCAATTTGAGGATCAGTTGGAAGATCAATCGAAAAGATATCACAAGTGAAAACTTATAATAATATAATATTGTTAAGCTGTTAAAGATTAAAGTTAAAGACCTTATTGATCATTAAAGATCATAGATTAAAAGCTATTAATTGAAGCAACTTAAAGATCAGATGAAAGATCATTTGCAAAAGAATATAATAAATAGAAGCTTTTTTTAAATAAGCTTTTATTAAATAATATTTATTAAGCCATGTTTTTTTTTAAGTTCAAGAAGTCAAGAAATTCTTTAAGAAAACATTTTCAGAACTTGCTCAATTTCAGCACATTTGAATTCTATAAAAGCATTTAAACCGTTTCTATCTCCAACTGGAAACAAGCTGCAAAATATTATGAACTTCAGTTCCATTTAATGTGAATGCAATACGAGCTTGTCGGAATAAAGCTGAACTCGCAGAATTGTAATTGTAGAACTCGAAGACCTTTGTGCAAGATAATATAATGACTAAATGGAATGATATATGATAGCATTGCACAGAGCACACATTCATTTTAATAAGAATACAAGAACAAAAAGAGCAAACAGAATTGTTATCTTAAGATATTGGAAGGATCAAACTTTTTGAGCAAAAGTTCGCTTATTGGAAATTGCGTCCCAGCTGAACCCAAAACGAATATTATTCACGAGTGTGAGTGTGACTGTGTGTGTGTGTGTGTGTGTGTGAATACGAATGTGGTGCAAACTGTCGTTGGGCGCTGTCGGAGACGTTTGTCAAAAAAAAAATAAAATAAAAAAAACAAAAAAGTGCCTTCAGTCATTCCGTCAGTCAGTTCGTCATTCCGTCAGTCACCTCCAAGCATCGAAGCGTTGGCGCAGACATCCACACACGCACGCACACACACACACACACACACGCACACACACTTGCTGTGTGTGTTTGTTTTTTGCGCGCATCTAAAAATAAAACAACACTGAAAAATGCTAATGCCATGCGACCGACTGACGGACGGAACGGACGGAACGGAACGGAACGGAACAGCCAACCGATCGACATCGAGGCGACCGATGCCAGACCTCAAATGAACGCCCGTTTGCCCTCACACACACACACACAGACACACACACACTTTCTCACACACACACACGCAGCAGCCAAAATGACAGCGACAAACAGCGTCGAGTTCACTTCATTTAGTTCAACTGAAAACTGAACACTGAACCGATCTGAATATATAAATATATATATACATATATATCTGTATATATATAACAATTCATGTATGCAAATACACTGTTATTGTTTATTTATTTATTTATGTTTATCATACCTAATATATATTTTTATATATTACTTGCAGATTTTATCTATGTCAATTATATTTAAATTTCAACTTTTTAAAAGTAATTATTTTACTTTAAACTAAAATATATTTGATTAATAATATATTTAGTATAACTAATTAAAGTCTAAACTAACGACAGTTTAAAAACCAATTATGTCTGAATTGCAATTTACACATTGTTAAAATGTAAATATAAAAATAAAATGTATATATTTTTATTTTTACACTCTTGAAAATTATTTGATAATCTTTGTAATAAAGTGCATTCATTCATTCCTTAAATAATTAAAAGTGAAATATATGCTTATAGATTTCATGTATCACATATCAGTTTACTTGCAGTGTAAAATATATTTAATTCATTAATAATGATTGACTTAACTTTTATTTATTTTTTAAATCAAAACACAACATTTATCTGCATTTATTTTATTTCTTTTCCATTTGTTCCAGTAGACTTATAAGTATTTTATGAATATGAAACAAAATAAAAATTATATTTAAAACATAACTATATATATTATGTATTGCAACTGAAAAAAAATAAATAAAAACTGATTTGTAAAAGTGTTTCATTTTCAAATGTTGGAGTATAAGGAACATAAGTCAATTTAAATTAAAGGAAATTAAAAAAATATTGAATTGAAACATATTTAAAAAATTGTAAAAAATAAAAATAAAAAACAAGCATTTAAATAATGTATTTTTATAAACAACATTACTTAATTAATCACTAATTTATCTAAGTGTTAACTTAAGTCTAAACTATTTGAAATAGAGATCCTTATAAAATATGTTATATAATCATTTTGTTCAGTGTACTTTGGCACACGCTGTTGCCTGAAAATGCTGTCTAGGATGCTTGTGTGTGTGTGTTGTGTTTGTGTGTGTGTATTTTTTGCGAGTGTTCGTTGCGAAAGTTTCATTTTTTCCAACACAACTCTGTCACAGACACGTTGAAGCTAAGTGAGGGGGGGGGGGGGGAACGAGAGGGGGGGGGGGCGGGTTGGGAGGGGGGGGGGAGGGGGGGGGGGGGGGGGCAGGTTGAGCTGTGCCAGGTACGCGGCAAGATCCCGAGTCGGGCGTGTGGGCAGCTCGTGTTGAGGCTTTTGCACCAGTTATGTGCTCGAGGCCTGTCTCTGGGACATGAACCAAAAAAAAAAAAAAAATAAAAAAAAAAACAAAAATAAAAAACAAAATAAATAAACATGGCACAGACTGCGACAAAGATCGACTAACTTAAGACGAGGCTCAGGCTCGGTTGGTTTTTGGTGTCCTCAAGTGGCTGCCACCGGGGTCAGGTCGTGTGGCAACTGTACTCGCCGAGCGACACCTGCTTGCGTCGCTGCCACAAAATGCAGGTCAATCCAAAGATACAAAAAAAGCTTTGCCACAAATGGTGGTTGATTTTAAAGCTAATCCATTTTTTGTGCTTGATTTATTTGCTTGATATGAAAGCCAAAAACATGTTGTGCTCTTAAATTTTAAATTAATTAGTTTTATTTAATTGTTATTTAAAAAATGTTTGCATTTAAATTTTAAAATTCGAAAAAGTTAATTTACTTTGATTTTATTTAAAAAAATATTGATTAACTTATAAAGAAATATTCACTTAATTTTAGTTCTTAATTGCAATTTTTATAAATTAAACAAAAACATTTATTTATATATTTTTCAATATATTAAAAAGTTTTTTTGTGGATAAAATCGAAAGTGAATTAAAATATATTATCAAATATTTTTTGTAAATATGTTAACTTTAATTCCGGAATGTGACATTTAGTTTAACATAATATCAAAGCCCAAAAGAATCTTTCTTCATTTATATAATTATATAATCCTCACTCTCTGACACTTTATATGCATTAGATATCTAAATATCTTGAATTGAATCTTTAAATCTTGCATAAAATTGATAATATCTCGTTTTCATTTTATCGTTTGATATCATTTTAAAAGACATTTTAATTTAGTTAAGACGAAATAACAGATTTTTAATGACTTGTTGTATTATTTTTTTGATTTTATAGCTTTCATAAAATTATGCATAATTTGAAGATCTTTAAACAAAGTTTCTTTTGATAGCAAATTTAATGTATTTTAAATAAAGTTTTATAGAGAAGAGTTTTGATTAAAATTGTTTTTTTTTTTCGGTTTTCCTTTTTTTAAAAAGATTTTTAATCAATTAATAAATATTTAATTTAGTTATTCATAATCTATAAAATTTACTAATGAAAGATATTTAAGAACATAATTTTACACATTTCTTAGTTTATCAATCATATCAGAGATGACATAATATGGCTTGTTTCTTAAGAGATGATTCTTTAGTAACATTTACTTAATTGAACACTCCGCCAGCTCATTAGCATATTCACAAGCTAAAGATCTGTCAATGATAACTGATCCCTATAAAGGTTTTTTAAGGTGTCAGCTAATGGGTGGAATATGAATATATACATGTATATAAGTATATATATATATAGTAAAGTGTTTATGCCTTGGGCTTAAGCAGCTTTTGGCTTGTTGGTTGTTGCAACATTTTGACGCGTGTTGGCAAACGAGTCAATTGTGTGTGCAACAACAAAAGATGAAAAAGCGGCAACGCGTGTTGTCTGCTTTTTGTTCTTCTTCTTCTTTTTTTTTTTTTTTCAACATTGAAGTTCGTCCCACACACACACACACATATACGCACACCTTTTGCTGGCCCCTCATCAGTAAAAATCTTCTCGTTGCTCGCGTTGTCAACGTCAAAAAGATTGCTGCGCCCTCTCACCTTCTTGCCCCTGCCCCTCTGCCCCTCAGCCCCTTGCCCGTGCCTCTTCTTCTTCTTCGTCTTCGTCTTCATCTTCTTCGACTTGCTTGTGTTTTTTGATTCATTGATGTGCTGCGTGGATGTCGTTCAGCGCCCATATATATAAATATATATGTGTGTATGTTTATATACAAATATTTATTTGTATCTGCATCAATTTTTACATATTTACCCTCTGCTGTTTTTCATTCTTCTTCTTTTCTGTTATTTTTTGCGTCTTGTCATTTGACTTTTTGGCATTGCCTGGCCAACACACACACACACAAACAGACACACGCTCGTTTAAATGAGCCGAAAAAAAAATATAAAAAAAAATAAAAAATAAAAAAAAAAAAAAAAAAAAAAAAAGAAAATATACGCAAATTGCGTTTTTGACGAGCGGACGCGTTCTGATAAATTCAGAAAAACGCCAAAAAAAAAACAATTTAAAAAAATTTTTCAAAATAACTGCAATTAATTTTCATTTAAAATTGTTTCTTTATTAGAATAAAATTCATTAAATTTAAAAAAATTCTTTTCTATTCTTAATTCTATTTTATTTTATTTACATAAATATGTTATAGTTTTATTAATAATGTGGAAAAAAGTAAAAAATAAAATATAAATTGTATTATATAAATTGAAAGTAAATACAATTATCTACAATATTATTAAATATATCTTTATTTTCATTTGCACCTATTTTTGCACTTAAATAATGTTTATTTTTTTTGTTGACAATTGAAACGCTTTTGGGAACAGCAGCTGAGAAGTTCGCGGTTTCTTTTAAGATATTTCTTGCTGCCTTTTTTGTTGTTTGTGTTGTTGCTGTTGTTGTTTTTTGTGGCATGTGTCGCTTTTATTTGCCATTCGGTCGCATTTGTTGCGCTTTGTTCTTGCAATGTGAGCGCTGCAAAAGATCACAGACCTTCTGACCTCACTTCTCTCTCTCTCACTCTCTCTCGTCTCCCCTTCTCTTTCTCTTCGCTCTTGTCCCGGCGCAACCTTAGGGCGGGCTGCGGTAGGCGGGGCAAGCGGCCTGACACTTACAAAAAAAAAAAAAAGCTGCCTCAGCTGCGAGAGGTGGCTAAGGGAGGACGGTGAGGGGCCAGGCGAGGGGGAGGGGGAGGGGGGGCAATGGGGCGACTACCAGATATATATGCATGCCGTTGCGACGCGTCGCAGTTCTAAAAATATTTCAGGTCGCTCGGTCGTTTGGTCGGTCGCGATGGCCGCCTGTTCGCTTTTGGTCTCGTTTGGGTTAAGTGTGCGGCGCATCTGTATCAGAGTATCTCTATCTGTATCTCTGTATTTGTATCTCTGTATCTTTGCTTGGGCCAATGTATGTATGTACCTCTATATATATATGTTCTGCGTCTTTTTTGACTTGCGTTTTTATTTGTTTATTATTTATTTTCATTTCTAAAGGTTGTTTAGGTCGTTTGCTTGATATCAAATGCTATCGATTTACATTACTTATTTATATATTGGCCAGGCCAGGCTTTTTCATTAGAACAAGAAGAAGAAAACGTGTGCAATTAATATGCATATGGTTTTTTTTTAGTCCACTGTTCGGCCGAACAACAACTGGGCAAATATATATGTACATGTGGGAAAAGTGCAACAACAGCAACAACAACAACAATCATTGACAGACGAGGCCAAAGTATCAAATGGACAAACGATACAGTCACACACACACACACACAATACGCAAACACACACACACACACACATCACTTTGAGCTGCATTTGCATTGAGTTTAAGTGCAGCTTTTTTTTTCAGTCTGAACTCTGAACCAGCTGACCTTCATTGAACCCTTTTCAGCTGCAAGTCAAACAAAAACAAAAACGAGCGCGAGAGCGCATAAAAACAGACAGAGAGAGAGAGAGAGCGAGAGAGCGAAAGAAAAAGCGCACTGCAAGCTGATAAAGCTTAATGCGCACTCTTTGCTGCTCTTTGTGTGTTCACTCTCTCTCTCTGCGTATGTGTATGTGTGTGTGTGTGCACGTGTTGAGCGGCGGCTCCAAAGTGGAGCCGCTTCGGCTTTGCTGCTCAGTACGTTCCCGTTTGCGTTGCGAGTCGTGCGAATTGCGCTCGCTGCAAAGCAAAAAGCGATCGCAGCTTTTAAATCGGCGCGTAACAAACAACAACAACAACAACAACAACAACAACGATAACAACAAAAAGTCAAGTGCTGATAAAAAGAATTAAAACAAGCGTCACAAAATTCCTAACAACAACGCGCAACGTGCAACGTGCGTCAAAGAGCTCAAAAGCTCAAAGGATTAAAGCAAAAATAAAAAAAATAGTGCGGAAAGTAAAATATGCAGGCGGCTAATAAATTCACGTGTATAGCGACTTAAATCAAAAGCATTCACGTGACAAACGCACAACAGTTCCAAAAATTTAAAATGTATCTGTAAGATACAATATCTGCATATGTATCTGTATTTAGCTAGAATGTATCTTAATCGCTAACGCAATTAACGCTGCTCAAAAGTGCAAATGTGAAATGCAAATCAGTCGAAAAGTGAATGCTCGTAAAGAATGAATTTTTTTCGCTTTAAAGGTCAAAGCGTCAAATTTTTTCAAAATACGACCAAAATTAATATATACAATAAAAAGTATCCAGCACTCAAATGAAATTTAACGCGTGTGTTGTTCATTAAAAAAAAAACGTAAAAAAAAACAAAAGATTTAAAGCGAAACGTCTGAGAAAAATGTTTTTATATATATATATTTATAAATACATTTTCTGAGAGCGGATATGCAATAATAACAAATACAACAGCAACAACAAAAGTTAACAGGTAACAAAAAAAGTGCAAACTGCGGCAAAATTTATGTAAAAAGTGATTTTATAACAAGTTGAAAATAAATACACACATATATATATATAATTTTTAATAAGCCCAAACAACAGGTTCGGTTTTCAACGCACATTTAAAATAATTACAAGTAATAAAAACAAAGTAAAAAATTTACAAAAAAAAAGCGCAAAATTTTATTTGCAAATAAACAAAAATAAAAAGTTTGAAGCTTTTGTTTTTGTTGTCTTTGCTTTCGGGCACTTTTCTCAATTGGATTGACAAATTGACAGCAGTTAAAGCATCATCAACAATAACAACAACAACAATAGATATCGCTGGCGGTAATCAACGTGAAACAATCGACATAAAACAATAAAAAATATACACAAAAATAAATTTAAATAAAATAAACTCTTAATAAAAAGGTAAATTTAAATGCAAAAAAGCTGTTCAAATATTTTTGTGAGACAAACGCGACCTTAAAATTTGTATATCAATTTTATTGCTGCTATCATGAAACAAAACATAAAAAAAGGTTGCAGTTTGATTTAAAATTGTTCTTCTAAACATGATTTTCAAGACTTGATTTTGATCTATGCGATGTTTGACAAAAAATTTAAAATAAACCTAAAAAATGGATTCAAAAACCATTTTCGATTGCGATCTTTAAAATTGATTTCAGTTATTTGCTGCGCTTAAACCGGTTGAGAATTTTAACGCACTGGAAAAATTGCTTTATTGTTTCTAACCATAACAAATTTGTGTGCTGAATGAAATTCAACAGCATATAATAGCATTTAATTTTTAAACAAAGAACCCTAAACGATAAGCAAAGAAGAACGTTGACTAATAGACAGATAATGGGATAGAATGATTATGTGCATACCCTGTAAAATATTATAGAAAGTGTTTATTTATGGGAAGATTCATTAAAGATATGAGATACTTTCGAAGAATTAGACACAATTATTTAATCTTACGATATATTTTATATAATTATAGAAACATTTATTTATACTAAGTGCATACCCTATAATCTGAAGTTAAGTCTATTTTTAAGTATTTCCTTAAAAATTGTTTCCCTTGTTTTAATTCTTAAGCACTTTTCTTTATATAAATTGTGCCTTATTTTCTGCCGAAACTAATTTCAAAATTTGCCATGCACTAAAAATATAGTTAAAGTTCAAAAGGCAACTATATTTAAAAATTTAAAAAAATGCCTGACTGCAAATAGTAACTAAAAATAAAACATTACGTAAAATAATACTAAAGAGTTAAGAAAAGTTTTATTAATTGAAAGATATTCATTTTTGGGCAATCTAACTCTAATCAGTATTAAAAATAGTACAATAAATAAAAACTAAATATTTTTAATTAAAGTTTCTTCTTTAGCCTAACTCATAAAACATTATTAAATGAGCTTATTACAGCCCATAACAACTTAATGACCACAGGGTATATTAGAAACAGCAAACAAACAAATGATAAAAAAAAAAACAGTTGTACATTTGACAACAAGTGAATTAATTAAAGAAACACCTAGCTCGTTGCTGGGTTGGACAGGTGCATTCGGTGAGGGGAATCAGACTTAAAAGCCAGGCTAAATACATAAAGACATTAACACAGACAACTTAAGATTAAATGACAACAACAATAACAACAATCGCATCAAGGCAAATACAAAGACAAATTAACGACATGAAAATGGCCAACAACCTGTTGCCTGAACATAATTGAAAAATTGGCCAGGCAAAAACTGAGAAAAAAAAATCGCCGCAATGATAACTGCAAAAAAAAAATAAGCGAAAAAAAAAAGAAAACTTCATTTAAATAACTTAATAACTAATCTTCAGTTATTTGCCAACTCTTGCTAACGCTTTTCCTAATTTTTTCTTTTCGTTTTCGTTGTTTATTTCCGGACCAACAGAGAGAGAGAGACAACAATAAGAGTGCGAAAGGGAGAGAGCAACAACAAATCGAATCGGTGCGGTGCGGTTTTTGACAATATGTTGAGCCCACCATAATGAAGGAAATTGATACCGAGACAACAGTAGTATGGCCAGCCTGGTGTTATTCCGGTAAGTGAGACACGCCCCCCCCCCTCCCTGCAGCCCACCCCCTTTTTAGTGTCTTTGGCTGTTGTCTAAGCAGCATTTATCGCATTTATTTAACTGCTTCCAACAATGCACAGAGCTAGACCGAGACCAGACCCCCAATTGAAACAACAATAAGAAAAACACAAAACAAAACAAAGCAAAGTGTTTCCTACAAAAAAAAATGCTGACCACTAAATACCCTGTTAAGACTGTAGAAGAGAAGCATATGAGTTGCTTATAAGTTGATTTCCCATTTGTTTGTTGCCTTGAATCAAGATTCATTCGTGAATCATTTCACAGTTTTTGAATAAAAATATTCTTTTTGTAGATCATACTTTTATATAAATGATTTATTTTTGCTCACTTTATTTTCTATTAATAAAATATGCTATATTCTAAAATATTATTGATCCATTTCAACTAAAAATATGAATATATTTAATATGAATTTATTTAAAACTCAATCAAGTCTTAAAGATTAAATCTTGCTATTGTTTTGTCTTAATTAGTTTTCTAGTTGGCTTTATAGTATAAAAAAAATATATAAATTTAATTGCCATTATTTAAAATAATATCACAATGTTTAAACTTAGGCTAACTGAACTTTTATTCAAATGTTTCTTAGCATTTTAATTTAATGCAAAATAATTTTCTGCTGTCTGTTACATACTCACTCTTCAGCATATCACACGCTCTGACTGCCCATTTTCACAGGGTATCTGGCACAAAACTAGGTGTTGAAAGTTCAACTATCGTTTTACGCTTTTGTTTTTGCTTTTGTTGTTGTTTTTTTTTTGTGTGTTTTCCTTTGTTGTTGTATTTATTTCTCATTTGGCTTTATTGTTTGTTTGTGTTTCTTTGTCGGGCTCCCCTAAACCCCGCCTTCCCCTCCCCTCCCCCATTCTTGGCTGCCACCGTTTCTCGTATTGTTGGTCAGTTAGCTTACCTTTTTATGGCCAATGTAAATTGATTGTAAGAGACATTTTTTTTCTGAACTCGCTGCCAAATCTTTTGTGGATTTGTTTTTAGCTGATTTTTAAGCCTATTTTCCATTTTCTACTTGACAAATTGCTTAGTTTGCAACTTGGCGAACATCAGCTGGCGATAATTATGATAATTATTATTAAAATCATGACACTGAACGACGATCGCGATGATGTCATTTGGTTCACCTTTGACTTTTTGATCTGGTGCCAGTCACCAGAAACGAGAATTTAACATGCACATGGAAAAGTAAAAGGCAAAATTAGCAAAAATATTGCCAAAGCACGTCGAGAATTAGAATTAAGATTTATTTATTTGTGCGCCAAAACAAAACAAATGCAGTTAATTAATCAGCTGAGCTTTTACACCTACAGCTCACACGCATAGAGCGCAGCAGGCGATGGCCCTAAGTTAGGCTGCGGAGCTTTTAAAAGCTCACTAATACTTGTGCAGCAGCTGCAAAGCTTTGACAGCTTCCACTGCATTTTTGCACAACCTTTTGACCAGATGGAAAAAAAAGCAGAGCCACTCCTCAGATTGAAGTGCTGGCAAATTAAGCATTCAGCATGCAAATTTTCATTAAAAACAAAGCACCTCAAAACGAGACGCCCCGAAAAAAGCCACAAATTTCAATGCGGCTTGGGACTCGATTCAACTCGACTTGACTTGACTTTGACCGGCTCCTCAAATAAGGCAAAACACACGCGTCCGCAGGGAGGAGCAGCAGGAGGAGCGGGAAGCAATAAAAAAAACAACAAAAAAAAAACAAAATATAAAATAAAAACGTTGCGCGGCTTTAAAATTAAAATAATCAAAAATAAAGTATATAAAAAAAAAAGAATAAACAAGCGTGCAATGACGATGATCATGATCATGATGATCATATAAATAAAAAAAAAAAACAAAACAGAAATAAAATTAAAATGCAAAACGAGTCGGCGCAGGAACAGAAGGTGCAGATACAAAAGAAACAGAAGCGACCCGCTTCAGACTGTTGTTGTTGTTGATGATGAGGCTAATGCAACAACAACAACAACACCAACAACTTATACAATATCAATATGAGCAGCGCTGCATTTATAACCTTTGTCTCCCTTTTCTGTTGTTGTTGTTGTCGCTTGTTGCGCTTCACTCTTTGGCACTCTGTATTTCTTATTTTATTTTATTTACCTTCTTTTTTTTTATTTGTACTCTTTGCGCTCACGGCTTGAGTCGAAACCTTTGACGCGAACTTATGCCCTGCAAATGGCCATGGAATGTTGACTTGTCTGGAACTGAGACTTGAGAACTGAGAACTGTGAACGCCAGTCTCGCAGTTGCAGTCAGGCAAGCGACCAAAAAATTCATTCGTTTATAGCGAATTCGCAATACCCTGCCATAAACATAACAAACAAACAAACGGGGCAAGTTAAAGTCAAGTTTATGTTTAGCTATCAAGTAGCTTGTAAATGAAGACATTTACTTGCAATTAATCAGAATGAAACCTAATTGATACACATAAGTGTAAATATTTAGGTATAAAGTATGCCTTAAACTATTTTATTCATTAATACTTTATTGAGAGAGCTTGAAGTCAATTCACCCAATTTGTCTTATTATACTCAAAAACTTAAAAATAACTCAACGTCGCAAGCTTTATGCACTTGTGCATAAGCTCTCTCTTAGCAAAAGCGCAATGTTAAGTTTTGCTGTGTTGTTGTTGTTTTTGTGCTTTTTGTTTTTTATATGCCGATGGCGTGCAGTTGTCGATGACGAGCAGCGACGACTGCGCAGTCGCAGCCACTGCGCCGCGCCGTTTACTGCCATTTGCCGTCTCCTTCACCTTAAGCGTCCTCGCTTTCATTATGTCTGCTCAACTTTGCACTCGGCAGCAGCGGCAGCGACAGCGACAGCGGCGCAGTTAAACGACTTGAGACACGCACACTTGTTGCTCTTTTGCTCTTTCGCTCTTTGGCTTCTTGCATGCAGTCGCCGTGGCCGCACTTATTTATTGTTTGTTGTAGTTATGATTTGCAATTTTACTGCTATCCCTGCGCTCTCTCGAGCATACTCTCCCTCACTCTCTCAGCAGCAGCAGAAGCATTGACTATGCTATCGATGGCCGTACGGTAGCTGCCGCAGGGCGCAATTACGCCACTTGTTGGAATTTCACTCTTCGTCTCTTTGCGTCGGGCTGCTGCTGCTCTTGCTGTTCCTCTGCGCCCCCCTATTTGGTGTTTTTAATTTATTTCGGTTTGTTTCAGCTGCGCGCCTAGAATCGCAAATGAGCAAAACGTGTAAATTATACGCGTCGCGGTCACAGCCAACGCAAATAAAGCACACGACGCTACGCGACGTCGCAAGTTTCCAACATTACCTTTGCCTTGCCTCCGCCTTTGCTTTTGCTCTCTTGACGCAGTCGCTGTCGCAGTCGCAGTCGCTGTCGTTGGCATTGTCACCCAACGGCGTCGACGCCCGCGCCTTTTGTGCGCTCTCCGCAGCGGAGTTTGGGAGTGAACGTCGCGACGTTTATTCATCAGCCTCAACTGAGCCACATCAATAATGAGTCGGTGTCGACGTTGACGTTGACTATTTTTTTTTTTTTTACTTTTAACCAGCGCGTCTTGAGTTATGCTTTGTTGTTTGTTTTGGCATTCCTGGGCGTTCTCTACTATTTTGTCTTGTCACAGATTTAGCAGCTTCTCTCTATCTTGTAGACTTATCCATCATTAGGGTCAGCCTTTCAATTGCACATAACAAAAGCTTCACCTTAGGAGTTTTATTAGAAAGCTCCGAAAGTAGTCGTGTCCTAGTTGCCTAACATAAAACTCTCGTTAAAAGTTCAAAGAGAATGTTTAAAAACGTAAACATAAAATCGTTCAAAGGTTTTATGGTTTTTTTGTCTATGATATTAATAAAAACTGAAATAAAACCAAAGCAAAACTCACAAATTAGTTAAAAATGTCGCATAAATTGTTTATGTTTAATTTAATTCCATTCTGAAGCGCTTTATGTTTATAGCTGGATCTTAATAGATTTGTTTCGTAATTTATGCCAAAGCGTTTCTCAAATTAAATCTTAATTTAAAGAAAATTATTCCTATCGAGTAATTTGTTAATAATATATTAACGTCAAGCTGTCTGCAATCATTTTAACATAAATATATTAATTTTTATGTGCTTTATAAACGAAATTTATCTTTATAGCGAATTTATTTTAATGGCTTAACATAAATAAATTATTTTCTACATTTTATTCAGTTTTAAATGCTTTTGCAAAATGTATGTTTACAACTTATTTAGTCTTCACTTTTTTATGCTTTTTTTGTACTGTTTAAAGTTCAATTGAACATTAAACAATTTGCCGCCGTGTTAAAGTGAAAAGTCAAAAGTTCATTAATTTCGCTGACCTTTCGATGTGCGCTCTAATTGAATAATAATTGACATTAATTAAATGCCCAGCAAAAAGGTGAAGTTTTTTTCTTTTTTTTATATATTTTATTAGCTATGCCTTTTAGCCTTTTTTTTTTGCTTTTTAGCTATTTACATTTTGAGCACACAAAACGGCAAATAATGAAATAATTCAACAAAAAGCAGAAGCAAATTTAATGGCTAAAAGTGTGCGTTTGTGTGTGTGTGTGTGTGTGTGTGTAGCTTTTTACATTAACAATTGAACTTGAACTGCTGCCGTTTGTTGGAAATAGTAAAAATAATAATAATTATAAACATAAAACAAGGCGGGCGTTAAACATACACACACACACACACACCAAATGTGTGTGTGTGTGTGTTAACCATGACTGTAACAAATTTAACGAACGTCATTGAAAAAAAATAAACGCCAACAACAAGAAAAAAATATATAGCCGTGTAATTGTCAAGTCCAAGAGCGCGCAAAAAAATAAAAATATGCTTAATAAAAGTAACAACAACAACAACAAAAACAGCGCCAAAGTGCGTCTTGTCCATCAAAATTGCTTTAAGTTAACAACAACAACAACAACAACAACATTCCACAAGGTTGAATTCTCTTTTTCGATTTGATGGGCAGCCAACTTAACTTAACTTATATGGCCCCTTATACACCTAAATACCCTGTACCTTGTGCCATATGGAGATACCAACGCGTAGCGCCCCAGCAACAACAACAGCAACAACAACAGCAACAACAATGGCAAACAACAATCACAGTAACAACAAAGAATTGACAACGTTTTTAGAATTCAATTAAAAAAGATTCATTGAAAGAGGAAGAATAAAGAGGGAGCGGGGGAGGGGGAAGGGGGCGGGGGCGGGGGCGGGGTCGGAGGTTTTCACATGCGACGATCATTGGCGCAGATATTGACAAAATGTCGCAACGTGAGCAAAATATTGATGAGAATTGGCAAAACGCACGAGAAGAAACAAGAGAAAAAAAGAGACAGACAGAGAGAGAGAGAGAGAGGGAGAGAGAGTTATGCATAAAATATGTGAATATGTCTCCCTCTCTGTCTCCTTGTATACCAAATGTGTCGCTTGTTGAAATTACCAACGCTTATTAACATTTCTCGCAGCGAAGAGGGTGAGGGAGAGGAAGAGGGAAAGAGACAGAGGAAGAAGGAGGAAGGGAGAAGGGGGAACAGGTAGTAACAAAGGGTGCGGTGCCATGCCGAAGAACCTGCTAAGGTGAGGCCTTTTACGACCCCAACAACAACAACAACAAAGCAATGCAGAAAATAACTTAAGAAGAAATTTATTTACAGATTTTTTATTTGACATAAGCAAAGCAAACAAATAAATAAATCTGAAAATGTGTAAAAATGACTTGAGTATAACTTTGATTTCGACCAGCTTTAACTATATATATTTATGGCAGTTATATAACTTTTTTATGCTCATTTAAAATTAGAATGAGCTGAAGATACTTTGTAATAAAGATGCAGCATTTAAGATGGAACAATAAAATTTATTTTAATAGATAAAATAAAATATAAAAAAAAGTTAAGAGCTTAAAAATAAATAAATATATATTTAAATCGAAATAGATACATTTGTAGCTATAAATATTTATTGTGATTTTCAAATAAATTCTGTAGACAAATTGAATATTGTCAACTATTTTTGAATATCTTAAAGTAAGTATCTTTAGCTGTTGTTGTTTATTTGCTTTGTTTGTTGTTGTTGTTGTTGTTGTTGTTTGTTTGCCTCCTTCACGAGGCGCGTGACCCCAAGAAATCTCAACGTAACTTAACTTGGCTTTGGCAGCAAACGAAACGCGGCTCTAACAGCTTTTGGCCAGGTTTTATGATTATATATATTTTCGTTTGTTTTTTTTTTTTTTGTTTTTTCTATGCTTGGCCTCGCCAGCTTTATGACACCCAAACAAAAACAACAACAACAACAACAACAACAACAACGATTCTTAAAGTCAGACGTTATTCGACGTTCTTTGGTCGTGTTTGATCATTCAATTTGAAAGTTATTCATTATTCGATCACGTACGCACGCCCAAGCTACCAATTCGAGTTGAGACCAAGTACACCCCCCCTTCCCCCTTCCCTTCCTCCACTTTGTCCTCTCCTCTCAAAGAGAGAGAGGTCAATGTTCGTATGACAGTTTGTTTGCGGCATTTATTTATTTGGTAGTTGTTGTTTTCTTCTCTTTCTTATTTTGGTCGAAATTTCCGAACGTTGGCCACAATTACAAATTGAATTTCTGACACGTCGAACATTTGGCGAGTTGGCACTTTTTTATTTTTTCTTTTTTTTTTTGCTCCCTTCTTAATTTTTATGACTCGTCTAATGAACTTTTCACTTGGCTTTCTGCCGACCGCTTTAACGACTTTCAGTTACCTCGTCCCGTGCTTTGACAACTTCTTTAGTAGTTTTCAAGAGATTAGCCAGTCTGCAGCTGCCATTAAATGCAGTCCCCACTTCCTGTGTAAGAGTCCTGAAATGACAGCGAAGCAAAAGAAAGATGAGATAAATGGGCAGAGTTCGGTTTTAGAGCGAACTTTGAATGCCCTTTAATGCGTACAAATATATATATATATATATATATATATGAGACGTGCAGATTAAATCTGGCTTTGCTTTTGTTAAACATACTTTAAATAAAATTTTTTTAAATTTTTTTTTATTAATTTTAAAATGATTGGCGATAAAAAAATTCTTTATTTTTCCTAGCTAACTCAATAAGTTTGCCTAAATCCCTTTTTAATATTTATTTAAATCTTTAAAATTGACTACTATATAAAAAAGAATCAGCTTGCTAGCTCTTCTGGCTTGCGCTGTGTGCTTATCATCAATCAGTCAATCAATATGATGTAATACTTAAAATTTAGGCAGAAGAGGATGTATAAATAATGCTAATATGAGCTTATAAATTAAGTATGTTTATTGAGAGTAGGAAAAAAGCTTTCTGTATAATAAAATTAAACACTTTGTAAATAAAATAAATAAAATAAAATTCGTTTTCAAAGCTAAAGTAAAAATAATAATAGCTTAAACTTGGTTGTCAGATTTCATCACAAAGTTAAAGCACCCTTTTTGGGTTAGGGTATATAAAAGAAAAAATTAACAGTGGCTCGCACCAACATCTAATCTTCATTATCAGCCAGGGGAAGCTGCAAATGGGGAAGACTTTGGAGCTTGGAGCGCACACGTTGTAAAATTGCTATTAAATTGTTGCTGATTTTTATGTGTGTGTGTTTGTTGTTTGTGTGTGTGTGTGTGTGTGTGTGTGTGAGTGTTTGTTGTGTGGCGTCTGCCTTGTAGGATCTTTTAGATCTTCACAGATTTTCTCTGGCGCTATTTACACTTGCCTTTGCCTTTTACCTCTTTTTTTTTATATGCTTACTTAGAGTTGTTCTCCCCTGTGCGCTGATGATGTCTCAATTAGTTGGTTATCTTGTGGATTTTTGTGGTTAAGTGGCTGGCGAAACTTCCACATATTAAAAATAGTCTGAAATTGCCCGTTAAAAGATGAGAGAACGTTGCGCTTAAGCTTATCTTATGGCCAAGTTCGGAGCGAAGTGATAAAAACAAGTAAATGTAACAACCAAATACCATAAATTAAATATTGTTTAGTTATAATAATATAAAGTTTTCTAAAAGAATCTGCAATCTTAAGCACAAAGAGGAAATCTTTGGCAAATATGTAAATTAACCTTTTTTAAATTCTTTATTTGCACTTTTTTCTCTATTTGGCGACTTTCATTTCTCACGCACTTCAACTCCAAACTTCCAAAGACAGACCTAACCTCAAATTAAATAGCCATTTCTATGCCAAAAGCTAACTGTACACACCGAGCGCATACGAACAGTGCATAAACATTCATTATACCCCCTCCCCCTTCCCCTCCCCTCCCCCTTCCCCTCAAAGCATTCCTTATACGCAGCGTATAATAGTTCAATCACTTGTCACCACAAAAGACGCTGCTCCCCTATTCACAGTTACCCCCCCTCCCTCTCTCTTCCATCTCTTCTCTCTCTTCTCTCTCTTTTCTCTACTCAACTCGATTTGTCACAAACACCAATTTCGTGTGACAAATTTGTATGGAACTGAGCGATTCGGCCGGGAAAACAGTGAAGACAATCTTTTGGGCCACAGCCAAATATGGCGACTCCTTCGAGTCGAAGCTTGCAGCTTGCAGCTTGCAGCTTGCAGCAGCGGCAGCGGCAGCAGGAGTACTTTATGCCACATGCGGCAAGACTGTCGTCAGTCTGTGCCACGTTTCGCCAAAAGTCTGCGCCGTCGGTATTCAAATGGCCAAAAGATGCCATCGTCTTCAACGCGGTTATACCCTGTAAATGTTGGGTATATTAAAATGGGGTATACTCGACTTTTTGTTGAGGTATAAATTGTATATATGTATATATCTATATATATATTGCTTGCCAAGCTGATCTTAGAAACTAGATTTTAAACAAAAACACTTTTTAGTAAGCCAACAAATGTTTTCATTATATAATAACAAGTTTTTTCTATACAATTATTTTAAATTTTGAATATTTTTATTATGCCTTTATCTGCCTTTTTCCTTGCCCTAAATAAGTTTAAAAAAAAGTTCTGAATTTTAACAATTTTTTTATTAACTCAAAAATAAATAATTTAATATATAGTTTATATAAGAGCTATACAAAAAAGCAATAATAGAATAGTTAATTTTCCGATTAGCTACAGGGTATCTCGGCGTCAAACACTTGCCACGCTTACCACTTTTAGCATTTTTGTTTTCCTCTGTTTTCTGCTTCACGTGCCGCATTTGTGGCGCATTTAAAATGCAAATTATCATCATTATGATTGCATATCAACGTCATTATGATTATGCTGATCATGAAGAGGCGGCCAGGCAGGCCAGAAAGTCAAGTCTATTCCTACTTCGTCTCCTGCGTCTCCTTCGACAGTGTTTTGTGAAAAATTGTTGGCAAATTATTACCTTGGCCCAAAGACATAAACATTGGCGCGTCTTCGCGTGCCAAACGACGAGCTTTTCGAGCGTTGACGAGCCGATGATCAGCGCCATCAGCGAACGTGATCAACGTGATGATCATTAGCCGAAGCAGACAAAAGTCTGTCATAAATTTGTCACAGGCAGCGCAGCTCTGTCGCATCTTGGCGATTTGTCAATCCGTCATTGGAGCGCCGTTAGGGCCAACTGCAATTTATGATCCCTCACTCTTTTCTCTTTTCTTTCTCTTTCTCTTTCGCCTCCTTGCCACATAATTCACCCACATATTTGTGAGTCCTTTGTTTCGTTTTTGGGGCCTGCAATTGCAATTGAATTGCTTCGATTGCATTTTCAGCAGCAGCAGCTAAAGAAGAAGAAGAAGACGAAGGAGGAGCTATTGTTGTTGTTGTCATTATTATTATTGTTGTTGTTGCTGTTGTCACGCGCTGTTATTATGCAAATATTGAGCTGTTAAATTGGCCGCTGCACGCGTCAATTTAATCGCATTGTTGTAACTCTTTATAAAGACGATGGCCCAAAGCAGACAGCGCACAATGCACTCGATTGCAGTTGCCTTTGTTGTTGTTGTTGTGTGCATCATTATGGCCATTTATGTTGCATAAATTACGGCGTTTATCTTTTGTCAATTGCGTGAAAATTGTCTGCGATTCGCTTTTATGGCAAAGCTATATTTAAAAATGGAAGAATCGCACCAAAGGCGCAACGATTTTTTTTTTGTTTTTTATTGATGTGTTGTTTAATAATATAGAAAAGAAATAAATAATATATATTTATATATGTATGTTAAATGTAGTTAAGATATAAATACTTGACGCACTCTCTTTTTTATATGTAAATTTTTAACAGCTTCTAAATAATTCAAATCTATCTATATTTAAACATAATTTTCATAAGAATTTATTTTAATGTATGCATATACATAATTAACAAAATACATCCAAATCTATTTCCTTAGAATTTCTAAATGCTGGAAATTCAAATTTTCAAGCTTGCGCAACATATGCAAAAAAAAAAAAAACTCTTATCTCTAACATTCCAAGGGGTTGACGCTTTTCATCATCAGTAATACAATCAACTACTCCCCGTTGACCCAGTTAAACGTAAAGCTTAACTTGCCTTGCAATAAAGGAGCTTTTACTTATTTACAATTTTATCCCGCATTCTATCACGTAGCTGCACACACACACACACACAGACACACACATACACGCACCCGCACCCATAAATAAAAAAATAACCTAAATGAACTCTGCTGAACTGCACAAAAAGCTAAAGTACAGCGGACACAAAGGCAGCAAATAAAAAAATGGGCGAATTCGCTGCTCGTATCAATCAATGCGAAGTGCGAACGAAAGCGCATTGCGCATACGTCGTGTGGCCCCACACACGTCAAAGGCCGAAAGAGTGAAGAAGAGAGGTGGGGAGAGAGCGCGCAACGTAGCGAGCTCTCTTTGTGCGCGCGCTCTCTTTGAGCGCAAGTTCACACACAGACACTGACGCACGCACACTTGCGCACACAGAGAGGCGTCCACGTTTGACTCGGCCAGTCAACGGTCGTGGACGTTGACGTTGACGTCGACGTCGTTGCTGCTGCTGTTGTTTTTGTTTTTGTTTTTGGTGTCGTCGTCTATATTTACACTTGTGGCCTCTTATCAAATGGCAGCGGCGCAGTTGACTTTTTTGACGTTTGTGTATACATTCGTTGTTGTTGTTGCTGGCTGATCTGTGTACTATACATATGTAGCCCCGACAGCTTGTTGTTGTTGTTGTTGTAGTTGCTGTTGCTGTTGCTGTTATTTGCCGCTGCCGCTGCTGCTGCTGTTGAATTTTGTACGCGGCGACCGCTTTGCTGCTTTGACTTTTTGCTCGGTTTTTGAAATATGTACACACACACACACACAGACACATACACATCTGTGTGTGTGTTCGCGTTTGTGTGCAGGCAAAATGGGAACAGTCAACACAGCAAAAGTTCAAGTCAAAGATATTTATTTTATATAATCAGGCGCGACATCGTTGCTCGTTTGTTGATTGTCGCTGCTGCTGCTGCTGCTGCTGCTGCTGCTGCTGTTGTTTTTGTTGCTGCTATTGTTTGATTATAAATACTTTACGAAACAATCAAAATACTAAAAAAAAAAGTGCTGCACAATTGTATGTTTCGAAAAGGGTCACTCTAATACACAACCCACTGATGCCAAATAAAAACTGGGTTATTCCAGCAATTTAATTTAACAATTGATTTATAGCTTTGGGTATATGCCAAGAAAGTTGGCAGTATATCAATATATGCCTTAAGGGAATATATGATTTTTGAAATAAATGACCAATCCTTTATGATGTTTGGGTATGTTCGATATAAATATCGACACACTTATCGATCACACTTAATTTGTATATCGATAACTGCTCAAAAGCCAACTTGGCTGAAAGTAAATGTTTTAGTATCCAGTTTCTTTTATTTATCTTGAATACTGCTTTCATTTTCATATATTTTAATAGGCAACACCCCTAATATTTATTTCTTAAATTATATATACATACTTTATTTAGTGCCTGTGTGCGTTTTTGGGCCACCCTAACCAGACAATGTTGTCGAGTGCCTGTGTAGCCGACACATGGGCGATAAGTTCGCGTGCAAAGGTTCTGAACTGCTTGAACTTGTTGAAAACAAGGCAACAACAACAACAACAAGAACAACAACAAGAACTGCTGTCTTTGTGTTATATATGACTGTTTTTTATAAATACATTCATATACCTCTTTTTATAATTATTTATAAAGAAACTCTGATGTTTTCAACAGCCAAATATCAAAGAACCTTTGTGAACTTGGAATATTATTTATAATACAGATCAGCAGATCAGTATAAAATTAGTGAGGTTATGTGTAAAGTTTCAACAAGTTTAGTTTCAATTTTTGCATATTACGTATACGCAGTGTCGTGTGATTGGTAGTTTAAAAAGAAGATTTATATATATTTGCAATTAAAAGCAGCTTTAGGAGATTTAAGTGCATTGGTGCATTTAAGTGCATTGTGGAAATGTAAAAATAATCAAACTTAGTATACTTATATACTTGATCAAAAGTTATTAAAGGATTAATCTCCAGTTATGTTTTTTAAGCAGTCCAAAGATACAAAGCTTATAACGAAAGCTTTTTAAGCGCATTGAAAAGCTCTTAATGCTCTCAAAGCGCATTAAAAAAGCTCTATGTCTTTTCATAACTTTTAATAAATTATCATAAAGCTCTAAAAGCACATTATTTTTTCATTTTAAGCTCTCAAAGCACATCGAGCTTCAAAAGTTCTTTCATCTTAGAAAGGCATTAAATATTAAAGTGGAATTTGATTTTAAATCATAATAACAGATAAAAATCAATTCGCATATATTGTTTTCCATTAATTTAAAGTATTTTTCAAGCTTAATAGCTTGCCGCAAAAGCTTCCTTTCAAGATTTAGCAATGGCAGTCAAAATATTTATACGATCTGTTTGCCTGATTGATGTTTTGTGGACTACTTGGAACGGAATCTTGTTGCTTGCAACTTGTTGCACAGACACACAAACACACACACACACGTCTCTCGTCTGTTGCTATCATTAACAAGCAACACTCACATGATGTTAACAGGACAGCGCACACAAGGCACACGCCCCACAACCATGAAAATAAAAAAAAAATAAAATAAAAAGAAAGACCGATAGAAATTGAGGGGCAACTTCGGGCGGTTGCTGCCACATGTGTTGTGTGTGTGTGTGTGTTGCCAGTTGAATGCTGCCATAAATTTGCGGCAACATCGGGAACAAGAACTGGGCTTGAACTCAATTGAATTTATGTGCAACATGCACCGATTTTGGCAAAGCTCGGCAAACGGCACAAGCAAAATAAGAAAGCAAAAATTATATAAATAAAAAACACATGTTGCAAGGCTTTTGCCTGCGCTTTATCGCCTAAATATCAATCAAGTGTTGCTGCCAGCTGCAAGTTTGAAGCCGAAGCCGAAGCCAAAGCTGCAGCCAAAGCCAAATGCCAATGCCAAAAGGAGACAGTCTATAAAGTTCAGAGTTTGTGGCTTTTATCGGTTGCAGGCAACACGCTGACAAATGGCACGCGGCAAGCTTAAAGTGGCAGAAGAAGGGGGCAGAAAGAGAGAGAGAGAGGGGCAGATTTGGCTGCCTCATTTAATTGCTGACAAATTTATAGAGCGCTGCGCATTAATTCGCTGCGCCCAAATCACAGAAATGCATTAGGCGCAGAGACGCCGCAACGGGGCAGCCTCGATGTGCAGCCAAGCTGCCAAATGCTTTCAGCTAATAAAAACAAAAAAAAAAACCAGCCAACAACTCGGCAAGTTGGCAACTGCAACACGATCTGCGCTCAACGTTCGCTGCGTTCATTTAATTATCGAATTTAATTAATCTGCACTTGATTTTTTTTTTTCTTTACGCCACAAGCCGCAAGGCACAAGACACCAAGCTGTGCAACCGACTACCCAACTACCTGCTGCATGCCTCAACCCACTCCCAACCTGCCCCCCCCCCCTCCCCCCCACCTCCTCTCTTAGCTGGTTTCTGCACAGCAGTTGGCATTAGCTAACAAAAAAAAAACAAAAAACAAATCTCCTGCTCGACTTCTTCTGCGACAATTGGCAAATTGTCTTTTTTGTTGTTGTTGCTTATTTATTTTGGCCATTTTATCAAATTGTTGCCACGTTCGATCAACAAATGTCCACATAACATTTTGATAAAAAACTTTATTTGTTTTAATTTATTTATTATTTTGTTTGAATTTTTTTTAACTATTTTTTTCTATACAAAATAAGTCAAAGTCTGAAGTGGAAATAATTTTTTTCTATTTTTTATTTTATTTTACAACACTTTGTTTTATTTGTTTTATTTATTAAATATTTTTTAGCATTTATATATATTTTTTATTTTTATTTATTATTTATTTTTCCTTTTGTAATATTCAGTTGAAGCTTAGATTTGTTTTTTGTTCAAGTGGTTCCTTTAGCTGTCTGTAAACTAACTTTAGTTAACTCCCCCACAAAAAAAGAAAAAAATTGCTAACTTGTCGCCCGCTGTGAACCACATGCAAGAAATGATTTTTCTGGGTGGCAGCTTTTCAGCTGGACTTTGATTTGCCTTTTCTGGCAACGCATTAATTCACAATTATTTGATTAGAGACTCAAAAAAGAAACGGTTCACGTTGCTGACAGCTAACGGTGAATGTTGGCAGAATTGAAAATTTCAAATCGAGTGCAAATTTCATAAATGATTAACACCTTATGCCATTTGAACTGGACAAACTAGAACTGGAACTGGAACTGGAACTGGAACTGGAACTGGCATTGGAACTGGAACTGACGACAGTCTTGACTTGACTTGACGAGTTGCTTGACTAATCAAAAATTCTAATTACGCTCGCACACAAAATATAGTTCAGCGCCGTTCTCGGCGCTTCTCACAATATTCGAGCTTTGGGCGCTGTGCGTTTGTAATTGCTTTAATGGAATTTGAGTCTTGCACCTGTAGACGCCCCTGGTTGCATTTGATGTACAACTAGTATTAGCATTAAAGTTTATTATCGACGACGCTTGCAATTCTGAATTCCTGTAAAACAGGTGCACAACACACAAACACACACACAGAGTGTGTGAGTGAGAGAGAGAGAGACACACACACACATCCATTAGCTTTGGGGCCTTTCAACTTTTGCAGATTTCTCTTGTGGCAAATGCGTTTGGCGTTGCATGCAATGCATTTGGCCGCTAAAAGCGCCTTATTTGGTTAAATTGGTGCAGATTGCTGCGGGTCTAGAGTCGCAGCAAGTTGTGGCAGCAACAGCAACTGAACTGCACTAAATAATAATTAGCACAGGTTTTTTTTTTTTCTTTTCTTCTTTCTTTCTTTTTTCTTCAGTTGTTTGGTTGCTCTGGTTGGTCGCTTGGCTGCCTTAATGCGCTTTGGTCATTCACCATGAGTCTGACTGCCTGGCATCTCTCTATCTCCATCTCACTCTATCTATCTTGCTCCCTCTCTTTTTGGTATTTGTTGCATGCTGGTTGCCTGCTACGTATACGGGGTGAAATTTCCTTAGAAATTTTCGTGCTTGCCTGCTCTGGTTTTAATTTGATTTTTAGTTGCCTAGTCTTGTCTTGTGGCCCCCAGGTTCAGGTTCATAAATTAACGAGAGATTTGTTGTTGTTGTTGTTGTTGCACGTTAGTGTTGCAAGTTGCAAGTTGCAAGTTGCATGTCTAATGTTGCTGCATCGCTGAATATTCGCGTGTGCGCTATGTGCCCACAACTGACACGCCCCTCCCATCCCCTCCCCCCCGCCCATTTACTCCTGTTTGGCGCGCGCCTTCAAATTGTCTGTCTGTTTGATTATTCTTCTCTTTAATTGCACACCGTTTGAGTTTTTATCACTCAACACAAACTCGAGTACACCTTTTACTCTTTAAGTATATATACATATATATCTATATAGTATATCTATCTATATGGCATGCCAAGTATCTGTCTGTGTGTGTGTTTTTTTTTTGTTTTTGTATCTGTGCATCTATTGTCGGCAATTAGCTTGTTTATGACTGAGCCAAATGTGCGACGTGGGCTGACTGACTGTAAGCATAATCATAATCATATCGTATAAAGCATGTGTCTATATAAAGCCTACTATTGTAATATATATCTATCTACATATAAATATTTAATCATTAACGGCTTTTGTTTAATTTACCATTTTGTCTAAATCATATTTAGCACACACCTTGTTTTAAATAAATGTGAAAATTATGCGTACTTACTTATTAATGTATTTAGCTGTTTTTTTATGGTTAATGCTACTTAAAACAAATTTGATATCTTTGCGTGTTTTAGTTTCTGAGTTACTTGAGAACATTTCTGTAAAATGTTGGTTATAATAAACTTAATAAAAAGTATATATTAAACTAATAGTCAGATCATTTAAATATAATAAAATAAATTTTAGTTTCTTCTTCTTTGTTAAATAAATTAAAAAATTTTGTTTTTCACTTAATTTCTCACATTTTTTTTTTCATTTTTGGAAATTTCCACATTTTGTCATAAAGATAAAGAATTTATTTTGAGTATTTTTTTATTATAAGTTTTATGCAAACATCATCATCTGATAAATGAAAAATAATACAATATGAGACTTGTGCATTTCGGGGTGTTTATTTTGGAGGCGTGTCAAAACGCACACACACACATAGACACACACACGCACACACTAATGAACTTTGAATTACTTTCACCGCACTTGTCCAAAAGCAAACAACAACAACATCAGTTGAGGAGGGCAACGCACAAAAGGCCAACGTCAGACCAAATATTATCAGTGAAACGCGTCACACACACACACGCACACACACACGCACACACACACGCACACACACATACAGGCATACAATCTTTAACACCTTGATGATCTAATAAATGCGACATGATTTACAAAAATGCGACCGTAACGAAAATTAAGAACAGAGAAGTGAAGTAAAGAAATACAATAACAATAACAATAACAACATAATAATAATAATAATAATAATAATAATAATACAGTAAGTAACAAGAGCAGGCAAACAGCTCAGGCCTTATATGGACTAGTTCAACTTGGCACTTGGACAAACATCGCGCGATAAGACCCCAAATAACCGACCAGAGCGACCGAACACTTGAGATACAAGAAATCACGTTAAAAATATATATACATACAAACATACATATACATACATATATACATATGTATATAAAGTAAAACAGGCAACAAAGTGCGCGTTATGAAAACAGAAACTGAGCCATGGAAACAGACTAACTGAAACTGAATACCCCGCAACTGATCAACGATAGAGCTGCGCAAATGTTTATCTACGAAATATGAAATCAAAAACTAATAAATAAAAATAAAATCAAAGGAATACTCAGAGTAAGAGGTTACAGAAATATGTCAAAATCAGAATTGAAGAAACATTCAATGAAAATGTCAAGAATTTTGTAATCAAATTAAATATAAGATTTAACAGAATCTAGTCAAGTTAGGCTTCTCTTAACTCAAAGACAAAATGTGTTTTCAAATAAAATTTGCTTAGCCCAAAATGAAAAAATATAATATTTATAATATATCGTATTTATTATAATTTAATTTATTTTTCTCAAGTGCATTTTTGTTGCTATTTATAACGCAGCTTTCTTAACTGATTTTTTTGACTTAGCTTAATAATATTTACAATTGAAAAAAATGGCTTTTTGTAGATATTTTATAGTTTAGGAGAACTTTCCCCAATCCTTCGTGTGAATTGCTCAATAAATAGATTAAAGTTACTTAGTAAAATACATATTTTTGTCTATGCTTCTCTAAGCAGAAGAACTTTTTTCAATACTATCATTAATTTTTAAAATTGTCGTATATTGCTTCTATATAAAAAAAATATATATGCGAAATAGTTTCTATAATTCTCTTGAAAGAAGAACTTCCAAAAATCCTTAATTTCTCTTACAAAGAGTTGTAGAAATAAATATTATTTTGTTTACATATCTATATGAAATATATTTATCTTTAGTATATTATAAACAATATATTTTACTATGACACTTTACATAAATCCGCCTTTCTTTCACGATCGATATTTATAGAAATTGTAGCTTTACATATCTATATGAAATATATTTAGAATATTTTATAATTATATTATATATGTATATAATATCTATGAGCATGACCTCTCTTATTCCATTCTACCCTTCAGCTGTTTACCATATTCCCCCCTTGTTACTTCCCCCTCCCCTCTTTTGCCCTTCGGCCCCTCTTTTGTGGAGGTGATAAGGCGTCGGTTGATATTATTCCGTTATGTGAGGCGCGTCTCAAAGTTCGCATAAATCGGTGGGGAGCTGTTTGCTCTCGGGCGTTGCGTTTTATTTGGTTTTTAAATGAGGTCAAAAGCTGATAAGCAAAGTGTGTGTGCGAGTGTGTGTGCGTGTGTGTGTGCGAGTGTGCGTGTGTGCGCTTATGTATAATTTTAACGCCCCGACTCGAACCCATGGCCCGCCTTTGAAAGTCAAATTGCGGCCGAGTATTTTTTTCTATTTCTTTTTGTTTTTTTTTTTATTTTTTGCTGGTTTTTTTTTTTATGTGCCACAAGGTCTTTGAAGTCTAGACGGTTGTAGTTGACCCATCAAAATGGGGCGGCAGCTGTTAGAATCTTTGACTATTTATCAAATCGAAATCAAATTACGATAAAGATACGTCCAACGCGAGGTAGGTCTATGAAAAATGGTCACATGACGACAACAACAACGACAACAACGACAACAACGACAACGATAGCGACTGTGGGTCGGCAGCTGTGTTTGCCAACGTGACGTTGTTGCCAAAGGGGCAGGAGATGGGGTAAATGGGGGGGGGGGGGCACCGTGACGTGCCCCAAAACAGCCAAACACACACACAGCCAAATGGCAATGAACTTTACCGTTGTATTTTCGTTTTACCAGAACTTCATAGAACGTGCCCAGACACGGCTCGAGGTCTGGGCCTGGTCTTGGGCCAAGCCTAAAGCCAAAGCCAAAGCCAAAGCCTAGCCCCGCTCGACGTTCGTCTATTAGTACTATTGACACTTGTCGACCCAACATGCGGCCTGTCACTCTGCGGATCACACACACAACACACACACACACACATACACACACACTCGATTAGTACGATAAAAACAGCACAAGACCAGACTGGAAAAGTCAACAGTGGGTTGCGGTGCGCATGTCTCTCTCGAGAGACGTTTACAATCTTCCGAGCAGTCTTCTTCTTCTCAACAGTCTTCTCTCTCTCTCTCTCTCGACGGTTTTAAGGTTTTCAACATTCGACATTCGGCATTCGGCACTTAGCACCATTGGCACCAAGCGATGCCAATCAGCCGACGAGCCGTTGGTCACTTGTGGGTTGAGGGGATGGGGAAGGGGTTTGGGGTTGGGAGGGGGCAACAGCAGATATCCCAAAAATAAAAAAGTGTTGGGCACAGTGTGTTGGGTGCTAGCTAAATTGTACAAGAAAATATATGAAATAAAATATGCATATATTTTAGAAAAATAAATATATATATTTGTAAAATCTAAAAAAATATATACTATATTTATATATATATTTTATAAGTTGACGACCCCCCAAAATTTTTATAGACTGCATTTAACAAAGATATACAGTTAATATAAAATGTTTAACTCCCATATGCATATGTACAAATATATATACATAAATATAGGCATAAAAAAGATATATACAAATTTTCAATATTTTTTCTTTCTTCATTTTATATTAATATATTTAACTAAAAAATATTTTCAAGTATACAAAGCATAAAAATACATATTAATTAAAAGAATATAAAAATATAAAAAAAAGTGTATTTATATTTTATATATATATTTCTTAACTACTCTTAAATATGGCAAATTAAATATATCTCAAATATTGTATACTAAAAAGGCCATATAATACCTAAAGAAATAATATATAATATTTCAAAAAGCCAACAAAAATAATACTATTTAAATTTATCAACTTAACTTTGACTAATGAAATTACAAATATAATGAAGAAAAAGCTTTCTTTTTTAAAACTTTACGATTTTCTAATATTTTTTATCTTATAAAATTCTTTAAAATTGTTCAAATTTCTTTTTAATTTAAGAACAATCTAATTCTTCAAATTCTTCAAATCTTTTACCACTGTTGCATAACATTTCTTTGAAGCGAAAATCAACACAACTTAATTTTAGTGCTAACTAATGATAAACTCAATTTTATGATAAGCCACGCCAAAAACTTTAACTGTATAAATTATTTATACATATGTGTATGTATGTGTGTGTTTGTGTTTGTGAGCAATCTTGGACATTTGATACACGCACAATCCGCAGGGGTGCCCATTGGGCAGTTCCAGTATTATCCAGACTAAGCAACAACAACGACAAATTCTCAACTGGTTTTTGTTGTTTTTTTGGTTACAGCTCTCCTATTGGGTTCTAGTCTTACGATCCTAACGATCCTCGGCTACAAATTGTTGTTAATTTCGCTTGTAAATATTTCATTTTATTATTTATGCTCATGTTTGCTTTCTATGTGTGTGTGCGTGTGTGTGTGTGTGTTAATTTACACCTGAGCTTTGGTTACATACATGTAAGAGGTCAATGTTTGGTTGCTTATTGAAAGATTTCCTATTTCTGCCAGTTAAATTACAATTAAATTATTTATATGCCAGGCAAAAGAGCGAAAAGAAATGTTATTTTTTTTTCTTTTGCCTATGTAAATAAACAATTTATGCGATGGGCGCGACGGAAACTTCAACCGCACCATAAAGTTCAATGTATGCCACTGCGGTCAGCATTATAAATGTGTGTGCGTGTGTGTGTGTGTGAGTGTGTGTGTTTGTATGTCTTATACTCGTCTGCGCTTTAACAGCACAGCTGGGGCATATTAGTTGCCGGGAAAACACTTCCGAGTTGATCAAATTTTCTTTAATCTGATAAATTAACTTTTGTGAAAAGCTTAAAGTTTGTCACTTTTCTTTTAATTTAATTAAATTTCTATTAAAGCTTCGATGGGAAAACTCACTGCAGAAAACGTTTATCGTTTTTTAAATATTTTTATATATACATTGGCATTAATGTATTTTTATACAAAAAAATGTTTATAATTTGTACTTTTAAATTTGTCATGTGTTAATTTAATTTTTGTGTCAGATTTTTAAATGTTTGCTGCAGAAAAGTTTGTTAAATAAACAATAAAATGACAAAATGTATAACAAAAAATATTAAATATAAAAATCTATATACATTATGTCAATTTATTATTCATTATTCAATCAACAAATTCAATGGGCTTAAACTGAAAAGTAATTGTCATAAAAAATTCAGTTTCTTAACTTGACTATCTTCGATATAAGCTCTATATAGTTTGGCCTAGATAGAAAACTTTAAATGTAGTTGTTGTTGCTCATGTTGTTATTGTTGTTGTTACAAAGCGTCGCAATTGGCGCTGGCATTGTTGTCCGTCCGTCCCGTCCCTCCGTCCGTCCGTCCGTCCGTTTGTCCGTCCGTCTGTCTGTGCACTCGACGCTCACCCCGATAATTAGCTTAGGGGTTCAACATTACAGGTCAACGGTTTTGTTAACATATTATAAGTTATTTTAACCTTTGGCCGATTTGCATGCGAACCGACTTAACCCAAACCCGACGCGATTCGGATTCGGTTTTGGATTCGACTCCGAAACGACTCCGACTCGGTTTCGGTATCGGTTTTAGACTTTTGTCAATACATTTTTTTTTGATTTGCAGCGAAAGTTTAGTTTAGCACCTGACGAGCTGCTCGTCAGCAGCTGCAAGAAAAACAAACACAGTGCAGTCAACTATCTCTCTCTCTTTCTCTCTCACTCCCTCGTGCAGGTAACACGCCCACCGACATACTGCAACAGAAGCCCGCGAAGGCGACAACGGCAACGCCGTCCAAACATCAGAACGAGGAGCAGGCGCAGCAATTTAATTCATTGCCCGCGGCGGCGGCAACCAAACGCAAACATCTCGAGCGACTCGCCAGCGACTTGCGCCAGCAGCAACAGTTGCTCAGCGGCGGCAGCAACAGCAGCAGCGGCGGCACAACGGCAACAATGCTCAGCGAGCGTTCGCTGCTGCTCAGCGGCTACGGGTCCATTGAAAGCGCCAAGAAGCTGTGCGAGGCCAGCAGCCCAACGGCAACGGCAGCTGCTACTGCGGCAGCAACTGGCAACAGCAGCGCTGCTGCGACGCCGGCAACAGCCTCGGCAAATACCTCAAACATCTCCGCCGCAGCAGCAGCAACAACAGCAACAACAACTGCTGCTGCAGCAGCGGCAGCAACAAACGCAACGGCTGCTGCTGCTGCGGCTGCTTATGCTGCCCTCTACTTTGATCGGGTCAAGCATGAGAAGTTGTCGCCTCTGACGGGCGCCCAAATGGACTCGCTGAAGGATGTCCTGCTGGAGTCAACGGTTATGGCTAGCATCCACAACAACAACAACAACAATGCAGCGCTTAGCAACAACAACAATAACAATAACAACATCAACAGCAGCATTCACAGTAGCAACAGCAACAGCAGCAGCAACAGCAATCATCTGCAGCAACAGCAACAACAGTTGCTCAGCATTAGCAGCAGCAACGTGAAACGGGAACGTCTCAGTCCCGCCAGCAACAGCAGCAACAACAACAACAACAACAACATCAGCAGCAGCAGCAGCAGCAGCAACAACAACGGCGAGTTGTCCGTTTCAGCAGCATTTGCCAGGTGAGCAAAATTTATTAACTAATTAAGCTAGATTATAGTTTAAAAAATAGAAAGCAGCATTTTTATTATACAGCTGTATTTAATATAATATTATTATTATATTGAAACTATACTATATTTTAAAACTATTTTTGAAATACTATAAGACCTGAAAAAAAAAAACATTTTACATTTAAACTAAATTTTTTTGTTTTTCATATTTAAAAAAAAAAATTCAAGTTTAATCTAATCTATCTAATCTTTTTATATAATGTTTTTTTCCTTTTTCTCGTTGCATTTATTTACAATCTGTGTTCAGACAATTATTTAATTTAATAATAGTTCAATTTAACAGAAATAGAAAGTTTCCTTCTATTATATTTTACTTAATCAGTATGTTAGCTAATTATCTATCTGGGAAATCTTCTTCTTACTGTTAGTTTATAATCTGTTAAATTTATTTTGATTAGTTTTTGTGTTTGAATTATTTATAGAAAATATTCTTCGCATATTTAATGTATGTAGGATTATTTCCAAGGGATTGTTTTAGACTAGAAAACATTTAAAAAACGAAGTTATTTTAAATAATTTATTTGTTCTGCATGACGAAGCTTTTGCATAGACTTGGCCTAGACAAAAGCTCAATTGATTCGATTACTTCTTCTTCTTTGTGGAGAGATTGTTTTAGACTAGTAAACATTTATATTCTTCACCCCAACTTTTATCATATAAAAACGAAGTTATTTTAAATAATTTATTTGTTCTGCATGACGAAGCTTTTGCATAGACTTGGCCTAGACAAAAGCTCAATTGATTCGGTTACTTCTTCTTCTTTGTGGAGAGATTGTTTTAGACTAGTAAACATTTATATTCTTTACCCCAAACTTTTATAATATAAAAACGAATTATTTTAAATAATTTATTTATTCTGCTTGACGAAGCTTTTGCATAGACTTGGCCTAGACAAAAGCTCAATTGATTCGATTACTTCTGTTACTTCTGTTTCTGCTGCGGCTGGAGCTGCTGCGTCTGTTGCTTCTTTGTGGCGACCTGTAAGCTTTGGCGTCTGCTGGGCGTCTCCGCCTCCGCCGTGGCGCGGGGCGAGCTGCTGGCGGGCGAGGAGGTTGTGGAGGACGCTTTCTGGGCACTCGACGCCAGTCGCCGGATCCGATGGCCCTGGACGCTGGTGAACATGTTCTGATAGTGTTCGCGACGCAGTCGCTCGAATTGCTCGCGACGCTGGCAGCGCTGCTGCTGCGCCTGCGCGTCGCTGGCGTCGCTGTTCGGGATTGGTGCGTTGGTCGCGTCCGCGGCTGCGTCGGCGTCCGCCGGCAGATTGATGGTGATTGACGGATGATTGGTTAGGTGATTGTTGCGATAGCTGCCGCTGACGCGCAATATTGATGTCGGTGTCAGATTGCAGTCCTCCTGCCCGTTTTCGCCCATCTTGTGGTTAACTGCTATTTTTTGGTTTATTTCTTGGTTTTTATGAGTTTTTTTTGGTTTTCACCAAAATAAAAAAAAATCGGCAAATGTCAACAGACAATTTTGTAAATGCTTTTGTGATGTGGCCGAAAAATGCTACGTCCCCATACATAATACCCTCATTCAGTTGTCGCCGGCCTGACAAATTAATTAACGTTTTAACAAATTAATGCCACGAACAAAATTCGTATCAAAATCAGTTTTTTTTTCTTCTCTTGTTTTTTTGACTACCGTTTGTAATGGCCCAAAAGACAGAAAAATTAATCAAAAGGCTTTAAACACAAACCGCACGCTTTTGCTGTCAACAAAAAAAAAACATAAAAAAAAAAACGACACGAAAAACAACAACTACAACAAAAGGCGAATAGGCCAAAGAAAAACGCAGAAAACTTGAAATTTAAATATAAAACAAATTAATAAACTCAACGCCAGCCGACCAACAAAAAAAAACAAAGAAGAAAAAACAAAAAACAAAAAGCAAATAAAAAAAAACATATTAATATTTCAAAAAAAAAAAGGAAAGAAAAAAAACTTTAAACACAACTTAATTAATGGCGTTAAAAATTGAAGCATAGATTATTGTTAGCATTAACTAATATAAGCAATTTATCAGAGTAGAAACCCAACTTTGTCTAGCCCTAATGGGCGCACAGATTCAGATTCAGATACAGATACAGATACATGGCAACAGATACAGATACTTTGGTGGCATGGCTAGCTTATTGGCTTATTGGCTTATTGTCTTATTAATATTAATGAGACACGCCGCTGTTTTAGCTTTCAGCACCCGAGGTGTGCGCCTAAATCTAAATCTTTTGGTAGACAAAGTCACGTTAGTTGTCATTGCCTTAAACATATACGATTTGTATCTTTGTATCTTTGTATCTACTATTTTCTTAAGTCGCGCTTGGAGGGTGGTCTTTGTTCTGGCCTAAAAGCCTGGTGCGTACTTAATTGAGTTGCTAATGAGGCCAAAAGCTGTCTCTCACTTTTATTTATTGTGTGCACAAAAGTCAATTAATATTTAATTTATAAGTTTTTATAATCAACACGACACAAATCAAACTTTTAATAAATGCATTTTTAATAAGGTGTGTAAAAATCGTTTATAATAGAAAAATGTGAAATAGCTTAAATAACTTTTAATCTTTTAGTTTAGCTTTAAATAAAGCAAAGTTTAAGTTAAGTCATTAATTTAATACTCAGCTCGAAACTTATGATATCAATCTATGCAAATAATAGATACTCAACTTAAATATGTTCAAGAACAGCTCAATTGCAATTTGTACTTGAGTCAACTCTTAACCTTAAGTGTCTAAGCACAGCGAGTTGCACTCAAAAAATAAAAAATAAATAAATAAAAAAATAAAGACAGACTTTGATTTAGTCAAGTTCAAGTTGACTCTAGACTTTAACGTTCTTCACTGATTTATGTCAATTTGTGACGCACTTTTTTAAGCCAAGTTTAAACCAACAAAGCAGTAAGATAAAAAACAGGTATAATATTAAAGACCGTTCTTGGACAAAGTTTGCTTTTATGAATATGTTTTTATTGTTGTTCTTTAAGTTCCACTAAATGGTTTTGTATCGTGTTACGTTTTGGGTTTTTTTTTGTCTTTGTCTTTTGTCTTTTGTGTCTCAAATTTGCGCGACATTCATTGATAAACATTTTTGATTGTAGATATATGCAAATTTCTCGTTGTTGTTTCTTTTTTTGTTGTTGTTGTCTTGCGGCTTTTTTAAGCGATTTATTTTCAACAAGCGTAGGCGTAACAATAGACACCATTAGCATATATATATATATGTATATATCTCTAACCGATTGGAGCCCAGCCCAGCCTCAAAGCCAATTAGCCATGCCATAGATCAGCACCGTTAGATACACTCACACACACACACACACACACACACTAATTTGTATATCGAATAGATCAGCAACAGTAGCTGCTAAGTTCGATTTGAGGGTGGGGTGGGGAGGGGAGGGGAGGAGGAGGAGGAGAAATGAGGGAGAGTATTGCGATCTGGCAACATAATCGCACCATAAACAATTTGAACAATTGCTAAGAACAAGCTAAAACAGACAACAACAACAACAACAACAACAGCAAGAACTAAGTAGCTGCTACCAATGGCCAAAGCAATTTGCAATAATCAACATTTTTTTAACAAACAAAAAAAACATATAAAAAAAATTAAAAAAAAACAAGAGTGAAGATTTTTTGTTTATTACTAGCTAGCCGAAGTTTAAATACACTACGCAAAAATAAAGAGTTTAAGACATATTGTTGAATGTGCTTAGATAAGATTAAAAATATATATTTAACAAATTTATATTCAACTAAAGTTTTACTTAATTTATTGAATATTCAAAAGACTTTTGGTTAGTGTATAAAATAAATGTTGCAGTTGTTTGTTGTAGAGCAGCAGCAGCAGCAGCAGCAACATAAAATCGACAGCCAAACAGATCACGATAAATCAATGGCTGTAAAAAGCAAGCAACAAAAACAACAACAACAACAACTAAAACAACTGCCTCTAGCTGCTTTATATATATATATATATAAATTTGCAGCAGCCAACACGAAATGAGCGACGACGTGCAGCACGAGTTGCACCAAAGCCAGCCAATGCCAATGCCCCATTGCAGCAAGCTTCGCTCCTTGCCACATGCCACATGCCACATGCCCCTGCCCCAAGCTGGTTCACTTGCAGCCAAGCCAAGCACTTGCAGCTGCCACAAGCACATGAGAAGGGGGCCAAGTTGGATGGGGAAGGGGGGACGGAGGGGAATGTTTGGGGCCTGAACTGACCCAATGCTGATTATTAGCCATGGCTCGTGGTTGGGCCAACGAAAGAGTTGCCACTGCGAATTGGGCTGACGCTAGCTGGGGCCATGTTGGTGGCATGTTTTGAGTTATGGCCACGTTAGCAGCTTGTTGCGAGTGCTACACATATTTGCCTCAACTCGTGTTAGCTGTAAGTGCAACTGCATGGGGTTAAAGTTCTTTGGCAGAAATCCAACTAAAATATACAATAAGAAAAATATAAAAGTAGTAATGATATACAAATCAGCTTGACTTACAATTATTGATAGCTAAGCTAAATCATGAAAGAAGCATAGTAGTATAAGCTAAGTAAAAACATAGACTTTAAAATAATAACTTACAAAAAATTATATATACATTTAATTTGGTAAATAAAATAAATAAATTAGTGCCTTAAATCTGTTGATTTTTTAAATCTGATCCTCAAAACATTTTTAAGAAAATTATATATATAAAATATAAATACTATATAAAAAAGGTTTTAGAGTATACAAAGGACTTTAAAATATTATTAAAACTTTAACTTTAATTTATTATCTTTCACATTATGTAACATTAATATATATCTGAAGTCTATGAAATTTGAGGAACTGTGATCACTGTGTGTAAAATTATCGAATATGGAACTTATCAATAATTTGAAAAATGCCTTGATTTAATGTTAAAACCAAACAATTATTTTGTAAGAATTCTTAAGCCTTCATTTGGCTTATTCATATAAAAGAAAATGGAATAAATATTAAATTTTAGCTTTATTTAAATTGCGCAATTGGAATACATAAAAATAATGCGTTAAAATCTATCGCCTATCGATAATCGCTTCAAGCAATGAAGGCTGACAACTCTGAAACTCGAAATAAAAGTTCATCGATGTGGCAACGCTTTTCTGCACTTGTGCTTTAAATTCGCGCTATTAACAAGTGAAAAACTCTGTGAGAACTTCCATCGAATTAAGTTAATTAATGTATTTGCCACCTGTCCGCATTGGTTTGCACTTATCCCAAAGCGATCTTTGTGCCGAGCTCTTTTCATTTCCCGGAAGAGATGCAGTTTCTTCTTCTTCTCGTTCATCTACTTTGCCCGTCGGCGTTTCCCATGTCAACTTTGGTTAACGTTGGCCATAACTCAACGTGAATCGTAATCGCATTAAAAAAAAAAATAAAAGTCTATGGGGCAACAAGATCTCGTGCGCCACGAAATAAATAACAGAAAAAATATATCGAAACGTCAACACGGATCAGATCGGTTTAGTTTCCAGTTCCAACTCGATCTTCTCACGGAAGCCGCTCATTAGCATGTCAAATCGAATGGAGATTCTGGCTTAAGTTCTAGCCGGAGTGGCAAAACTGACAAATAAGCCAATTGTGTGTCTCGATTCTTGCAACTAATTAAATATTTAAGCCCAATTTATGACTAAGTTATGCCATATAGAAATTTTTGTGATCACATATGATGTCAGCCTCGAACTTTAACTTGAACTTTATTTGATTATGCTATCTCTCTCTCTCTTTCGCTCTTGCAGATCTCGCAGCGCCACGCCCTCATCCGCAACATATCGCAGCGGCAGCGGCGGTGGCATCTCACCCAATCAACAACAGCAGCAACAACAACAACAACAACTGCAACAACAACAACAACGTTTGAGCCCGCCCAGCTCACAGACCCACATGCCCCTGCACAATTTGTCCACAAATCTGTTGAACAGCTTTCAACAAGCGGCCGCCGCCAGCAACACTCAACGCAATGTTGCCGCCGCCGCCGCCAACAACAGCAGCGGTGGCAGCAGCAGCTCGGCCAACAACAACGCGGGCAGCGGCGCTGGCAGCGCAGTCACCAGCCCAGTTGCAACAAGTGCCGCAGCAGCAGCAGCAGCAGCAGCAAATGCCACAGATTTCTCCACGCGCAACTATTCGGACATTATGCGCTGCCTGGCGGCCAAATACAACAATGCCAATCCCAATGAGTAAGTCCAGCAAGACCTTAAATATACCCTACAAACTTAACCTAAAATATACCCTAAGAAATCTTCAAATTTAATATAATCTTTTTTTTTTATTCCCATTTTGAATGACTCACAAAATCTTTGAGTAAATTTTCCATTCACAAATTCTAAATAACATATATTTTAATATTATATATGCAAATAACCTTGAAGTTGTGTAAAAATCAATTTAATTTGGAATTTCTTGTTATTCGCATCTTTGTGAGTTACGATGAATAACAAGACGAGCTTTTTAACATACGCTTAACATAACAAAACGGGATAAAATGTTGTTATTCTAGTAAACTTTTTTTAAAATACGTAAAAACATATAAAGGGAGAGTTCTAAATACCCTTACATTAATTTCGAACTGTTTGATTTTGTATAAAATATACGAAGTTTAGTTTTAATAAACAGTAAAGTTATAGGAACATTTTAAGAATCAAGCTTATTTTTATAGGACTTCAGTGTTTTTATTGCATAATTATTAAAATTATAAATTTTGTTTGATTTAAAATAATTATATCAATTCAGTTTTCAACCTTTTCTTAAATAATAAAATATTTACTAATAATGTTAATTAATTAATTCCCATAATCTAAAACGACACAGATGAGTTAAAGTTCTGATTTTAATACCCTGAAAAAATTCAAAGTAGTTGAAGAAGGAAGCATATCTGATCATATTAAGTATATATGAACTTGATCTGCTCGACTTTCCGAGACAATTCTATAACAAATTAATTCTTCTAAATATGCGCAGATATCTCGGAAACTTTTAAAGCTAGGAAGTAAACTTTTTGAGATTTTATTCTCCACTTTAACAAGCAAAGCAAGTTGATCAATTTCTTCTATTATTCTGTGATTATTTAAACGATCAAATAAAATAGTATAAAGACAAAGTTTTTTGAGACAATCTCTGAGACTCTAACACCAATTTGTTTCAGTGTATTCGCCTAAAGAATATTTAAATCATATTTAAATACCTTTTCAAATAAATTAAATTCAACGAGCACATCTTTGATTTGTAGCAGCATTTAGGTGCAGGGTATCGCCTGGTCGGGTAAACCCAACTAGAGTTTACTTACTCATGCAATCATTTTATTTATCAATAAAATTAAAGCTTTCTATTTAATCTATATATAAATTAATTTAAAATAAAATATATTCTTTATTATTATTATATATATTTATTTATTTTAATTTTGTTTATATTGTTGCAGCCACCAAGCACCGCGTCGCAATTCCTACTACGACAGCAGCGGCAGCAGCAACGCCGGCGTTGGCATTGCTGCAACATCAGCGACTGCGGCTGGTGGCAACACCGAACGCAGCGGCGCCAAGTCAACCAATGCGAACAGCGGCAGCAGCAGCGGCGGCGGCGGCGGCGGCGGCGGCGGCGCGTTAAATGCGAGCGGGGCAAGCAAAAAGCATTCGCCTGCGACGACGCTGAAGGAGTCCGCCGGAGTGACGGGCGTGGGCGTGGGCGTGGGCGTTGGTGTGGGCGTGTCGAGTCAGGTGCCGCCGGCAGCGGCTCAGTCGCCCAGCGAACAGGCCAAGAGCCAAATGGCCGCTGTGGTTGCCGCCGCGTCTGTGTCGCCCTTTATGACCAACTTTCTGCCCTTCTCCGGCAGCATATTCCCCATGATGGACATGAGCAGCACCCAAGCGCTGTTAACGCTGGTAAGTGAACAGCCCAAAAAAAAATAGCAGTTGACCACCCAAAATATACTCCTCGAGTGAACCCTTTCTTTCTTTCTCAAAGGCGCGTGCTGTAAAAGATGCCGAGATACAGCAGATACTGCGAGGCAAGCAGCAGCATCAACAGCAACAGCAACAGCAGCAGCATATGCAGCTAAAAGGCAGCAGCTCGAATGCTTCGTCGCCCAGTGCCAGCGCATCGAGCACGCCACGTCCCAGTTTAAATGCCGCTTTGCAGCAGGCGGCGCAATTTGTTACACCCGCTTTAATCTACTCGGCCCAACTGCAGCAGCAGCAACTCCAACAACAACAACAACAGCAGCAGCAGCAGCAGCAACAACAATCGCAACACGCCTCGCGTCAGTCTAGTCCACGTTCCAATGCGGAGGCTGCTGCTGCTGCTGCGGCGCCAAATGCAGCAACTGCGGCTGCTGCGGCGCCGTTAGACTTGAGCTCACAGCCGCCGGCGGCCAAACGTTTTAAGGCTGAATCATCTACAGCAGCAACTGTTGCAACTGCAACGCGTCGTGCCAGCTCAACGACAACAGCAACAGCAGCAGCAACAACAGCAACAGCAGCAACAACAACAACATCTAGCACACCATCCCCGCCACTTACGGAGCAGAAGCCAACACTGGAAACACTCGAGGGCCAAAACAACGCCAACGCAGCAGCAACTGTTGCAGCAGCAGCAACTGTGGCAGCAACGTCGCCAACGGGCACAGTGCGTCAGTGTCAGGCGCAGAGCGAGGAGGTTAACTCCTGGTCCGTGGACGATGTCTGCACCTTTGTGGGTGGAATTGATATATGCGGCGAGTACGTTCAGGTAAGCAACAAACACAATCTACAATCCACAATCACGGGCCAGCTTAGGCCCAAGCAAAACTTTCGTTGATTAAGCTTCGATTTTAGAGCCAAATGCAAATTGCTCTAAATTGCCCGATTTACCCCCCACCCTGCAAAAGTCCTAATTAATGTTTATGATCGTTGTTGTCGTTGTTGTTGTGGTGGACAACACTGTTTGTTGTTATCTAGATACAAGCCCACGCTCGATTAAGATAGCGCTAGCCTGGCCAGAACCAATTGCCAAGCACTCGAAGAGTGTATATAACCAATCAGTAAAGCTTCAAATCACAACAGAATTGTTACACTCGCAGAAATTGGAAGTAAATAGAAAGGGATAACGTGGAGAGGGTTTTAGCCGTCAAAATATAAATATATTTAAATACTTAAAAAACAATTTATTTTATCCACTTTTAATTAAAGCTTTTAAATGCTGTAAATATAAAAAAAATATATATATAAATTCATAAAAATATTCCTTTGCCTGAAAGAACTCTTAGTAAAAAAATCAAATAACTAAAAAGATCGCAGTCAATATAAAAATAAATAACCAGTTTTAATTGCAAACATTTATATTAAATTTTAGCCTAAATAGTTCACACTTAAGCTTTAACGAATAGTAAAAGGTTAGCTTTAAATATATATACATTTTTTAAATCAATTATATTTATTTATTATTTAACTAAAGATTTCAAACCCATTCAATATGCAATTCAATATACAATTTGTTAAAAGTCAAATTTTAAATTCCTTTTTAAACATTAATTGTATATTTAACTTTGTTTATGGTTATTTTTTTAACCCTAAAGCAAACAAACTCTTCAAAAATTACACAATCTTAATTGAAGTTAGCTTCTTAAAAATTGTAAATGAATTTCTTTTAAAATATTTTGCTTAGCCCAAATATTGTTTATTACGTTTAAAAATATTTAAAAATATATTCGAAACAATTATTTGTTCCACTCTCGAATCGAAAAACTTATCAGTTTTGTAAACTTTATATTGTTCCGATAAAAATATATATTAATATGTACATCGGTTTAAAATATTTTTTTCAAAGAATTGCGAATGATTTCATTTTCCGCAATTATATTTATAAATGTTCTTCTGAAAAGCCTGCGTATTCATAAATTGCGCTGATAAAGCTGGACAACAAGAAGAAGAAGAAGAAGAACAACTCAAGTGGATAGTATTTCAAAACTAAACTTATCACTGTTAAACGCAGCAATAAGCCAGATAGCAAACTAATATACTACAAATTGAAAAAAGGTCGAGAGCAGATAAGATAGTCAATAGAAATAAAATAATTAAAAAAGTTAAGTAAACTTTGACTGATTTTTTAAAGTTGGTCGCTGAAAGAAAACGCAGGAATTAAATATATAAAATAGTAATCTTTGCTTTATGGATATCCAGTTATAAATACAATCTTCTCCCATATCATTCATTCATCCTCTGGCCCCATTACTGTCAAAGTTCATTTACCCAAATAGCAAAAAAAAATTCGCACTTTTTTTTATTTTTTATTTATATTTTTTTTTTTAAGTAAAGAATTCTCGGCTCAGCTTCCTGTCAGACCCATTGGCATGCCGCAAGATTAACTATGCGTTTGAACTCGGCCCGAGCCGGGCGGAGAGTGGACGAGAGTTTTCTTGTGGGCCCGGGATTTGAACTCCATTGGCGGCCACTAATATTGTGTGTGTGCCACGCGAATGCTGGCCTGTAATATAAAGCTGCGAATGCGGCCAAGTGCTGTGGCATCTATCTAACTGGCCTAGCTGCCTCTGTCTGTCTCTGTTGTCCGAGCTGGTTGCTCTGCTATGGCTCTGTTTGCTGTTGCTCCACATAGAGCTGGTCGTCGTTGTTGTTGTTGGCCCAGGTGATCTTTTACGACCAGTTCCGGCAAGTTGAACGACTTTTGATCGGTCAGCCGCTTGCGGTCGACGATCGGTCAACGTCAGGCGTCATTAAAGCCAGTCCACAGATCCTGCTACACGCGTTAATGGAGGTGAAAACACGGCCACAACCAGACTCGACTCGACTAGCCCACTTCACTTCACTTCGCTTCACTCCTTCTGCTGCATGTTGCATACATATAAAAAAAGTAGATAGCGTTAACAATTAACATGCAGTTGGCTTTAGGTGTTGACACATTTTGATGCATATTAGCCGCACTCGGTTGATGCGTCAAAAGTCGCCTAATTAGCGGTCCCAAAAGCCGCTTAGCTCTGGCCAACCAACCAGTTTACAACTTTAACCACCCCCCTCCCCTTTTTTGACCGCGCCCAACAACTCCGCCCCATTTTGAAGAGATAGACAAAAAGCCAATTGGCGTAATATTCAATTGAATTTATGGCCACAACGACACTTGGCCAGTTTTGCTGCCACAAGGCTTACACCTTTTGCGGCGCTGGCCGCGTTGCATGCAACATGTTGGCCACGTTGCACGTTAGAAGGAAAAACTTTGTCGCCGTCGACTGTCTGGGCTTTTGAGATATTGCGGAGGTTGTAAATATTTAGTGCAGAGGTTGCAAGCATATATGTATGTATATATATATACCTTTATATATATAAATATATATGAAGACATTGAGAACTGGTTCAGTGACATTGGGCCAGGTCTGGACCATGGGGCCTGCGTCTTTTGCGTTTGCCTTTGCCTGGGCATCATGTTGCAGTCAGAGAGCGACCGGCAAGTGTTATTGATATTGCTCAGACTTTGGTCACAGATTGGCATGCACTGAAAGACAGGCAAACACACACAAACACACACAATACACACACACACATATATACCCAACTAGATATAACCATAAGTCGAGTTGTTGACCAACCACGCATGGGTGGCTCAATGCGACGTTTTATTATCGCCCCAGCTTCGCTTCAAATGCAGATGAAGTTATAACTTGGCCATCACCCTACCAGACTCTCAATGCCAGCAGGATACGATATATATACATATATATATATTTTTACTCTTTTTTTTTTGCATTTTAAATGCACTGACTTATGGCTATATTAAGGCACAATAATAATTTCTATGCGTGATCACAAGCAGCTGCAGCTGCAATCCAGTATTTGCTTCCCTCTCTCTCACTCTTTGGTTTACTATCTCTCTCTCTCTCTCTTTTTACTGATCCTCGCGTGCCGCATTTCAGAATTTGTTTAATAAATTGCCAGCGATTGAGTTTTGTGGCTTGAAGTAAGCATTGATTAAGTGAACTGAGACAGCAGGTTGCTTTTAAAAAAATGTGACAGAGATCGCAGATAAATCGAAACAATATCGATGAATAAAGAATTCTTAAGTCTTACAAAAACATTTTCTTTAAAAGCTTTTGACTTGGCATAAATTAGATTAGTTTAAATTTTCTTTTATTTGTTTTTCATATTTAAAATAAAATTCTATTTTTATGATAACTCCTTTAATAATATTTAGTTAAAAAGCTTTATAATTAAAAAAATGTTTTTAGGCCAGAATATAACTGGCTAAATTTCCGTATATTTCCAAGTCCATTCCCTAGAAGAAAGTTAGGTATTTTATCTGTTAAGTTTGTAGAACCTTGGAGGAAAAAATTAAAAAATAATTAAACAAATCAGAAGAAACAACTTAAATAAACATTTGTCAGTCTTAAGTCAAAGTCAGCTCATTTTCGCAAGGGAAGATAAAAATGCGATAGAAATGCGATATTTAAAAAAAAAACTATTTCTTTTCCATTAAGCTACAACAGCGAGATTAAATTTAGGAAATTGTTTTTATTATTTCTACATAGACTAAGTTGTCACAGTTTGCACTTGCTAAATATTTTGTTCAATTAATTGAAATAGTTCGACAGCTTAAACTGCTTCAGCTGTAATTTAACTCATATTTTTATTGCTCCGTTCGAGCGCATTAGTCACAGTTATCTATCATGTGAATTCTTGTGTACTTAATCAAAATGTAATACTGTAAATTCCCACCTCGAACAGCTCGAACATTTTCTTTTGCCACTTGAAAGCTTAAGCTTTGAACTTGCCTGCCCTAAATGGCCCGAATTAGTTTTTTTTGCAGCAGCAGCAATTGTTGTTGTTGTTGTTGCTGTTGTTGTTGTTGTGTGCGTGTGATGACATTCAGGAATGTTTCCCAAGACCAGAGACACAAGCTCTGAACCTCAACAAAGCTGTCAAAAAAAAAAATAGAGACAGAGAAGAAAAAAAACGGCAACCAACGCGGAACTGTCTGTCCGCCCCCCACTTTCCCTCCAGCCAGCCCCCTCCCCCCCCCCCACACTCCTTTCCCGCCTGCCATTTGCTGGCTTGTTTGTCTTGGCTTGTAGTATCTCCATCTTCGGTGCTGGGGTGTTCGGATCTCTCGCGGTTCGGGCCAAGTACTTATTCCTACTCGTACTCGAACTCGTCGCCGTTGCCGTCGTACTTATTGTATTTGACATGCCAAATGCCAAAAGTACACGTAGGCGTCATAAGATTCATGACTCGAACTCGAACTCCGAAAACGAAAAACAAAAAAAAAAAAGTTTAAAAAAATAAGTAAAATCTTAACTGCCAAGTGCTGAAGTTTAAATACACTTAAGATAAGCCTAAAGTTGGGAGAATATTCATTTAAGCTCAAGATTTAATTCTATTATCATTTCTTACATTAATAAAGTTTTCAATCTTTATTTAACATGACTTTGTTGTTGATTTTTGTGTATTTGTTATATAAACTATTTTTTATTATATTATCTGTAACAAGCATACTTTCAAACATAAACCTCAAACTGACCTTGTTTTTATAGAACATTTTTAATGTGCTTACCACAAAATTTCCTACAACATTTCAATCAGATTTTGCTGTATTTTATTTTAAATCATTTTTTTGTTAGCTTTTTTTAAGCACTTTTTCTTAACAATCTCCCCAACAGAGGCTTATATAAAATATAAATCTTTATTATAAATAATCTATAATATCATAAAATTTGAATTTCCCTTTATATAAAGTTTAGATTTTCTATTTACTAATCTAAACTATTTCAATCTTTGCCTTGGTTAATTTCAATTTTGAGCAAATAATTTAATTTTTTAACAAACATATAAGATTTTCTATATATTAATCTAAACTATAATAATCTTTGCTTTGGTTTATTTCGATTTAAAAAAAAAGATTTTAATATTATATAACTTATCAAGTAAAATTCCTAACTTATTTGACAGTTAAAAAAATACCAACCAAATTTGTCTTTACAATTTACATTTTTTTACAAGTTTTTTTTATATACAACTTTGTAAAATATATTTGTGACCAACGCAGTCACAAAAAGCAACTGACCTTGGTTAGGGTATGCGAAAGTTAAAATCATGGTACGCTTTTAGCCCACGGTGTCGTGTCGAGAGTCGAACGTTCTGGCCGAGACTGAGCCCGGGCACAAGACAACGTGTTATTGTTGCTTGGGTTCACATAAATGTCAAGCAGGCAACAACAAATGCATAACTCGAACATATATACATACAAATATATATATATGCATATGTATATATATGTATATGTAGAGTAGAGATCGCCTTAGCTCTAGATATTGCTTCACAGTTAACGCCCCCGCTCAGTTTGGCCCTCGACTTATGCAGCTCGTATGCATTTCAAAGTCGACCCTATTATTAGGCGCACAGTTTCATATTTCAGCATTATAAAAGCACAACAGCATGATCATGATCATGTTCATGATCATAGTTATGATCATCAGCATTTTGCGCAAATGTCAGCTTGTATTTTTTTTTATCTCCCCCTCCCAACTCGAGGTTCGCACTTGTCACTTGAGCCTGGGCCCAGAGGTCTCCTCCTCGCCAACTTGGCTATCTCCTCCATCTTTTATTTCGCATTATTTGTTTATCTCAATTCGTATTAAAGTTCGATTTTTTATCGCAGCGTCCACTCGTTAGTTTAACTCTATTCGCATAGACCTTTTACCCATCCATAACTGTCACATGCTGACTAAAGTTTTATTTATTTTTTCAGCTCTTTTATTGGCCTCCCTCTCCATCTCTTTCCCCTTCATTTTCCCTCTCTCTCTCTCTTTGATTTTGGTCGATTCAATTGATTTGGAAAGTTGCATTAAAATGCAATTTGAGGCATTTGGGCAAAAAGCAAATTGTTGCATATATGAGTTGAGACTTTTGCAGGAAGTTGCCGCGGGAAATGACTTGACTCGACTTGACTTGCCTTTGCAGCAAGTGCATTTTCATTTTCTTTTTTTTTTCCAAAGGTTTCTTTTATTTTCCTTTTTTCTTTTTGTTGTTTATTGTTTTGTTTTCTATAGAAGTGAATTTGTTACAGCACTTGATTTGTATGACTGGCCGCTTTCGGCTGTTTACATATTTCAATAGTTAATGACATAATAAAGTTCAACAATTAATTTCATTATAAATCAAACTAGATTTGATAGCCAACCAAAAAAAAGTAGATTTTTATTTTTCATCATATAAATGAAAGATTTTTCTGTTAGCTTGCAATAATTATTAACAAATATATTTAACGAATTTTCGCTTTAAAGTTCTCCCCTTGCAAACATATAATTTTCACATGCAACATTTCAATTTTAGCCCAATTAAATTTAGTTTATTCACTTTGCAAAAAAAATATTTGCACTTTCCTTTTTGGCTTCGTTTCGATCCTTATCGTATCGGATCGCTTAAGTGTTATGGCTTCTATATCGCCGCAAGTTCCGTTTGTTTTACATGCATACTCTAACGGTACTAACGGCTGTTTGCAACTGAACTTTCATAGCCGCAAAGAAATTCATGGCCTAAAAGAAAAACAGCAAGCTTGGCCTAATGATTATAAAGGTAATGATCTTTTGGCCAGTTTCAGTTGTTGTTAGTGTTGTTGTTGTTGTCGGTTTTGCGGCGTTGGCGGTCAACGCATTATCAGCTACAAAACTACCGCACACGAGACAACAACAACAGCAGCAACAACAACCAGAACAACAACAACAACAGCAGCAGCAAGAGGCAACAACTGAGGCACGTGCTAAACATGCAACTCCTACTCTTGCCACGGCCAAGGCAGCAGCAGCAACAACAACAACAACAACAACAACAACAGCAGCAGCAGCAGCAACAGCAACAGACACGACCACCATTCACTCTCAGTCAGTCACTTTTGGGTTTGCCACGGGGCCAAGCGGGCAACGGGAAGCGTCGACCAATATGCTAGCCATTAATCCATGAGCGGGGGGGGGGGGGGGGGGGGGGGGGGGGGGGGGGGGGGGGGGGGGGGGGGGGGGGGGGGGGGGGGGGGGGGGGGGGGGGGGCAACATTTAAATTGCCCGCTTACCGCCATATTTCAATATATTGGCAACTCGTCGTTGCTGCTGGAGGCCGCCTACAAAAAAAAAAAGAAAAAAAAAGAACGACAAGCAATTTCTTGCTGTTCCTTTGGGCTTCTCTTTTTTTTCTCTTCTTTTTTTTTGATATTGTTGCACGATAATGATGTCGTCTGTTTGATGATGTTGGCCATGGCCAAGAGGAGCGCAGTTAGAACAATCACCTACATTAAAGAACTTGGCAAAGTTTGGGGCAAAAATCACAGCACGAAAGCAAATGATTGCAATCGACGAACAGAATGTTGCAGCAACATTGCTGCTGCTGCTGCCACCGCTGCTGCCACCGCTGCTGCTGTTGCTGCAGTTGCTGCAGGCCGCATGCTGGTGCAGAGGTTATATGCAGCGAAGGTTAAGAGGTGGCCACACGGCGCACAGAGCTGCCATTTAACTGACAGCAGCAGCAGCAGCAAAAACCAACTCAGGCAGCAACCAACAGAGAGAGGGAGAGGAAGACAGAGAGAGAGAGAGAGGGAGAGGGAGAAATCGCAGCAGCAGCAACTCATGACTGGAAGCAGCAACAACAATATGTTGTATGTAGATCTAGTCTAGAGTGGAAGACTTAACTGATACCCCTTAAATAGTTTTTGTAAAACTATAAAAATTCAGGAGACTTTACTCAAAATTCTTCAATAACATTCCTCTACAAATATGCCTCCCTTAAAAAAATGTACTTATTGTCCTTTAGACAGATTGTAAATAAATCAAATAGAAAGAATCTCTAAAATAAATTAATTGTTTGCAAAGAATTGTGAAAATCTTAACTATAAATTGAAATCAAATTAACTATTTTAATTAAAATAATATTAAAAACAACCTTTGTTTTCCTATGCCTGAACAAAATACAAGAGACTATGCTCATAATTCTATATAGTATAGCATCTGTGCTTCTATAGAAAGGATCTTAAAAAACAAATTAATTATTTAAGGAGAAACTTAAGTATAAATTGAGATTTATTTAACTTCTTTTCTTTAAACAATATTATAAATATTCATTGCATTTATCATCTGCAAAATGTGTTTCTATAGAAAGGAGGTCAATCAATAAATTGTTTAAGAAAGATCTTAAGTATACTTTGAGTTCAAACTAACTTCTTTACTTTAATTGTTTTTTTATGCCTTTAAAAAATATAGAAAGTATCTTAATTAATGGAAATTAATTAAAGGAAGATCCTAAATAAACCTTGAGTTCAAGTTAACTTCTTTACCTTCAACAATATTCCAAATACCCTTTGTTTTCCCATATACACTATACACTCTCGTACACGTAACTAAAGGGTATTTCAGCACCCGTCCGAGACCGAAAGTCAAATGCCAAGCAGCCAGAGATCATGACTCGAGTTCGGGTTCGGGTTCGGGGTCTCGTCGGATTCGCAAAAAAGAAAAAAAAAAACACAAGTCCAGGCAGGTCGACGTCGGCGTCGGCGTCGGCGTCGACGTCGCTCGTGGTGTGTTATCAAAGCTGATGATGATTATACCCACTTGCACGCCTTTTTTTTTTTTCTTGCTGTAGTTGTTGTTGTTGTTGTTGTTGTTGTTTTGTTTTGTTTTGCCCCCCAACAGCAGCAAACGACGCTTCTCCCTTCCCGCTAAAAGCAAACAGGAAGCCGGCTTGAGCCGGCTTTGCCAATTGGCTACTCGTTGCTGCTGCTGCTGCTGCTGCTGCTGCTGCTGCTGCCTTCATCCTGCCCCTGCCCCATTCAGCCCCCTTCAACGTTGCTAGCGCTCTTGCAGCTCGTTGCATGCATTATTATTATGCGCATGCGCACAGTTGGGGCATATAATCTAAAATTGTATCTTTGGCGTGTAACCCGGGGCACTTTTTGCCTCTTCTTCTCCTTCTTCTTCTTCGTCTTCGTCTTGTGGCAAAGAAACAAAACAACCAAAATAAACTGATTATGTGCCTCCGTCGAACTCGAAGATGCTGCCAAAGGTAAATTAACAGTCGAGTCTTTTCAAAAGGGTCTTCAAAAGGTTCTTCGAGGCTCTTCAAAAGCTCTTTGTTGGCTGCTGTCCGCTGGGTCACATCAAATTTGCTAATATTTTGACCTCAAGATATAATATCATGCTGGTCATGATTGCACAGTGGGCGAAAGCAATCAAATTGCAAGTAAAAAAAAACGATATCTATTTGTAAATAAAATTATTTAATTAGTTAAATTGATATTGAATAGTATCAAATAATTGATTATTCGTCATTTGCATTTGCTAATACTATCGATATACAAAGTTATCGATGAACTATCGATAACTTATCAGCATCCGCCTTGAGCTAACTTGACTGGAAGAAAATCCACATTTTGACAGCGTTAATCAACATTTACTTTCTCCACAAGTTACAAACTTTTTCTTCAATTTGACTTCGCATATTAATCGATATGTTATCGTTGGCTTCCACTGTGGCACGACTTCATTATGCCCAGCAGCAGTAGCTGTGAAAGAAAAGCAAAATCTTATTTATTACCCAGCGCAGACACTACGCGAATATTTTTTTTTTTCATCTTTTCTTTTGATGGTTGCTTTAGGGCGGCTTTTGTGTAATTTACTAAACTATCTAATAGAATAGGCGAGCGTTTTGTTTAAGGCATTTGTCCGATTGTTAGAATCAATCAAGAGCCGAACTAAACTTGGTCTAAATGCCAGAAATCAGGCAATTTCCAACACCTTTTTGGCCCAGTGCACGTGCCCAAGCAATTGTTGTTGCTGTGGAAATGTTTTTGCCATTGTTGCTGCCCATCAGCAACAGTTGGCGGATGCAGAGAAGGAAGGAGAGTCGGGTTGGGAATGGGAATGGGAATGGGTAGCCCACCTAGTGCTGGCCACAGCCTGGTCTCAATGCGTAACAAGATCAAACCACAGCCACCGACCGCAGCAGAGGATGTTTGGCATTAAGCGTAATTGTTGGTTGCTCCGGTCAACCAGTCAGCAGCAGCAGCAGCAACAACAACAACAACAGCAACAACAGCAAAAAAAAGAAATACAAAATCATTAAATACTCGTACTTGGTAGCTACCCAAAATCAAAGCCAAAGTCACAAGTGGAGTGTAGCCAAACAAGTCAACATTTTTTTTTTTAGGTGGGCAGATCGTACCAACAGCCAACTGGGCAGCAGCAACAGCCAAAGGTTGTTGATGGGCCACGGCGACTGTTGCTGCTGTTGTTGCTGCTGTTGTTGCTGCTGTTGCTGTTGCTGACGGCAATCAGGTCGAACTCAAAGCCGCAGTTGAGTCGAGTCGAGTCGAGTCGCTTTTGGCCAGACATGAAGAATTACAATGAGTAGGTAGTTGGGCGCAATTGCCACAGCAACAACAACAACAACAACAACAACAGGCACGGCAGCAACAGGCCTCTGTTGCTGTCTACCGTCTTGGCAGCAGGTCGGCCCACGTTCCTCGAGCCGCGGCTATGTGGACTGCTCCCGGGCATAGGTAGCACAAAAAGCTGTTCAATTTAGAATTCAAATTGTTGTCTTCGCTTGTGCCTCTCTTGCTGCTGTTGGTGGTACATTTAAAGTTGTTGTTGTTGTTGCTGGGGCTCTGGCTTTGAGGTTAAGCAGGTCAAAATCCGTACAACTAAATTGAGCGCAGAAATACAATTGAGCTGCTGCTGCAGCATTCTGTATCTCTCTCTGTGTGTGTGTGTGTGTGTGTGTGTGCCCCGTTCAAATTAAAATGTATTTCAACAGCAGCAACAACACGTGCAACAACAGCGAGAGTGAAAGAGAGAACAATCGATGACCAGAAGCAGCCAGAAGCACTTTTGTAGCCGCTTATTAGTGCGCCCTTGTGTATATTTTAGTATTTCATTTTACCTCTTTTTTTTTTGTATTTTTTTTGTATTTTTTTTTGTTGTTTGTTGGCCTTTTATAAAAAGGGTCCCCGGTTGCAAACCGGGCACGTTTCACATTTGACGCTTGAACAGGATCTGAACTCAACTTTTGACTTGCGCACGGACTGCTATTAATTTAAATTTTTTTCTCTCTCATTTTTTTTTTTGGGCATTCTTTCTTTCGTATTTTTTATGTCTTTCAAAATCACAAAAAAAAAAAAAAGGATTAATATAAGCAAGAATTGTTTTTTACGAGCTTTGTGCTTTGCCCAGTTCTATGTAAATATTGCGCAACAAAATGACTTTATTTGGCCGAAATGGCGTTTTATTGATCTATTAAATGCAAAACCAAAAAAATAAATACTATTTAAAAAAAAATAAGGAAAACTTGAAATCTCATAAATTTGAGGCAGACAAAAATTTAACGACTTCTTTGGCAACCGAATCCAATCAAGAGTTCACGAGCTTTATTTCTTTCTCTGTCTGTTTTTTTTTTTGTTGACGATCTCTGGAACTGAAGTCGGTGTCAAAACTTGAACTATAAACTTGATTAGATTGAAAAGTTGTAGGCCGCATGTTAATCGCATGCAAAGTTGAAACATTCACGCTCAGGAATTAACCAGAGCAAGATAAGGAGATGAAAAAAAAACAACCTAAGCTCGTGTCGTAATCCCAATCGAAACTTGTGGAATTCCATATAAATTGTCTATGATGTTCTCTATGTGTTATATTAGTTGAAAACATATATTTATTTTATTTTAGCACGCGCTTAGAAATGTTTATTTTATGTTAAGATTTTTTTTTTTTTTTTTGAAACTTTCATCAGCTAAACGGCCGCATTTTAATTTGTCGCAGAACACACACAACATCAACATCAAAATTAGCATTAAATGGTGCTCAAAATATATATTTACTAGATTAACTGTCATCTGAGCTATTTGACTTGAAATTTATATACGATATTTAGCGGTAAGCAAAAAGCAGGCAAAACACATTTTTTTTAATGTGGTTTTTTATAATGAAATCTTTAAATAACAATAAACAGTTGTAGTTATATTCTTGCATAGCCAGCTAATAATTAAATAAAGACATAACTTATTTTTAAATAAAATGCATATCAATAGCATATTAATATTATTTATATATATTTAATTTTTAAATAATATTCAGTTTAAGCTTAAATATAAAGTCACATTATTAACCTTACTCTTACCTATTACTGGGTATCTGTTCGTCGATTATCTTTGGCCACGTTTCGACTTTGGCCATTTCTAACGCTAACAACTTGGCCCACAGTTGCATTTCTTTGGCCTTTTGTTTGATGCTCCAAAATGATTTGCATATTTCCATATTTTGTTGTTGTTGTTATTTTTGTAAATTGCCCCCGTTGCCAGAAGAGAGTCCAATTACATTGCGTGCAGCAGCAGCAACAGTCGCAGCAACAGTTGCAGCAACAGTTGCAGCAAGCACACATGGCCTCCAATTCCAATTGGAATTGAAGTTCGAGTTGGAGTCGCAATTGGAGTTCAAAGTCAAGACCGAGTCGCACATTCAAATCGCTTTTCGATGGTATTGTTATGGTTAACATTGCATGGCTCACTTGCCGTCTAGTTAAAGCCAGACTTTGTTGTTGCTGTTGTTGTTGTTGCTGTCGATGGTCAGTTGTTTGTTGTTGTCGTTTCTATTGTTGCTCTGGCGCTGCCTTGTCAATTATTGGTAGAACAGAATTTAGAACGCAAAATATCGTTGCTAACCACAAAGGCACCAAATCAAAGCCAACATCCAGTTGGGTTTTTTTTTCTCTTTTTTTTTGTGTTTGCCGTTGTCCAGCGAATTATGACAGTCCAAGTCTAAATTCAAGCCACCAATTTCCGGTATGCATTCAGTTTTTTTTTTTTTTTTTTTTTTTTTTTTTTATTTACATTGCCATTGTGGGAAATGGTTAAGGTTAAGAAAATTGCGATTGTTTCGCTTTATAAGAAATACTTAAAAGAACTGGAAGTGAACTAAATAAAATGAAAGTTTTTATAACAGTTTATTAAGTTTTTTTGTTTTGCTTTTTTTTGATCTGGCAACGCTGCCTGCTTTAAAGCCCTTATTAAGTTGGCTGCGCTAAACTAAAACTAAAACTTTTATTACAAATTTGTTGTTCTACATTAAGTTCAGCTTAAATCTATTTAAGTTTAAGCTATTGAGTCAAACAATTTGTGTTCCCTACTTAAACTACGTTGGCGCTGTTTTATTGCGATCTCGACTACGTATTAGATGTGGGCCCGTTAAAGATTCCTCCTCAAGCTTGCGCTCTATCTCAAAGTACTCCAGGATATTCTGGCGACGACTACGCTCCTTCTTGACCACATCCTTGATTCTGAAGAACTTCTCTTTCAGCAGCTTCTCGTAGAGCGTTTGATTGTTGTGCGCCTTTTGCATTAAATCGTAGTCAACTGTGGTGCCCCAAGGACGTCGCGTTGTCATTTCCCTGGCAAAGAAAGCTGTATTGTTGATCGGAAAGGGACTGGGCTTTATAAATATGGCCATATAGCCCGGTTCACTGATGTTCCGATCCACAGGAAATACGCTAAGCAAAAAAAAAACCATAAGAGTTATGCTTTCTCTCTCTCTTCCACTCTCTCTCATTCTCTCTTACCAAAAGACCTTATGTAGGTTCCACTGGGAACCCCACCAAGCGCCCAGCACTTGAAAAGGACACGACCGATTTCGTCCCGTTTCCGCCTCGATAACCTCGCCCACCGACACGAACAGCAGATCCGTTGTATTCCCCTCGATAAAGTGCGCCCTGCGCAGCATGAAGAGATCATTGAAACCCGAGATGACCACATCGTCGTACAGATTGTAGACCAACTGTTTGTCATTATTCTGGCCAATGATTAGCATGGCCAGCCGCATATTGTTTATGATATGCGCCAGCGTTATGAAATTGATATTCATGTCCAGATAGTCCTCGGTTATATAGCCGAAGAACCAACGTCGCATGTGGAGTCGGGCGGGCAGCGTCATTCGGTTCATCAGGAGCCAAGGACCGCCCCAAGAGTTCTGGAACTCGCACATAATCCTTGCGGGCAGACCACGATCCCTGGCCAGGGTTAAGCCGAAGACCTCGTGCAATTGCATATCCTCGTGGCAGATGGCCTCGGGATAATCGAAGAAGTTCGATGGATGCGGTGTGGGCTTCAACCAATCCTCTGTGGTTCGAGCGATGGCTGGGGTAAATCTGGTGGTGCTGCCAGTTGACTGCGTGGTGGTTGACTTCTTGGTGGTTGATCTCTCGGTTGTGGACTCTTCGATGGAAACTTCTTCGCTGGTTGAATTCTTGCTGTTTAAAGCCTTTTCCTTGGCGGTAGACTTTTCCTTGGCGGTAGATTTCTCCTTGGCGGCAGACTTCTCGGTGGTGGGGAAGCCTTTGTAATCTTGGGTTTGAAAAATAAACAAATTGAACGCCTTTGCTATATTATTATTAATATTATTAATATTACCTCCATTGTCATTCGCTTCATCGGTGTTCAAAGCCTTATCTACTATATGTAAATTTAAGCTTGGCTTTGTTGAACACTTGCCTCGTGGACATTTCTCAATGGACACAATCTCAACTGTGTCCTGCGCACTGATTGCTATCTGTTCTAGTTCTGGTTCCGATTCTGGTTCTGGTTCCGGTTCTGGTTCCGGTACGTGTTCTGGTTCATGTTCCTGGCTATGGCTTCGACTCTCGGTGGAGCTGTCGGTCCTCGTGTCCAGCCTGTTGTTGTTTTCTTCTCTGTTGGCCACGTGATTGTTGTTGAACACAAAGTTAATGTAGTACGTCTGCGTGAGGACAATCGAAGCTGTCGCTGTCCACAGCAAAAACAAGAGCAACATTTTGTGAACCAACCAACGATCGAACGAACTAACGAACCAACCAACCCCACGTCTCAAACTGCACTGATTGACACGCATCAGCGGCGGGTCCTCTTTATAGGCTCGGTTCCCGGCCGTAACCGATGCGTTTAGGCCAAATCTGATTGCCACTCTCCTTGGCTTTTATGGCCTGTGTCCACTTATAAAACACAATTCGATTGGCAGCGGGTCAGAATCACAGTTTGACGAGCAAAAGAATAACCTTTGATGGGTTATTTAAAGCAGCTCTTGAAGGGATTCTAGAAGAAAGTTAAGAAGGACATTAGAAGTAAGGAAATGTGAACTTAGAAAGCGGAATATTGCTGATGAATAATTATTGAATTTATAATTCCAAAAGGGAGAATTCCATGATTAATATAAACTCTATTCTTTTAGACTAATAGACTTAATCAATTTAAATTAACCACAGGAAGAAATTTTGGCTCAAGATTAATCAATGAGTGAAAAGCGAAGTTGAAAAAACTTTCCTTGAAGGCTAAAACAATTATTTGATTTAGTAATCTATAGTCCTTACGCACAGTAAATAAGGCAAACAAACCTTCTTTCTAATTGAATACAAAAAGACTTCAATTCTCTTTTGATTGAACTTTAAAAAAATATGTTAAAAAATAATAAAATAATAAAAATAAAAAGAAATAAAAAAAAAACAAAAATAAAAAAAATAATAATAAAAAAACAAAAATAATAAAAAAAAATAAAAAAGAAAAAATAATAAAAAATAAAAAGCTAAAAAAATCTAATTGGGATCTTTTGGTATTGATGATTGTCTTACTGTAACTTTCAAGCCTTGATTAAATATCAGTTGTAGATCATAAAAAATTTGATCTGTTAAAGAGAAGTTAACGTGCTTAACAAACTAATAGATATGTCGATAGTCTTAACTAGTCCTAACTGAAGTTTGGAGTCTTTGTTTCTTAGCGTGAAAATTTTATTTAGATTAACTATTTAGTCTCAATTAACCCTTGACCCAGCAATCCTTAAGGTTTAAGACCCATCCAAGCTTATTTATTAATTATTATTATCTATAATAGGGAGCCACTGAATTTAACAGAAATCCCTTAAAAGCTAGTTATTAAAAAACCTTTCTTTATGGACAAGACAATTTGCACAGATTTCGTTTATTAATTGTAGAATTTTCATTTAAATGAAATATTTGGCTAGCGCCACGTTTTCGTAACTGGATGTAAATAAAAGAAAGACAAGCATATTAGCAAAGAGAAAATGAAAGAGAAAGACAGAAAGAGAGAAAGGGAGTACTTACACAACTTAGCTCTATTCCTCGTCCTCAACATAGTCCTGATCGTTGTATAGCTTCTGGTGGGGCCCATGCGAATCGCCGGCGGAACTATCCTCCCTCAGTTTGGCGCCGGAACCGGAGTTGGGATTGCTGCCCGAATGGCCGTGGCTCTCGGAGCTCTCGTAAATGGAGCGCACGTAGCGACCGCCGAAGCTGTCGTCGATGCTGATCTCGTAGCTGCTGTGGTGGCTGTGATCGTTGTCGGGTCCGTGTTGGGTCTCCTCCGCCTTCTGGATTTTATACCGACGATCCTTATCGTCGCGACTATCGCTGTCATCGTCGTCCGGCAAATCCTCTCGATAAAAACTCTTTCCCTCGGCCTCATTCTCATCCGTTGCCTGGCTATCCTTATCAGCGCTGCCCTCGGCGTGCCCCTCGCTGCCCTCGGCAGCATTGTCGCCGCTGTTGCCGCCGCTGGCAGCAGCGTCGGAATTGCCGCTGTTATCACCACTGCCACTGCCACCGGCGCCGGCACCGCCACCGCCGCCGTGACCTCCACAGGTCGGACAGCTTTCGGTGTTGGCGTCGTTGGAGCTGCTGTTTACATCGTTCACTGGCGATTTGCCGGCATCCTCGTTGCCGCTGGCGTCCGGATTGTTGTTGTTGAACGCAAAGTTCATATAGTATTTCTGGGCCAATACCGTGCTAACCTGCAGCTGGCACAGCACCAAACCAAGTGCAAGGATCCGTACGCTTAGCCGGCTCCACATGATCCTCAACAGACTCTAAACAGCAGCCGCCCCATTTTCTCTCTTATATATAGATGAGGGCCGTTCAGTGCAGCGAATCGCGTTCACCGCCCGCCAATCGATTTCATTTCGCTTGGCCAACAGTTGCCACTTGGCCCAATCGTTAAACGACGCAGTCATTAATAAATGCACTGCACGAAAAAACGAGCTAACAACTCGCAAATAGAAATTGTTCTTTCAGCAAAAACCTTCTAAAAGCAGACAAACAAAATTTATTAATTCTTTTTGGTATAGGTTAAGGCTAAAAACTTTTAAATATTGGGTTATTATTTTGGGTTTAAATAAGGCTGTTCAGTCTTGTCCTTAATTATTGATTACAAGGTTTGTAAAACTAATTAGTTTATTTAAAGTTTAATTGTAATAATGAATTGCCAGAAAGCTATTTTTAAGGCATGAAAATAATTGTTTTAAAGAACATAAATGAATGGAAAAAGAGAAATTGCCTTTATAGGCATAAGCATTTTTAAATAATATTTTTTTTATTTTATTATATTTTATTAAAACTAATTTGTAAATCAGAGTTGAAACCTAATGGCTAAAAAAGGGAACTTCACTTTATATTTTTTATTGAATCAAAAAGTTGTTCTAGACTTAAACAAACCTTTATTAGTTAATGAATAATAAAACAAGGGAACTTCAAATTATATTTTTTATTTAATCAAAAAATTGTTCTAGATTTAAACAAACCTTTATTAGTTAAGATTTCCAAGCTGCACCTTTTGCTCCTTAAAACTTAGTCAGCCGCACAAACTGAACCCAAACTAGGGATCGTTGCCTACTTGGATCAGTGTGTGGCCAAGCTGAGGAGGAGGGCAACAGCCACAGACACAAACACAAACACAAATACAAATACAAACACAGCCACCGCGGTCGCGTTTAGTTTTGTTGCACAGTGGCAGTTGAGTTCGGCGGCAGCTGGCTGCAGTGGCAAACAGGTTGAAAGCCAGGGCCACGGCCGTGGAATTCAATCAGGGCCAATCTATAATAGAAATCTCATGTGGAGGGGCAAGCAACGACTGCCGACTGCCGACTGCCAACTGGCAACTGGAAGCCAGCCCACTTTCAATCGCTGTTGGCGTCGTGCGTTGCAAATATGAAAATGCTACTGCGCCCGGCGACTGACTCCAGCTAAAAATCGTTTTTCATTAACAATTTTAAGAGCGGCGCATTAATCATACACACACACACACAGACAGACACACGCCCTCCCCAGCATGTTGCAAGTTGCTGCCTGCATACATTTTATTTTAGCCACAAACATAACTAATTCCTGTCTCTCTCTCTCTCTCTCTCTCTCTCTTGCTTGCAGCACTTTCGTGATCAGAGCATAGATGGCACGGGCCTGCCGCTGCTAACCGAGGATCATTTGGTTAGCTCGCTGGGCATGAAGCTGGGGCCGGCGCTGAAGCTGCGCTCCATATTGGCGAAGAAATTGGGCGGGCCGTGTCCGTGTGTTGCGTGCGTTGCGCAGGCGCAACAAATGCTGGCACTGCAAACGGGCGGGGCAGCAGCAACAGCAACAACAACAACAGCAGCAGCAGCAGCAACAACTACAACAAATGTTGTAACTAGTTGCAGCAGTTTGTCCAACAGTAGCAGCAACAGCAGCAGCAACAGCAGCACCAGCAGCAGCAACACGGATAGCTGCAATGGGCCCAGCAACATGGCCAGCGATGTTGCCGCAACAATGTTGCGCTGCAGCTTTGATGCAGCCGCCGCCGCCGACAGCAGCAACAGCAATAACAACAACAACAACAGCAACAACAATTACAACAAAGATGCTGCCAGCTAGTTATTTGTCACAATTGAAATTAAATCAAAATGAAATCAATATAAATTAAAATCAAAATCATATTAATATATAAATTAGTTTTATATATATATATATAAATAGAAATATGCTAACGAATTGCATTTCAACTGCAAATGTTGTACCAAATGAGCTTTCAAATGAAAAGAAAAAACACATCAAAATTATATTAAACTAAATTAAACTAAACTTAAGCTTAGCTAAAGTTGTAAACTTTAAGACAGCAACAGCAGCAACAATCGCAAAAGTCTTCCATTTGCATACGAGAAAAACAAAACAGTTAAAAAAAAAAAACAGAAACAAAACACTTAACGTTTTTAAACATATATAATAATTGAAATAATTCATAATTTTTAATCAAGCAATTTAGTCAATTTAAATGAGTTTTTTATTATTATTATTATTTTAATATTTACATAACGTTCTATGTACTTAAGTGCAAACATTTTGCACTACATTTATGCGGATATATAAACAAATAAATATTTCTAATTTATTACAAATATTTAATTTTTATATAAATAATTTCATTTTCTTCGTTTATAGCTGCTAGTCAGTAAATATTATTATTATATTTTTAAAAACATTCAGAGAACTTAACAAAAACAACAAAACAAAACAAATTTCAATTTCAAATTTGACTTCCTTATTTGTTTAGCAAAGAAAAGGCTATTTATTTTATATTTTTATAACTTTACACATATAAATATATTCTATATGATATATATATATATTTAACTTTAAATGCTAGTAATATCATTTGTTAAAAGCACCCAAAAATCTGTTGTTCAAATTGTTTACAATTATATTTTTGCGGCCATTGCACATTGGAATTCAAAATTCAACATTATTTTAAGAGCTCCAAGACTTGAAGACAACAACAAAAAAACAAAAACAAAAACAAACGAACACACACACACACAAATAGCAACAGTAGCAACAACAAATGAATTGTATATATTGTTTATTTAATTATATTTAGCTTTTATATACTTATAATTGATATATATTGATATATGTATTTTTAAATATAGTAGGCATCTGCAACTGACCCGAGAAGCGTCGGTCAACTTAAAGTTTATGTTTACGTTTAGACAAGAAAACAATTGATTTATTTTATTAAATATATATTATATATTTAAACAAATACTTAGCTATTTTTCACAAGCAAATAAATTATACAAACAACAAAACAAACAACAATACAAAACAAACGGTTTCCCTCTCTCTCTACCACCCGCTCGCCACTCGCTGGCAAGTGCGAATAACTGGGCTCTATGGAGCTGAACTGACCTCCAGCGCTGGGCGCTGCGATCGGGTCAAGCGTAACCGTTGCGCCAAGAGCCAACCAAGGATGCACCGCAAAGCAATTAAAAGCACGCAGCTGGAGCTGAAGCCGCACTTCAACGTCTAATTACAAATTGGAGTCATTGAATTTAATCGCTGCAAAATCCGCATATGCACTTCTTATGCACTTGAGGCACGCAAGCTGATAAGCCCATTGGCCCAAACTATCTTCACTTGGTCATAACTCGCTGACTTCGGCTAACTGGCGCAATGCCACTAGCAGCGTTTCCACCTAAGCTGACCTACCCCAACGGATTATTAACATTTACAGCAATTGTTTCAAATAATTAAATTCAAACAAAGCATTCATGGACGCACTTCCTCTTTCGACAGGAGAAATCTTTTTCGCATTCCTAAATGGAAACCTTTGGGCGCTTCCCCAAAAAGCTTACTCCTTTGCTTAGAACATGGCAAATGCTTCTTAATTCTGTAGATTAGATGACCCCATTTTTTGTGATGCTGTTCGATAGGGTTCGTCCTTGTGATCCTATTACACGATGTCCTTTGAAAATCTGTAAGGATATAGCCAAGCAAGAGCTATTTTTCCAAATTTGTATTGTTCTATTTGAGCATTAAATGGCATGCCCAAAAGTATGCAACAGTAATATAAAATTGGTCTTTTAATATGCGCACAAAAGCAGGCAATTATTTTGGAGCCGTATTAGCCCGATTGCGGGCTGAATGAACAGCAGCAAAGGTCACTAAGGGGTTCCTGGTATTCCCCGTATGCCTTAATAATAAATAAAAAAAAAAAAAAAAAAAAAACCATTTAAAACTATTTTAAAAATGAAGCATTCTTTTTGGGCATACCAAATAAATTGTAAGCTTAAATGTATATTCCATATATATCCAGTATTTACCGGGATCAACACTGCATTTTAATAAACTGTAGCTGACGTCAAAATAATAACAATCTAATGCACTGAATATGTTCAAGTTTTGGATTATTTTAATTATACTTATTGTAGGCTTCGTTGACAATGTTTTAGATGGAATTTCATGAGATTTTAAATGAGAAAGCTATGAAATATGTGTGTGTATCTAAGAACTATTAATTTAACAATTTTAGAGGTATTTCAGTTTATGTTGAAATTGGTGTAGCTTGACTTTCGGCCAGCGGTTTTTTGTCGCTGCCATTTTGCGACTTGGCAGCTGGCAGCTCTTTGACGCCAGTTGAACCGAAGCCCGCTTCACCGCGCTGGGTGTCGTCTAACTTGTCGACCTCCTCCAGATCCGGATAGAAGATGCGCTCGCATATAAACTGGGCAATGCGATCACCATGCTTAACCTCAAAATCGGTGTCCGAATGATTGAACAGGACAACGCCCAGGTTGCCGCGGTAGTCCTCATCTACAACACCGGCGCCCACATCGATAAAGTTCTTCACAGCCAGTCCGGAACGCGGTGCCACTCTTCCGTAGGAGCCCTCCGGCACCGCCACCTGTAGATCCGTCTTGACAATTGCCTTGCCTCGCGCAGGTACTGTCACGTCGTAGGCGCTGCGCAAGTCATAGCCAGCGGCCCGTGCTGAGCCACGCTGGGGCTCCAGTGCGTGCTCCGTGAGCTTGGCAAAACGCAAAACGCATTTATCGATTTTCATTTTCTTAGCTGCTGGAATGTCTTCAACTATGGGCGATGACATCTAGAATGTTGATACTGGAATTAACGACTGGACTCAACGGAGCAACGTACCAAGCTCTACCAAACTACGAACGAGAATAAGCGCGTCTCGCGCCAAACGCCTGGAAATTGGCGGCATATTAGCGGGGTTAAATCAGCTGACGAACACGGTTGCCATCTTTTCCCAAAATTTAATCAGTGCGGTACACTGGCTCCTTAATTTAAATATCGTAAGCTTAAAGTTTTCGATTGTTTCTTCAAAGTGAACAAGTAAAGTTGTGCACAGACTAATCACCTATATTATATTTAATATCATACCATTGTTTTCTTTACGTAAAATCGAACTTTTTGTTTATAATATATAAGTTGTCGTTGTCAACATCATTCAATAAATAAATAAATAAGTAAACTGAGCTAGTTGCCAACAGCTGATCAATACAATATAACAGATATAACAATTGCAAGCGCAGTGTTATACAACTTTTCAAAAACTGGCAACATATATAAGGGCTGCAAAGAGTCGTTAAATTGTGCATGTTACTGCTTATTTCATAGCTTCCATTTTACCTTAACTCTGTTGACATTTATTGTTTTCATAAAATTATTAGATGCCTGAAACAAGAAGATTTTTTAAATCTGACTGCACTGGCAGGGTTGCAATAGGGTGTCATCGGTGGACCGCCACAATCTGCTGACAGCTGTCAAAAAACAGCATCTCGAAGGCCAAATGACCGGGCCAACGGAATACAAATATTGATTTGCAATAATTGCAATTTAGATTAGATCCTTTAGCACGAAGCCTTGACCATGGATTTCACGGACTTTGAGGTGCGAAAGGTAAGGTGTCATGGTCAAATCTCTACTGAGCCGTCAATCATACAAAAGCATTTGTTGCAGTGTCCGCCAACAGTCATGTACATTCCAAACTTCATCACCTCGGATCAGGAACAGTCCGTACTGAGTCACATTGAACGCACACCGAAGCCGCGTTGGACGCAGTTGCTCAACCGCCGCCTGATTAACTATGGTGGGGTGCCACACCCCAACGGTATGATAGCCGAAGAGATACCCGAGTGGCTGCAAAGCTATGTGGATAAGGTGAACAACCTGGGCATCTTTGAGTCGCAGAAGGCGAATCATGTGCTCGTCAACGAGTATCTGCCCGGCCAGGGCATTCTACCCCACACGGACGGACCGTTGTTCTATCCAATTATATCGACCATTTCGTGCGGTGCTCACACCGTGCTGGAGTTCACCAAACGCGAGACAACTGGCGAGGCGATGGGTGAGGTAATCTTCAAGCTGCTGTTGGAGCCACGCAGTCTGCTCATACTGAAAGACACCCTGTATAGCGATTATATGCACGCCATCAGCGAAATCAACGAGGATACACTTTGCGATCGCATTTGCAATTATAATCTCTGCGAGAACACATACAAGCTGGGGGATCATCTGGTGAGGCGCACACCGCGCCTCTCGCTCACCATACGCAATGTGCCCAAGACCAGCAAAATGAAACTGAAATTCTGTTAGACTGTTGTTTGTTATTGCTAATTGTTAACCATTAACCAAAGGCACAAGCTGAGTACGTAGCCCACTGAAGTCAGCCCACAAAAATTAACTTAACGTTAAATGTAATATGATCTTTAAATCTTCCGCTAGTTATTTAAGCACCAGCGCACACACACACACAGATACACACACACACACACGCACCCACCCTGAAGCAATGTTCGATTAAGAAAATTGTTGACCTTTTGAGCAAAGTTTCAACATTGCCCACCAAGTGCTTTATTTTTGGTAACTAAAAAGTTGTCTACTCAATTCTACCAATTATGTATAGAGTTATATATATGTATATGTATATGTATGTGTGTGTTTGAAGTTTGCGCTAATGATTTATAGATTTAGTTATTGAAAGCAATATACATACATATTCGTATTCGTGCATTTGTTAGGTGGTCCACAGTCCACTTATTGCGATCTGTGCGCCATCATTTGGTCCTGTATCAAAGGACAACTTTATACCGTAATATAATGTGTTTATATGTATGTGTGTATTCCATAAGTCCTGTGTGTATTTTTGTAATGTTATATTGCCCACTGCGCACCAAAACGACAAAAAGCAATTCCACGCAGATTTTTTGAAACGAAATAAATTGTTGTCCACTGTTGTGCTTGTTAAATCAACAAATGCACTCACTCCTTCTAGGCCTCGTCCTGCCACTCCAGCCGGAACTCGCGCTCGAACACCAGCCGATCGTACAGACGCACCTCGCTAATGCGCGCCGAGATGTCCAGACGCAGCTCGCTCACAGCCAGATGAAAGTTCTGGCGGACGGCGCGCTGTTTGTCCGGCAGCAGCTGGTTGAGCGGCTTGCGGAAGACGCTAATGATGCGCTGCAGATGATACTCAACGCTGGCGCAGCGGCCGATGCACACCCACAGATTCTCCGGGTCGTGTATGTTGCCCGGGAAGCGTGTGCGCTGATCGAACGGCGGCTTGCCCGACAGCAGCGCCCGCACCTCGGCGACAATCTCCTGGTGTGTCTTCAGGTCCCGCGTGCTGAGCGTCTTGAACTCGTATTTGTCACAGAAGTACATGAGATCGCTGATCGCGCACCACGGCTGCGAGCTGAGCGTGGTGTGATTGCTGTTCCAATTGCTGTAGCCGGCGGCTGACTTGCCCGCCTGTTGGGTCAACGCGGCCACCGTAGAGGAGGTGCTGCTCTTGGCGGCGCTGCTGCCATTAACGTTGCTGCTGCTGCTGCTGCTGTTGGTGTTGGTGTTGGTGGAGTTGGTGACGTTGCTGGTGTTAGTGCTGGTGGTGTTACTGTTGCTGGTGCTGGGTTTAATGCTCTCCAAGGTAGTGCTGCTGGCTTTGTCGGCACGTTGCAGCTTCTCCATTTCCCGCTCGTGCTCGCGGGCGCGCATATACGCTTCCTTCTTCTGCTGCAGTTCCTGCAGTTTGGTCTGCTTGGGCGGCGACTGTGCCTTGAAGAGCGAGCGGGGCGGGGAACGGGCCGCTGCTACTGTCTGTGGCGCATCGCGTGGCGTCTCCAATAGTTGGCCATGGCCGTTTGTGTCCAGCGACGCACTGCGTCCGTATTTGGCCCTGTAGCGCTCCAGCGTGTCCAGCGAGAAGCTGAGCTCCTTCTTCAGTGTTTTCTGCATTTTTCTCGGCCTCACCGGATACTTGGCTGCGATTTATGTAATCGCCTTGAAGCGTTCAATGCACGCGCCGCGCGTTCGTCTCAAGAATTTACAAGCAAATGCGATCGAGATCGACGCAATGTGCAAATAACAAAAAAAAAAAAATAGAAAAAAAAACGAAACAAATTCTTGCGTACTACTCTTTATTTTTATCTTTTATCAATTGGCGGCACCGTCGCCGCCGCCGCCGTCGCAGCTGCTCGGAGCGCTTGGGCCATCTGCCTCTGCGCTCGGCGTGCACTTTATTTCGGTCTCTGCCGATCATTCGATGGGCTAGGGCCAACTTGGCAGGCAGGGAAGATGGGGAGGAGGCAGAGGAGAAGTAGCAGAGTACACACAAGACAGACACACACACATCAAGTTGGGTACATATAGAGCTGCCTACATATATACAGCCGAGAGGATCTCAGATTTAATGATCACAAATGGATGCACAAAATTTTATAACACGACAAAACTAACACACTAATTAGGAGCTGATGTGCAAGATTTAGGATCTGTTGGCATAACGCACCTGGCGACGCAGTCGCTTCAGTTGTCGCTTATACCGCTTGTTCATCCGGCCGACCCGGAGGCAGGTGCTGCAACACTGTGGCCGATTCCGGCGCCGGCTGTTGGCGGATGATTCCTGGACTCCACGTCCGAGGCGTCGCTGCTGATAGCGCTGCATGGCCGTGCGCCGGGTCCGCTGCTGCCTGCGGCCGCAGCCCAGCGCGGCTCGTGCTCCAAGGCTCGGCAGGGCCGACAACATCTGTTCCCAGTCTTGCAGCGGATTCGTGGCCACCGGGTCGCTAGGACTCAGCTCCATCGTGCTGGCGACTGTCGTGTAAAATTTCTTACTTTGTTTTTGTTTGTTTTATGAATATTACTCAGAATGTTAGTAACAAAACTAAGTATAATATGTTTAGGACTTGTGTTCTCTGCAAATGTTCTGTGAGTTATAATCAGTTTCGTTCTGCTAAACGTAGCTTTAAATTGCACAGCCTACTCAAAGCTATAACAAATTTAATTAAAGTTTTATAAACTATTAGGCTATAACACAAAAATAATGATTTATACAATGTATACAATTTTATTTATAATACATATATAAATAGTGTACAATAATAATAGAGTAAGATTAGGCTTTAAGAATTATGATAATTATTGCAAATGGCACACGCTCAACATTTAATTAATTAAGTACAAAAATTGCATGTTATTTCTTTTTGTATTGTGTGCTCTTTTAATTAAATACATACACATATCAATTAATAATTGCTTAAGAGCTAAAGTTAACAAATGCACAAAGTACATTTAATACTTTTTTTTTTATTTATTGAAGCCAGCTCGTTGTGATCTCTACGTAGTCCGGTAAGCTCCTCGATGGTGTTTTATAAATATTGGCTTAATTGCTTAAAAATTACACAAATTTAAGTATAAATTAATAGAACAATTTACAAAAAGCGAATTGCTTTTTTCTCTGCTTTAGCGACTACACTTTAAAAAAAATGGGGGTTTTGGAAAGCTTTTGTTAACAAGTATACAACACATAGAGAAAAGGATCTAACTACGTTTTGGACTATAGCTACAAATGGTTTAGCCAAAGGCACAAGACTGGTTAACAGGTTGTAAGTAGGTCAAAGGTCGCAGACACTTAAATGTTAACTACATAATTTACATTGGGTCTCGCAGCTGTTGTGCTGTGCTCGTTGCTTTAAACGCAGTACGCGGCGGGCACCTCGAAGATGATGTTGCCGGCGGAATGACGGAAACTGGGATTCTCCACACCGGTCGCCGCCTCGACGACAATCGTGCGCGGCTTGTCGCCCAGCCGACAGGCGATGTTGGCGCCAACATTCACGCGCAGCTCGGTGCCCGTCAAGCTGTGGATATAAACAATAATTATTTATAATCGCTATATATATGTATATGGTTTATATAAGCGATACTTACTCGTGGTACTTCTTGCACACAATGCCCACGAGTTCGCCAATGCGATCCTCTTTTAGGGGCGCCGTCGTTTCGCTTTGCAGCGCAAATACCAGATCGTTGTTCTTGGGCGAGTGGAAGACAATCAGCTGATCCCGGCCAGGCGTTATGCTGATGGAGGTCAGCTAGGAGTGAAAACAAAAGGAGATTTACTTTAACTGAAACTGGCAAAGTTTGCTTGTCTTTTTACCTCTCTTATGGCCATGGAGCGCTGCATGTCGCGGAACTTCTTCTTGATGCCGTCCAGCTTGTAGATGTTGGTGTCGGTGACGATGAACGCGCGATCCGCCTGCTTGTTGTGCCTGTTGAACTTCTTGGCGAAGCTGGAGAAGAGCACCTGCCGGAAGCTCTCACCGCCGCCGCTGTTCTTCAGGTTGCGCACATTCGCGCTGTACGCATCGTAGCCGCTGTTGTCCTGCGAGTTGGCCAAATAGTCGCCCAGCCACTTGCGCTGCTGACCCCAGTACGGACGCCTGCCGGCAATCGCGGTGGCCGCAACAATCTGCAGCCGCAGCTGCGGCCACTCGCTGCGCGGATACTTGCGCAGTATCATATAGGCACGCCAGAAGTCAAACATGCGATGCAGCTTCTTCTCGGCCTGGCGGCCGGCGAGCGGCGGCTGCGGCCACTGAATGCTGCGGCCGTAGTCGCGCTGCTGCTTGGCGCCGCGGAAGCGGTTGGCCAGCTCCTGGACGTAGCTGCGCAGCTTGTAGGTCTTGTAGGCGCGCATTATGGTGATGGCCGCCTTGATCTTCTTGTAGTTGCGTCGGGCAATCCAGCCGCGCACCTGTTTCTGCAGCAGCGTCACAATGTGCGGTATCATCTCGTTGCGCTGCTGCTCCAAGGCGAACAGAGTGCGCGGTGACCTAATAAAGATCTTGGTGTGGCCATATTTAACGTCCTGGGCAAAGCCCTTCTCCTCGATCAGCACACGAACGCCATCGCGATCGCTGCCAGCACGGAAGTTGGGCCACGTGTACTGCGAGATCATCTTGTAGCGCAGCAGGAACTTGTCGTAGCGCTGGCGATGGACGAAGCCGGCACGGCGGACGCGCACATTCTCGAGCAGGCCCAGATAGCGCACCTGATGCTGGACGCGCTCCTCGTCGAACACCGTCGAGCTCTTGATGTCGTTGGGCTTGATGCAGCGCACGTAGAAGGGCTCCTTCTTCAGCAGCGTGGCGACCAGGTCGGCCATGGAACGCTGGAAGAGTGTGCCAGCGGTCAGTGGACGTTTTGTGGTCTTCTTAATATCCTGGGCGCCCTCGGGCCACATCTCGCTGAGATTGGCATCCTTGGAGTTGTGCAGCAAGCGCTTAAAGTCCTGGTACAGCGTATCCCTGTTCTTCTCGATGAAGCCGTTGATGTTGTAGATGACATCGCCGGCGTAGTGCGTGATGCGGAAATCCTCGCGATGCTTCAGCTCCTTGTCCGTCGGCTTCAGCTGGCGACTGGTGTAATGCGGATGCTTGCTCAGGCTCTTGTCCATGGCGCCCAGCAGGGTGTCGTCGTTTACATTGCCCACGCTCAGACAGGCCTCGTCCATGATGGCGATGATGCCCTTGTGCGGCTGTTCCACCAGATCGCAAATGATCTGAGTAAAGAGGAAATTCAATTAGTTGAACCTGACGGGATTTGAATTTCGCTACTCACCTTGTTATTGAAGTAATCAATGTTGGTCCACTCGATGCCTTCGCGCTGATATTCCTCCTGTTCCTGCTTCAGCACCAGCTCTGCAAAAGGAATTAGCTTAGTCGAGGTTTTTATTTAAGGCAATTGGGGGAAGAACTCACCAATGAAAAGCTGCTGCAGCTTTTCGTTGCAGTAGTTGATGCAGAACTGCTCGAAGCTGTTCGAGTCGAAGATCTCGAAGCCATAAATGTCGAGCACGCCGATAACCGAGTTGAATCTCGCCTGGGCCTTGCTGCCGCGGAAGAGAATGGCGCGATTGATGCGCGATATGATCCAGGTGAAGAGGCGATCGTAGATGGCCTTGGCCAGCGCATCCTTGCCGTGCTCCGCCTGCGTGGCATCGTGATCCTTCTTCATGACATTGCCTCCGGCGGCAATTGTGCGTTTGGTCAGCGCCGCCGACAGCTCCGATTCGGTGACCTGCAGCAATTTGGCAACTGACTGCAGATGCGACTTGTTGCTAATCACCAGCTCATCCTCAATAGCTGAAGAGAGAGCGAGAAATAAATAAGTTAGTTGATTGACCTTTCTATTAAAATTAAAGCTTACTCACTTTGGAACTCCACATTGCCCAAATGGAGGACGGATGCGATAGTGCGCCAAATGGTTTGGACCTCGTCCGCCTGGAAGCCGAGCGTCTTGAACGCATTGCAGGTGCCCTTGTAGTCGGACTTCTCCGTCAGGATGTCCATGCTGCCCTGGTTCAGATAATGATACTTGACCGTCTCCTTATGCAGATCATATTGACGCAGCTCGTTGTCGTTGGCGCCACGTAACAGCTGTAAAGGCGAATTGGAATTAGTAAGCTGATGACATGTCATGCAGACTGTCTTGCAAGACATGCTGCTAGACATGTCGTCGAGAGTGTCTTGCATGACTCGCCCGAAGTTTGTTTTTAATGAATTATTCGACCAACTTAGGCATACCCTCTTCATGCAGACACAGAGCACAATGGCCACGCCCACTCACAAAGCAGAGTTCATGTTTGGCTTGCCCGAGTCCAAAACAGAACACTCAACCATTTAGAACAGCCGACAATTAGCACAAGCGTTAACCATAATTGAACTTCCGCTTTAATTGTCGCCATTTGTGAGCTATGGAATTTCAAATTAAAATAAAGTCACATTGCCAGACAAATGCTACCAAATTCTGACACTAGAATAATGGGGCTACAGTCTGCAGACAACAGGTGCGAAATATTTGGTTAGATACCACGCACAGCACATATGTACATATATAATAAATATTTGGCAGTTCATATTATCTATAAACTGTATCTAGATATAAATAAACAACGACATGTGCGAGGAAAAAACCCATTTAAAGAAAGAAGCGACTTAATTAAGAAATACTATTTGGCTTAGGTGTTAAATGGAGAGAAATAAAGCAGAAAAATGATTTAGCTACATAAATGGTCAGAGCAATTATCGCCTTCAAGCTAAATTTAACAGCTCGAATCAACAATGGGCGGTGCTTTATTTTTCTTTTTAAACTATATGGAATGTGAATATGATAAAGTATATAGAATATATATTTAGCAAGTTTTAACATTTGAAAGCAAAGTAAATATTCCTTATGTCATACTATGAATAAGCGTTAAAAATATTTCTTGTGAATGACTTTTTGTTATCTGAACTTTCGTGTACAATTGTATATATAAATATATTTGAAATGATATCATATAAAAGTATATATGTATATATATTAGGTACATCAGCAGTTTTGCACAATCAATTGATAAATTATGAGCTCAGTTGGCTGCAAATAGAATTAAGTTAATTAATGAACAAATTTTAGGCTGTGTTTTGTTTTTTTCATAGACCTTTTGACATTATTAATTTGTTCAACATAAAGTTTAGCCTCGGCTTATCAAAAGTTCTTTATGAGTATAAAAATGCTATTTAAGGAAATGTTTGTGATTATTTTAATGGGTTTTTTTCTCTCTAGCTGAATCAGTAATAAATATTTACGGCTAGGCAAATGGGCAATGCGACACCCTTCTAAAAAATACCTAGAATGTGTTTATTGCTAATATCAATAAAGAATAAAATAAATATCTACGCAGGCCGCGCCCCAAAGTTGACCAGGCTGTGATTTGCCACCCACTTGGAAGTGATGTCTCCTCCCCAGTGAGTCACACTTGGATAAACAAAACACACACGCACACACACACACTCTACACACACATGTGGGTATTGTATGGGCCCACACCTTGAGTTACCCACCTGATAGAAACTGTGGAAATTTCTCTCGCCAGGTTGTTGCTGCACCACACGCGACTTCTCCAGCAGATAGTTGGTAATAATGCCGCCCACGGGATCCGCCTTATAGTCGAACTCGATGTCCATGTACTTGCCAAAGCGACTGGAATTATCGTTGCGATTTGTCTTCGCATTGCCGAAGGTCTCCAGTATGGAATTGCTTTGAATAAGCACATTCTTCACTCTGCAAACCAAATATAAATATATAATAAATGTTTAATGCGCTGAAACCCATCCCAGAAAACTAATTAAGAAAATGGCACTAGCCCTAATCCCCCCTCACTAAATGTCAGTTTAAATTGTTTCTGTGGTTTGGGGGCACTAAAAATTGCCAAAGTGGCCATTAAACTGTGCGGCTTTTGTCCAGGGTTTGTCTATTTTCCCCCCTCCATCCCTTCCAGTTTTTTATGGTTCGTCCTAAATTGCCATGGAGACGATTAAAAGCGCTACGACAAACTGCTTTCTTGGACAATACGTTTAGAATGTTGTTGGAAGCGTGAGCAATTAGCGACTCACTTAATTTCGTATAGTTTACACAGTTTCGCAGTGATGTCATTTTTCCCGCGGGTCAAGGAAAGCCTCTATCATATATATACTCTCTAGTAGGGGTACTCCCATCTGGGCAATATGTTCGCTCGAAAGTTTCATTTAAAATTTGCATGCAACACAATGGAATATTTGTCATTCATGATGGTTTTCAGTTCCCATTCAAACGCAGGTTCCCAGTCCCATGGCGGATCTCTCGATGCATTTGTGCGCCCTTTTTTTTTAATACAGTTAAGTGAACTTGAGCTTGGCTTGTTATTTGCTTATGGCTTTGAACTAGTTCTAATTATCATAATCTAAATTTTTTAATTTAAATTTGTGTTTAATGAAATTGGTTCGTTAAGAACGGTTTACACTTTCTTGGGAACTAGCTCGTTATACCAATTCATTAATTATAGTTATTCAAACATTATTAAAATTTAATTTAATTTTGTAACTAGTTCTTATTAATATATTCTTGGCAATTTTTTTGTGAGCGCTTTCTTAAATAGAGTTTATAGATGGAACCTCTTTTTAACTAAACCCCATTCTAACTTCTTTAAATCAATTTCAAGTTGTTTAATAACAAACTTACTAATTCAGAAAATATTTTTGAACTAGTTCAATTGCTTAAGGAACTGGTTCCTTTGTTTTAAAAATCTTTTCGACTCACCTTTCGATTTCATTCTGGCCCTGAGTATTGGTCACCGCCGCAATGTACTTCATAATGATTTTGGAGGCTTCTGTTTTGCCCGCCCCAGATTCGCCCGAGATGAGGATGCAGGTGTCCTGGTGACGCTGCTTGAGCACCCTGTAAGCGGCATCCGCGATGGCGAACACATGCGGCGCATTCTCGAACAGCTCCCGACCCTTGTACTTGCGTATGGTCTCCGGCCCGTAGATGTTCATCTGTCTGTAGGGATTCATCGAGACGCACACCTCGCCGATATATGTATAGATGGAGCCAGCCTGAAAGCTGTGAATAAACAATATTCAAACGTTAGTTGCATCAATTCAATAAATGATAATCACAATAGACTATATTAAAGATACCCCATTCCGAAATGAATACCCCTGCTGTGTTGGCACACCTGCCGTTTTCTGATTCCAAATTTGTTTTTCAACACGTAAATTGAGGTTGGTTTTTGGGGGCTGCATTTAATTGTTGTTGTTGTTGTTCATATTGATTAAATTGCTGATGCGTTTGATTGACTGCAATGGGTGTGTGCACTGTGTGTGTGTGTGTGTGTGTTTATTTTGTGTGTAATTTAATGGGCGCCAAAAGATTTAGATCGACAGTTCCATAGATGATGCGCCAGCTTCAAATTTGGGTCAATTGGCCAAAGTGGAAGCCAGAAAAGCAATGGGCATGAACATCTTAATACATATAGATACGTATATATGTATATGTGAGTTGCTTAAGGTGTATTCTTTATGCAATGCATTTAAGTTAATTGAATAATAAAACTTTAGTACTCTAAAGAGAGAGAGAGACTTTCTTTACAAGCAAACAGGATAAATAAATTAGAAACTTAAAATCTTTTTTAATATAGTTCGGTCTTTGTTAATAGTTAAGTTTTATACTAATTAAATAAAATAAGTTGATTATCAGATTATTAATCAGATTAGCTCAATAAATATTTTGCAACTAAAACATATTGACTATAAAATCAATTCAATAAGCAACTCAAGTCAAGTTCCTCACGCTAACTTCCCTCAATATAATTAATGTTTTAACAAATTAAAGCAATCATTGCAATTAGTAGTTCACGGCATTAACTTATTACGACTATTTAATTAGCCCTAACAAATAAGTAGCCAAGGCAAATTTAAATTATTACGAGCACTTGCTCAACATTTGATTGCACTCCCCCCAAAAATTCACCATAACATTTACAGGCCTTAAGTAATTTCACAAAACTTGCAATGTTACAAACACAATTACACTGTAAAAGCCGCATAAAAGTTTGGTAACAAAAACTACAACAACAACAACAAAAGCAGCAGCTGTGCAACAGTTAAGCTCTTTGTTACAAAACTGTTTTAGGGGGGCGGGCGGCACGCCCACTTTGCCAACTAACTAACGAAACAAAACTGCTCTAGTTTAAAGTAGTTGACTAAATAATACCCCGTGAAAATTGAAGATGTATTTTAAGAGTATAAATTTTAATTTTAAGATAAACATTTCTGCTTTTCAATTGTTATTTTATTGAAAGAACAAATTTATAAAATTGTTTAAAACAAATAAGGGCTTTATCGATATATATATTTATATTTATTCATGTTTCTCCATCTAAATAAAATTTTCTACATTCATATTTATTCACTGTTAATAAATTTATTTAAACCTTAATCAATATTATACCCCTTTCCATTTTATTGAATAGATAGAAAACCCAAACTTTTAGACAAAAGTATCAAAATTAAAGAGAAATTGTTGAAAAACAAAACGCCAAAGAAAGAAAACGTAAGAAAACAGCGAAAAGCTTTGTTGGCCCGCATAATTTGAGAGCTCGAGTATATCAAAGACAATAGCACTTAATATTAGTATTTATTGTTGCTGCTTAGCTGGTGGTTGTTTTTGGGGCCAAACGGCAGTCAACACATGTTTTTACTTAAGTTTTCAGTGTTTATTTATAGAGCTTGGCCGCTTGGCGCTACAATTTGGGTCAAAATGTGACAACGTCGACAGCTGCTCAGAGATGATTATGTTGGCCCCAAAGGTGAACTACTGAACTCCATGGGAAGGGAAGGGGGGGAAAGCGTTTAGCACGCTTGTTGACTTTTTAGCACAGCGGGTCACATTTGAAATCGGAAGCCGACGACAAATCGGAATCAGAATTGGCATAAGAAAAGAAAAGGGCAGTCAGCAAGCCGCTTAGCAAAGTGATTTCTATGATTTCAGCCCCCAACCCCCTCCCCTTCCCCTTTCTCCTTTCCCTCAGCCTCAGCTTACTGGCGAGGTGTGCGCGTGGGTGATGTGGGTAATGTGTGGCCACCGCCCACGTGGCGTATGATTGACGGACAGCCAACAAAAAAAAATGCTGACTGCCTAATGAGGTTATAGAAATTGCTCAAGAATGGATTTTAAGAGCATATGTTCAAGATAAAATCTCGTGGGAGCAACATTTGAAACGCTGACAGTCGCATAAAGTTGTCATATTTTTGAGTGAGCTTCGCAGATCAATGACCCAATAAATCATACGATTATGTTTTTTTATATTTCTCTTTTATCACCCAACGTCAAGTGTCTTTAGCACCCTTTTCAGCTACTTGCTGGTGGAAAATTCTTCAAGTGGAAAAGTATTTTCTTACGCAACAAGTACTTAGATTTTTGAAACATATTTTTGTGTTTAAAATACTTTTGCAGACTTTAAAGCCCAATAACTTTGCCAAAACTAAACCGATTTTAATATTCGATACCATTTTGATCATGGTATGCCTTCTTCTTTGATTCCTCATTTAAATTTTTTTAATATTTTTGTTTTTATTTTTTTCGAATTTTTTTAAAAAAAACATTGTACTCCCCCCTTGTGAATTTTCGAAAAAAAAAAAATTTTAAAATTTAGAATCGTTCAATTTTATTTTTAATCGATTGCTGGTATCATAATTAGTATAAAAAGCCACTTTAAAAGTTTTTCTGAGGGGGTCAAATTTTCGGTCAAAAATCATGCAAAAATTGGAAAAAAAAATAGACATGTAAAGCTCCTAAATCAGTATAAAGAACGTCTCCCATACTTTGAACACACATAACTGTGCCAAAACTAAACCGATTTTAATGTTTGATACCATTTTGATCATGGTATGCCTTCTTTTTTGATTCCTCATTTAAATTTCCTTAATATTTTTGTTTTTATTTTTTTCGAATTTTTTTTAAAAAAAACACTGTACTCCCCCCTTGTGAATTTTCGACTAAAAAATTTTTTTTAAATTTAGAATCGTTCAATTTTATTTTTAATCGATTGCTGGTATCATAATTAGTATAAAAATCAACTTTAAAAGTATTTCTGAGGGGGTCAAATTTTCGGTCAAAAATCATGCAAAAATTGGAAAAAAAATAGACATGTAAAGTTCCTAAATAAGTATAAAGTATGTCTCTCATACTTTGAGCACCCATAACTTTGCCAAAACTAAACCGATTTTAATGTTTGATACCATTTTGATCATGGTAGGGCTTCTTCCTTGATTCCTTATTTAAATTTTCTTCATATTTATGTTAATCAATTTTTTCATTCTACTACTGATTCCGCTGCTGATGTTGTTTTTCAGGGGAACTAGTTGGAACACTCCTCTTTTCGCAACAAGTTTTTCGGAATTCGGAACTAGTTTGTGCGATGAATATTTTTAAATGCTCGTCGCCTTCACGCGTTCACACAATAAAGGTCGTTATTCATTGTTATTATATCGATGTCGATGCTTGATGATATTTGCTTGGCCAAATGACGTCATTAAGACACTAAAGTTCCATGTGCCAAAAAAATATAAACACAAACATATGTGTTGTTTACATAGCTTTTATTTATTTGCATCTTTTATTTTTGTCACTTTTATAACAGTGTGAATCATTCGCACGGCAAATCTGTTTGCCTGAGTTAACTATTTGGGCCTTTGATAAACAAGGCTTGTAAGCTATTTGCTGACTAATCTTTTCATTAATTGCTAATGTCTATTCACATGCAAACTGCGTTTGATTATTCATATATTTAAAAGTGCGATGATTCACACTTATTCACACATTCATTCAAAGATTTGCCTGCCAACTGCTAAATGCAAAATACAAAATGCACTTTGCCTAAGCCTTGGAGGGTTGATCTAGAGAAAAAGCGTGAAAATCAATAAGTTTTCTGTTTTGCCGCGTGACGTCATTTTGGCCAACAGACTTGGCTTTAAGTGGGTCAATGTTGTGTTTGCTTTTTGTGGGTTTAATTGAATTTGATACGATTTATCGATGTGCTCGACCCAAAGACAACTTAGAGAATAGCTAAAGGGGCAACTAGAATTTGTGAGAAGCGCAGAGAAGGGCGCGGTGCACATACAAAGCCGCACAATTAACCAGATAAATTATCCATATATTAGACAAATAAAATGCCCACATCTGCTTCAGATCAATGCATTTAAAACTGACAACAGTATTTTTCAACAGCAGCACTTTCAATTTTCATGCCGATGAAAACAGCAAAGTTTTCCCTCTCGATATTCTATTTTTTTTTATTTTTTTGCGCAACGCAATTGCAGCTTTCAAATTAACTTCAATTTACACCCAGAATCAGAATCATTTGCCCGGGACGGGGCCCAGACGCATATCAATTAGCAGAGGCTGTTGTTCAATTGCCGGCCTGGAGAAGAAGACTAAACAGGCGCTAAATTCTTGGACTCGACATGGGCATAAATTTTTATGTAAACGTTGCCTTTTTGCCTTTAGTTTGTTTTGTTATTTTGTGTGCTGCGGGCCAACGGGGAACGAGTTGCAGATGCCTCTAAGTAAAAGTTATTGCAACGCAAATGACAAACATGAACGTTCCACGCTGTGTAAATAAACAACAATGCAGACGGCGACCAAGTCAGACAAGTTGGTCGAGGGACTGAACTGAATACAGGTGCAAGTTCTTAGGTAGCTGTTTGTCTGACGCGTATACCCTGTAAGTCAGTAAACTGTTGAACATGGTATACAGAAAATATGCCTAGAAGCTGCTTAATAGCTTACTAGCATTTAAATGTTGATGCGTATAAAGTATCTTTTGTACATGAAGTATCTGTGAAGTCATATATCATATATTTGGAAACCTAAATGTTAAGCACTTTATAGTTATAGGGTATTTATAAATCCGAGCCTATAGCTTTAAGCCAGTTGTAAATATCTGAGTTGATTTTCAAGGCTTGCAATGTGCTTGCATTTATCATTAGTCGTGTCTTCTAGATTTGCACATTAGCGCCAAGAACGTGGCTCAATTAGAGGAGCGCAAACCGTTGCCAACTCTGGAAGCCGTTATGTAAATGATTCGATTTCCGGTGCGCAACATTATCGAGAGTGCGCTTATCAGAGCCGAAGGGGCGGCGCTATTTGATAGCAATGAGCTTATCAAGAAGCGGGCCGAAAGGCATATGGAATGTGTCTGCAGTTATCTGTCCATAGATGAAAGCAACTGAAGGTGGGCTTTGAACATATATGCGATGTGTAGTATATGGTAAAAGTCTTGCATCTGGCCGATGTGCGATGCAGTCTTTAATTATGGTGGAGCCCATGAAAGTTACACTGGCCTTTTGTACAAATAAACAGACAATCTTTGATTACAATCGGAAATTGAAAGAGAATTCTTGAAGTTTTTAATAGCCAGTCGAGTAAAACTACATAAACATTAATTTTTTCCCTTACTTTTTCTTGCTATTTTCAATTTTCTATTTTCTCTTTTCATTTTGTTTTTATCGTCGCGCCCTGTTGGGCCTTTAATAATATTTTCCGAGACGCCTTCTTTGTAATCAAGTCTTGAAGCGATTGCCATAAAAGTTGCAGGAAAATGTCTGCCAAAAGAATCTATTTCAAGTAGGTTTCTCAATATGTATTTAAATCTGTTTTGACAATTTGTATGTGGCTTGCATTGCATAACAAACTGAAGAGCGTTCGCTTATCGGGTTTACGTGGGCTGTCAATAATCATATATATATAAATACATATATAGAGTCGCACCCAAGGTTATACATATAAATATATATATATATATATAGAGGTAAGTACATTTCTGGCACATGCAAACCCCGTTAAGTTTAACACTTCTTCGTCGGGTTCATGCAATCTTATCATTATACATTATACAAGTTGAGTCAAGAGAAAACAACGCACCTTATTTGCCTTATATACCCCATAAATGTTTGTTCGAATAAAAAGCAAAAGAACTAAATTAGCGATAACCAACGATTTCTTATAAATAGGCTAAAGTCTAGATAAGATTATGTCGAGGCCCAGACGTGCTAAGGGTTATATTTGGTTAATGGTTTTTGGAAAAAACAAAAATCGTTGGGAAATTCATAAATGTGTCAACCATAAATTATAGTAAAATAATTAAGTAACAAACATTGAATGCTTAAATACATTCAAGAGACACCTTCAGCAATCCAAAAATCAAAACAAATAAAAACAACTGTCAATTTTGACATGCAGTTTTGTCGTTTGCATTGAAACTAAACTAAAAAGTCGAACAATGATTCACGAAACGAAGCTAAAAAGAAAATATGTCAATTGCAAAATGGAAAATTTATAATTGTGGGGTTTTTCTTTTGGACTGCTGATAATACAAATAAATAGCTGAAGTGTTTGCAGTCAGAATCAGGAATCAAACATCAGGTGCGAAACTGAGTTCAACGGCAGTTCATGGAAAAACGCTTTGTTGTTGGGTAAATAAACAGGCGGGTATAGATAGATTGATGCTACTCCATAAATATATGCTTTACAGCTACCGAACAAACAGCAACTATCTACGAAACAACACACAAAATGTAGGCCAAATAAATGGGAGGCGACGCATAAACAAAAGTCAAAGTAAACTTATCAGAGCTTCGTAAAAAATATACACACATTGAAACAATACACTCGGTACTCCATAAATTAAATTGTTGCTGTTGTTGCTATTGGAAAATAGTGCAATCAATCAGTGCAAGTGCATTTAAAGATACCCACAGGGGGTCTCTACGCAGGACACTTGATTTAATGGATCGTTAAAATTTTGGCGATTCATAGAAAAAACCAATCTTAGTTTTGTCGAAGTTTAAATACTCTGACAGAGAATTAATAGATGTGAGATATATATTAAGGTTAAATACTAGGAATAAAAAGTTAGAACATTTTCTTAGAAATATAATATACTAATCCTGATTCAGGTAAGCTGGAATTTTTAATAAAAATTGTTTTCAACGTTTCCATCAAAAGCAGCTCCTCAAAATAAAGCTAAGAATATATAAAAGGGTATCTTATTTAAACAATTCCTTTGAGAACAGCAAACGATTTTGGGCCTATGATCTGAACTTGAGGAAAATATCAACAAAGCCAAATCATGTTTAGAAAAAGAAACTTGTTTTGTTTTAAACATTTTTTTCTCTCTCGCAGTTGATTGTTTTTTTTTTCTTTCTTTTTTCAGTTTAAGGTTTGCAAACTGACGCCATCAACCGGTTTGTGTGTTGGCTGCCTTTTTTCGGCTATGCGATGGCATTGCTACACGTATTTGTTATTATATATATGTTTGTATGTGTGCGAGCGCCAAAGTATCTTCAAGATACACACAGCGTGACTCACAATCCTCGTATGCGTAGTGCAACGACGCAGGCTTTCCATTTCATTTTCGAGATACATTTTTGAAGAAAAAAAAAAACATATTTCAATAAAGCACACAGATACGAATATACAAATATACAGATATATACATATATATCTGAGTATATATAATTTTGTGCGCGTCGTGTTGCTATTTCGGGATCGCTTTTTAATGTGTATCTGTGTGGGTTGTTTGGGATGGGATTGCAGCGCCAAAACATATACACACATGTACCATATAAACTATATATATATATATATATATTCACTTATGACAGTGCCAAAATAAAATGAAACACTTTGCGTTACTTTTACTGAAGCAATGACAACTTTGCAAGTAACTTTGCAATGCATTGAAAAGTTCTTAAGAGCTGAATATTGATTTGTCTGTTAAAAGATTAACCAAAGTAAACCCAAATTAAGATAGAATATTCAATAACATTTATAATATTGTTAACTTCCACATAAGACTACATTTAAAATTTAGTATATGTATATAGATGCAATTTGTTTATTCTTTAAAAAACTTTATTTTTAGGCAGTGAATAAAATAAAATGCAAATATTTATATACATTAAGTATCTATACTTCATAAAGTAAATATTAAGTTTCTTCAATATAAAAATGTATACATTATCTAACAATAACTTATAAACATATTCATAATATTTTAACTTGTTTGTTATTGCCAATATTCAAATGTACACAATTGAAACTATACGCAAATATAAAATAATATTTTCATTTGTAATTCCACAAATCATTTAACATTTGTAAATCTAATATCTCTGTCCTCACATCTGTAAGTGTAAACAAACTTCGACTTGGTTAGACGCAAAAATTTACATATTCTTTATCGCTGTTTTACAATTTGTTGAATGTTTTTTTTTTGTTATTACACAGAGCCAGGCCAAGTACGCAGCACATGATGTCATGCCAGACACACATACTTGGGATAGGAAATAAGTAAGGGGAAACAACAAGCGAATTGAATAAAAACTCATGTCTGCTCATAAAATAAAATGCAGTTTTTGCCATTTATCAGTTTTCAATTTCAATTTCGATTTCATTTTGTTTTGTTTTTTTCGCGCTTCGAATTTGTTTTGCTTGTGTTTTTTTCTGGTCGCGCGTTGTCTGGCCAAAAACGAAAGTGAGTTATTTATTTATTGGCTTTGTTTCAGTTTACGCTTTATATCGTTTTTTTTTTTTATTTGTCTTTCATCAATTTTCATTACAATGCGCAAGTCTTTGGCACGTTTCTGACCCTCAAAGGGGGTTTTCCACAAAATCTACATGCATGAATTGGAAATGTATCAATTATTATTTTTTTGATTTTCCGGGTTTTGCTTTTTGTAATTTCTGTTTATTACAAATTGATTTGCGTTATGTTACGAGTCTGTTATGATTACATATGTGAGTTCGAGTACGTGTTATTATCGCTTTGTTAGCTGGGATTGGCTGGGAGGGGGCAGGTTGTATAATAAACAGTTTATAGAGCCATTTTAAATGCTAGTCTGACCATTGATAAGTCTTCTTAATTGCCCAAATAAGTGCCACTTAAGCGTGGACTAGTTTTTTCGAGATGTCGCAAAGCTCCTAAAAAGTTAGTTACGCAATCATTTGAACGCTTTCTTTTAAGGGGATTGGTCAAAGGGTAGACTCTGCCCTATGATACTCCATGTATCTTGTAACAAATTGTGTAATTAACTCATTTCAACTACTTTTAATATCATTTCCATACACACTTCATAGCCCAATCTAAAATATATATACATCTTTATATAGACATTATTTAGCTTAAGTTTTAATAGTTCGCCCCCCAGTCTAGTTATAGTTATTAGTTAAAACATATATTTCAATATATATTCTTTTAACTCTACTCTCTAGTTTATCTGCTCCTAAATAAAAAAACCATCAATTGGTATTTTTTATTTGCCCTGCATTATTTACAACCCTTCTCTATTTATGTGACCAGCATCGTAGCTACCATTATTCTTACTGCTGGGCCAGTTGTTTGGCCCACGTTTAGTTAGTTTCGTGTAGTTGAACGTATTTCATTTCAGGCAGCGCGTGTGTCAACAACATGTTGCATGCTGCCGGCATTGTCAACTTCTGTTGTCTGTTGCCATCAAACTGCGGTCTCCGCTTTCCGTTCTCCGGTCTCCGTTCTCCGGTCTCCGTTCTCCGATCTCTGGGCATGGGTCGCTGCGTTGCATGCCTCGCTGGGTTGTGTTTGTGTTTGTGGTTCGTTGGCTTTTCACGATGATCATTATGCTCATTATCTTATATTCTCATTATCATTCGGCCTGTTGATTTATTTTGTTATCAGCGCGTCACGAAATAGTTCTCGCTTTTGCCACATTATGCGGCACTTTACGCAGCTTCGCTTTACATGACAATAGTTAATGGTAATGATAACAATAATGAGCTCCTTACTTAGCATATAGTATGTATATAAATAAATACTCATGTGTTAATTGAAAAGCTATTGATGATGATTCTGGCTTTGATTACTCAGCTAAGCTAAACCTACAATTGAATTACTTTTTGGATTCTGGCTACAAGTAAAAGTGATTCCTTTGATTCACTGATAATTACTAAGTAAACCAAAGTGAAACAATTAAACAATTGATTTTTTTGTGAAAGCTGAGCTGTCTTTGACTGTTACTTAATTGAAGTGCATCATTTCTGCAATTCAATTTACGACCATTTTTATCAAGTTCGAATCGACAAAGAAAAAAAGATTTCATCCGATTTTAAAGTATTAAATTAAGATATTTCCTGATTAAAATTATTTGCATGATTCTATCTTCTGAAACAAAAAGTATTTCTTAGTATTTGCCAATCTAGTTTTCTAACAATTTAATTCCGGTTTGTGATATTATATATTTTATTCAAATCTTAAATAAACAAGTGTTGAAGAAAAAAACTGGAAGACATGACAAATATATAAATATAGAGCTGACGTTTTAGGTCTGGTCTCATATATATATATTTATTTTTATTATTTCATTATAAAACTCAATTAAAATATAAGATTTTCTGTGGTATAGTTAAATATCTATTCTGTATAATCTATAATAAGTTTATTGTTACATTTTTTCCAATACATTTATCATGATGAAAATCACTTGAATAATGTCACAATTGGTTTAAATTTTGAGAATTCGGAAATTTATAAGGGCTTTGTTTTGATTTTTAAAAGTCCAATTAATATATAGTTAATTTGACACAATGAATGATTCGAACTGATAGACAATAAGAGTATATTTAAAAGTTTTTAGATTAAAATAAAAAATCTCTCCGAGTTTTCTCAGTCTAAATTCCAGCCCCAAAATAATGAGCTGCTTAGCCACACTTTGGTTAAATACCTCAACACTTCTGCTAACAATTCATTTGGCCAATTTCCCACTCGTTATAATTGAACCGTTTCGTTATGGTTGAGGGAACAACAGACCGGGAAATTGACACAATGGGCCACCCATAAATGTCAGTGGGTCAGCGTAGTCTAACACCTTGATGGGGCATGCAGAGGGCTCCATTGAGCACGCTGCCAACTAGAACAAATGAATAAGACGCCGCTGCCGGGCTTTTGGAGCGTTTAGGCTAATTGAGCAGCCGATGGCAATCAAGTCAAGAGGCGCAACCAGTTTGCCAAACTTGAATGGGGCACAAGGCTGTTGTTGCTACACAATGTACAAGGTGAGAATTTGTACTTACCGCTTGCGCAAATTGTCCATGAACTTCTCCATGTTGACCTGGTCCAAGAGGACAAAGTCCTGTACGCCAGTCTCCCGTTGCATTGCCATGTTTGTGCGTTTTTGTTTTGCTCACGATACGTCAAACGAAAGAGCGATGTTAAGCGCCACAGGAGCGAGCGAGCGAGAGAGAGAGAGAGAGAGTGAGAGAGAATTGCCGAAAAAAACGAAGGCGCCTAAACTAATTGCCGGCTGTGTGCGAAGAGCTCAGGTAACGTAGACGAAGCAGTTGCCAAAGAGGACGACGACGATCACGTTGACGAAGAATATGCACAAAACGAACACGAAGAAGAATTCACTTAGCCTTTTTAAATATATATATTTTTTGTTTTTGTTTTGTTTTCGTTTGTTTGCGGCTGCGTCTCGTTTTGAATTTTAATTTTAAATATTTTTTGGCGTTTGCCTCTTGCGTTATTTCTGCTTGCGAATTATGCTTTACGACTGTTTTCAGCTGACATTGCCAAAAAACAAAAAAATATGGAAACTGAAGTGTTCTTGAAATATTTGTTTTAATAAAACCAATAAATATTTGTGCCAATTGGTCAATGGGAATTTGGGAATTCGGCGAATTTCACACACGAAAACAGAAAACGCACGCGGAAAGCGGCAAATCAAATCAAACACAACTGAAAAACCGCGAGTTGCGCGTCGCCTGCGGATAACATTTAATAAGCGATTCGTTTCGATTTGCCGATCGTAAGAACTTGTTCAGGCCAGTAAATTATAAATTGTGCCCCTAGCCACAGTCACAGCCACAGCCAGCTGGTTTCTTATTTATTGTTTCACACAGATAGCCACAGCACACGGGACCAACCAACCACTCGGCTGCGCGTTCGAAGAGAAACTGTTCGGAGCGACTCGACTTTACACCACGCACAGCGACTACAGCGCTGAGCGCACAACGACGATGCCTCGCAAGTGGTCGCACTGAGAGAAAACTTGTGAAGAGAAATAAATGTAAGCTCATCGCTGTTAGCAACTGCTCACACACTTATACATATTATGCTTAACTTAAAAAATTTGATAATTGATTTAATTAAAATTGAATATTATATAAATAATAAATATAGTATTAACAATAATAATAACAAAAAATTATTTAATAACACATATCAGCTAGTCCGAATTTTTATTGCATTTGCCGACAGCTTTTCGTACAGTGTCCTTAGTTCGTTCGGCGAAAAACATTTTATTCGGATTAAATGGTTTGTGTCTGTGCTGAGCGGTGGGTATGGAACGCAAGTGTTTGGTTGGGTGGGTGTAATTTCTAGTGAGTCACGACAATTGTTTGTCATATATATGCCGTGTATATCCTATATACATATATTCTCTGTGCATGTGGAATATGATGTGTTGCTGCAAATTAAATGAAATGCAAATTAAGATGATGACACTCAAACAATTAGGCTTGAAAGTAAAACTTAATTACAGCTTAAGTTATTACATAATACAAAAGGCATTGCATACTTTTAGGATTAATGACAAAAAGTATTTTGTCTAAGTGGATTTAGAGGTGAGTGAAAAAGATTTGTTAATATTGAAGTGACTTTTACATAAAAAATATATACATATTAAAAAAGCTAGAACTCTTCAAAAAAAAAAAACATTTTATTTTCATTTTGTAAATTTTACCTAAGATCGCCTTTAAATAAAACCGAAGAGTTTATTAATTTTATCATTTTTTTTGTCGTTGTCAAGCTTAAAAAGTCTGCACAAACACTTTCTGTACACTTACGGTTAACTCGATCACATTTTGAATATTTTAAATTTTTTTTGGTAATTATTAACCATGGAATCGGGGAATCATATAATAACACAACCTCTTGCCTAAAGCCAACCCGTATTCTTCTTGGACAGCACCACCTTCTGCATATGCTCGTCGGCGGTGTGGATGGTGTGGAGTCCACCAGCGTGACGGGGCACGCACTTGTTGACGGGCACGGTGCCGAGACCCTGAGTCCAGGCGTTGGTCGAGTGCGGAAACTCGTCCTTGCGATAGTAGCCCATGATGCCCGATTTGCGGATCTGGCCCAGCTCGTAGGTGACCAGCGGACCCATGCTGACCGAGGCCTTGGCCGAGGCAGGCATCGGCAGCTTCGACCGTTCCATGGTGCGCATCACGCAGGGCGTGTCGCAGGAGAGGCAGGCCAGCTCCTGCATGACCTTGACCCGACCGGCGGCTGCGGCGCAGTCATCATTCGTCATTTCCATGTACTTGTGAAGGGCTTCGGCGATGAGTGCGACGCGCTTCTCGATCATGTCGCGGAAGTCCTTCAGGCTGAGCTCCAGCGAATCGATGCCCAGGGTCATGCGCAGCCCGTCGATGATCTGGAGTATGTTCTTCTCGTTGACATTGATGATATAGCGCACCTCGCAGAACTGTTTCTCCAGCCGCTCCTTGTACTCGTCCAGCTGCTCCAGCGACACCTTTGTGGCCAGCTGCGGAAAGTCGACCTTCTCGGCCAGCAGCAGCTCGACATCGGCCTTGTCAATCTTGATCTCGTCGAGGTGAGCCAGCGAGTTCTTCAGCGTCTGTATCTGCATGGTGGCCGTGTTCAGCTTGATGAGCATGCCCTGGTTGGCCTCCATATTGCCGGCGGCGGACAGCTTGATCTCGCGCACAACCATTTGCATTTCCTGCATCATTTCCATCAGCCGCTTGGCGTCCTGCTTCATCAGCTCGGCGGCCAGCTCGTTGACCTTGTTGGTCAGCGCACAGAACTCAGACTTGAGCTCCAGCAGCTCGGAGAGCATGCGTTCGGGTGAATAGCACAGGAGCTGTTCCAGTTCCACCTCCTCCTCGGGCTTGGCCAACTCGGTGGGCGCACTCGACTCCTCCATGGCCATTTCCTCCTCCTCCTCGATAGCCTCCATCTCCTCGATGGCGGCCTCGCCGCTGGTCCAGCTAATGGACACCTCGTCGTCCGCCACGCGCATCAGGACGCGCAACTGGCGCGCAATGTGTCGCAGCAGCTTCATCCGATCGGGATTCGGCTTGCGGTCGAGCATCAGATGGGTCACATTGTTCAGCTGTTCCATGGTCAGCTTGAGCTGGCCGTTCATGATGCCCGCAAAGTTCTGGAACTCCAGTTCCTTTTGCTCCTTCTGCAGCTCGACCTTGGACAGGCGTCGCTCCAACTTGGCCAGTGAACCAATCACCGAACCCTCCGCCCGCGACTGCGATCTGTCCAGCTTCGAGGTGCGCGACGAGGCGTGCGAGGCCAAAACGGGTGAACCGGCGGCGCCTGGACCCGACGGCAGCTCCGATTCCACAATGGGCTCCCCCTCAGCCTGAGTTGGGGACTGTGCCACTGCCTCCGACTCGGTCGGAGGCTCAGGTGCCGGCGTCGCTGGCTCCGCTGCCGGCGTCGGTGCTCCCTCCGACGGCACTGCTGTCCCCTCGCCGGCCGCCTCCGGCTGCGACTGCGGCTGCGCATCCGGCTCGGCTGGTGCGGCTTCGGCTACGGCTCCAGCTCCAGCTCCAGCTTCAGCTTCGGCTTCAGCTACGGCTGGCGCTGGCGCTGGGGCTGCCTCTGCTGGGGCTGCGTGCTCTGCTGGTGCCGGCTCGGAGGCTGGCTCGGCAACTGCGTCCTCCTCCTCGCCGCCGGCATGCAACCGATAACGAGAGGATTTGCCAACTGCATACAAATAAAGATAAAGAGGGATACTGAGAGTGAGAGAGAGGGGGAGAGAGGGAAGATCTTACTCAGGCTGCTCTGCAGTCGCATATTGGCCAGCAGATAGTCATCCTGCTCGACAGCCTCGTCCAGGCACTCCAGCTTGTGGGCGAAGTTGGAGAGGAGCACATGCAGCGCATAGAAATTGACATGGCCCGACTCCGGGGAGCCGATGGCCACGTCTATCAGATCCTTGTACGTAAAGTTCATCATTATATTATCCTCAAACGTAATTGTGTGCGTGTGTGGGGTTATTTTTTTTATTGAAATTGTTTCTTGGAATTTTTGTAGCAGCTCGAATGTCTACCAAATTTACCGACTACTCTAACTGATTGTTATTTTTTTCAGAACTACGTTTTTGGTACCAAAATCGAAAATCAAATGTGAACTGAATATGCTTGCTGCGTCGTCGGGGATATTAATTTTGTGTCTGAACAATATTTCCAGGCATGTTGGCGTTTACTATTTTAAAAGATTTCCAAAGTTTACCCTAAGTTAATCAGCAAAAATTTAGATGTTTTTTAACATAAAAAAAACTTTTATCTCGCCTTTAAAAAGTTAGTTTAAATTTAATTTTTAATCATTTTTTTTTTGGATATACAAAGTTTACCTTTTAGGGAAAAATATTTCTGATATAAAATGTACAAGATTAATTCTTGTTCCTCTTTTATTTCTTGTTATTGATATTCCCAAATTCTCAAATATTTATTTCATTTATTAGTTGACCCCATTTGGCACACGTCTCACTTAGTCAGAGTTCACCGTACCGGCAATTGAGGCACGCACACTAACTGTTCTTCATTCTTGAACAATGCGTAAGTAAAAGCTTTCGTCGAAGCTTTTCCTCCCGCTGCGAACCAATTGTGAAGACGTCAACAAAAACAACTTCGATACAAACGCTTGTTGCACCAAGTTGGCAACAGAAAAGCACCGTTAAAAGGAATTAAATGAAAAAACAATTGTGTTAAAAAAACAAATTAAAGTAAAATTATAAATGAAATAAAACTGCTTTTACTTCAATCATAAATAAATTTGTAATCAACAATATTATTTAAAATTTTCTTTTTTAATTTTTTTGTGGTTCGTTAATGTTGGTGCGCACTGTACTATCAATTAAGGCACGCACACAGCTGAACGCTGTGTTATCACATCCAAATGCTGCGTAAGTCGAAAGCTTTCTCGCTGGAGCTTTTACTACGGCCAAAACAACACTTGGGCAAACTGAAAAGTTAACCACTTTTATCATTTCGGCACAAACGCTTGTTGCATCAACGTGTGCCCAAAGAGTCAACGTCTGTTTTACCGTTACTTTAATTCAGTTAGTGGCAACCGAAGATTCGCGCGCGTGACGAATTCGAAAAGTGAAATGAAAAGTGTTTAAGATTAGCACAAAAATCGCATAAATGGGAAAAGGAAAAGGGAGAAAAGGAAAATTATATGCATGAAATTTGCATAAATAAATTTATAAATATATATATATATTTTGTGTATGTGGCATAATTGAAACTAACTTATTTGCATATAAAATCTGAAGCGATTAAATTTTATGCAAATTTGAATAAGTTAAAAAAGAGCGTAAAAAATACAAAGCTAGAACCAAAAGGAAAAGCAAATATTTTTGGCTGTGATGACAATGATGGAAAACTAGAAAAGCCAAAAAATAAATAAACAACAAATTGAGCTAAGTTCATAAATATTTGAGTTTATGTGGATAGAAAAAAAACCTTAAAGTGTTTAATATTTGAGCTTGCGTGCGGTTAAACAGTTAAATGGACAAGTGTTGTGAAACGACGCCAAAAACAAATACAAATACAAAGCGCCAACAACATCGAGTGCCCAATTCTGGCAATTAAACAAAAAAAAAAAAGCAGCAAATACAAAGTTGACAAACTATTTGAAGAGCAAATGAACGAACCATAAAGCGGATAAAATTAAATGTGGTAAGTTAGCACAGTTAAATGGAAAATGGGAAAATTATTGCAATTATTTACTTTGATTAAACATAAGTTTAAATATATATATATATATATATATGTATTTGTCGCAGCACTTGAGTGCAGAGGTTTGTTGGTAAATGGAATCGTGGAAGGCAGCAGACATTTGGCCTTGATTAGATAGCAAAACAGCCAAGCACCAAAAATATTATATTAAGTACAAGCGACGAAAACTTGGCTAACTTCGGCATCGATGGAAGTTTAAAATGGCTTTTTAAAATACTTATTTATTTATAATATTGTTAAACAAAGCTGTTTTCTATAAAAGCATATTTTAAATTTCAATATTTATATAATTTAGTTTCATTTAAAAATATTTTAAAAAAGCTAAATAAATTTATTTGTAAGTCAGCTTTAACTGTTTTCAGCTTGTATTTAATCCAAGTCTATTTACGAATTGAGATACCCTCGTTCGCCTTAAACTAAATTCGTGATTTGTTCTAGGATAACAACTTTTTACTATAAAAAAAAATATATATATATAAAATAAACTCTGATTCATCTTTTCAATTGCGTTGACAGCTCAATAAATTTTGAGTTGTCGCTAATTTCAAATCAATCGATTGTCGTTTTCTCTTTTGTTATTGAACTGAACTCTCGAACTGTGTGCGAGCACTTGACCCCTGACCTCCCAAAAAAAAAAAAATAGAGACTACACCTGGCACCAACTAAATTCTTATTGTCTCCTTTACAGATTTTCATACGTCTTTTTTTTAGTTAATTTTATTCTATTAGATTGTGGGTTTTTTTTCTTTCTATATTCTTTGTGGACAAATTAAGCAGCGGCCACTTCAAGTGATAAGCAAAGCGACGCCATTTTTAAGTGCGTGCGTGTGTGTGTGTGTGTGTGTGTGTGTGTGTGTGTGACTACGATTAATTATCAAATTGGCAGCTACCTTAAATACAACACATGGCAGAGAGCATTGTTGCTGCTTAAGAGCATATTATTTATTATTATTGAACCGCAATAACAGAAAATATATATATATATAAACGCTTACGCATACAAGCAAGCAAATACATACATATATATTTATATATATACAATAGCGTACGTATACTTAATCTAGCTAAACACGCGCTAGAATTGACAATAATTTGCCCAAGTTTTCGCTTCAGACATCTTTGGCTAAGGGTTTCCCCGCTGTTCTGGCCAAAATGTATAGATTTGGCTTTCCTTCATTTCTTTTTCACTATTCCATCAACTCAAGCGTCAAACATTTAGTTGATAATATAAACAAAAGCATTGAATAAAATTAGAAAATAAGTAAATAAATAAAAGAGCATACAGCAAAAACGAAAACGAATTTGTTTACAGAAGCACATAAAAATTTTCTGAATGAACGCCGAATTTCACTTTCAGCTGGAAAGGATTTTGTTTTTTTTTTTGAATTTAATATTTGGCTCACATCGATTTCCACAGCTGTGTTATCAATCAACAATTAAGCGGAAAATGCTTTTCTCCTTACTATATATTATTTTAAGTATATATGCAGCATAAATAAAGGCATAATTATTTCTGGTTAAGATGAATTAAGTCATTTCAATGAAAACATTTAAAACAATTTTTATATTTTTTTGTATACCCTGTATATTTATGGGCATATGACAAATGCTTCTGAAATATTTAATAAAATTTTAGTTTTTTAAAAAAAGACAAATGAGAACACTTCAGTTTTTGAGAGAGTTCGTGTGTTAAATTTGGTTACAGGGTATCACTTAGTCGCTCAACCGCTAGTAGAGCTACTTAAACTGAACACATATTGTTTTCTTTTTCATTCGAGTTTCAGTCGAACTATTTGCATGCACTTAAATGTAAAATCTCTTACCACAGAAATCTGCAAAATGAAAATATTGTCCTTTTATTATTTATTTTTTTATTATTTATTTATTTGAAACGGTTGACTTAACGAGTGTCAACTCGAGTTATTCAAAGATAAATTACAAATGAAATTACTTGCTAAAAGCCTAAAGAAAAT